>WELA01012740.1:7529-39725 GCA_009602735.1 Mesotaenium endlicherianum
GAGGAAGGCTGAGCACGGACCCCAGTACTACCAGCAGCCAACAAACTGGAGGTGGACGACCATCACAAATAAGAAGCAGGAGTGTGACCGAGCCCAACCGGATGACTTCCGCTATGGCCTAGACGGCTATCTCATCCTACCACCTCACATTGCCCCTTGGGACCCCAGGCTGAATGGATGCCTGAGCAATATGAATGCAGAGACCAAGGAACATAGGAGGAGGGGAAGAGACTACTTCTCTAAGGGAAAGCATGCCTTTGTCAAATGGGCAAAGAATGCAGGCCGGATAGATATCAGTAGGCTGAAGGCCAAGCAACCTCCAGCGCGCCCTAAGAAAGGGAGGTCGGTAGACTACTCCATGTCTACTAGGGAGCAGGACAACTTAGTGGACGAGACCCCTACTCTCTCCGAGGAGGAGGATGAGGAGGATGAGGAAGAAGAACAAGGCAGAGGAGAAGCATCAGCAGCTGGTACTCTGGATACCCAGGGGCAGGCAGGGGCACTTCCTAAAGAACCACGATCACGTATTTGGAATGTGATCCCCGTTATGGAGGCAACTGGACCCCGCACTCGCTCCCCCAGCCCACCTGCCCAAGCAGAGGAAGAAGCTGATCTGACTGTACTGGGCAGTAGACACAGGCAGAAATCCCCAGAGGACAGGGGTGCCAGAAGAGGGACACGCGGGTGGGCCAGAGGTATGCCGGACTCCCCCTCCGCTCAGGGGCATGTACCTCTAGCCAATGTGTTTCAGCATCCTACTGAAATGCCTGTCTATGTGGGGATCAACACCCAAGTGGGTGAAGAGCAGGCTACCATCCTTCGTTCTCCTCGAGGTCCAACTTTAGAGCAAACAGGGTTCTTTAGAAGGCCAGCTGACAGACCTAGAGGGCTGTCCAGATCTACGTCCAGATCTCCGTCTCCTGATCCTGAAGCCCCAAGAACAACCCCTTAAGGTGACAGGCTGAAAAGGCAGTCAGTAGGGGAGGCTGGTCAGGTTCAGTTCCTTTATTTAAGGCTTTTGCAGTTTAATGTTGTCGAGGCGACAACAAGTTAAGTTGGAGGGATTGTAATGAATCAGTATATTAGTAGATATCTACCCTCAGCGTACTGAACCTAAGTATACTGACTAATATCAAACGAGCTTACTATATGTCATCCTGCTCATATTACATCCTATATATAACTGATATATAAATCTCAGCAAACTAACCTATGATACAAAAGTCATTTTACTGCCTTCTCAACAAAGTCAGCAAACTACACTATAATACAAAAGTCATCCTGCTGACCTTTTTGACAAAGTAAGTGAACTCCCATTACATCGACATACATTCATTTAAATGAACTCGTGCATGTAAGTATATTGACATAATACTTATTTAGTGTTGTATTTATACAAGCAATTAATTAAATATATTATTACACTGATTCATTATAACACACTAGCAGTGGACAATACTCGCAAGTCAAACGAAAGTAAACTAGCATCAATAATGCAATCAGTAAGCTCACACATGAGCAAGGCTAGGATACAGTGCATATCAATGACTTCTCGCCTTGGATTCAGATCTCTCTCCGTAAGCTGTACCAAAGTGTTGGCCTCGTTTCCGAATGTCGAACTTGAGAGCAATGCCTAGCATATGTACATGGAATGAATTTACTGTTCAACGGCCAGTGCGATGGCACCGCCTACCCAGGAGTTAGCCACGTTGGTAGGACCTCGGTTAACCAAATCCACCGCCATCTCCCATCATCCCGAATTGCCATCCATCCTAAGGATGTCATCTGGCCATTCATCTAGCACACCACACTTAGGTGCATATCTAGGCAGTTCACTGCTACCGAGTACGGAAGTCAGCTGGCTGTCAAAGAATGTGTCAGCAAGCTGACTTGAATTGACTTCAGCCTGCTGCCCCCGACTGAGTCATTAAATTGATTATTTAATAAAGTCCAGCAAATTGATTATTAACTAAAGTTCAGCAGGCTGAACTTGTTTAACTATAATATATAAATGAATCTTATATCAACCAATATACTGATTCATTACAATCCCTCCAACTTATCATGTTGTCGCCTCGACAACACTAACACTTGTAATAACGTGCTGTCCCTTCCGTCCCCAGCCTACTGCCATTAGGAGGGAGATGTCCCTGGGGCCCTATACTCAGGGGAGCCAGACCTCCTCTTGTCTTGGGGTCTCGTGAAGCCTGGGGGATCCGCGTAGGGGCCCCGCGAAGAACGCAGTAACTGGGCTGTTTCCTCCTGCACAGTCTGAAACTGAAGGGAGGCAGCCTTCTCCTGGGCAGCCCTCAAACTGACAGGTATATATACCGACATCCCAGAAGGATGTTGCATGACATGAGCCAAGGGCACATGCCCTCTCTGCGAGGGAGATGCTGGCAGGCCTCTGGCTATCTCCCGAGCAGCCCTCCTGTCTGCCCTGTCTGACTAGGTCTCCGTGCCTGCAGATGGGCTCTGTCCTCTGGCAGTTCCCAGCCAAGTGATGTCCTCCTTTTCAGCGAGCTGTTACAAGGCCATCCCAGTCTTCTCCCTTACAGGGGATGTGGCAGGTGTCAGGACCACAGCGGGGCTAGTGTCCTCCTCCTCACCTTCCTCTTCTTCCTCTGACCCCTCCTCCTCTCCTTCTCCTGGTTCCTCTGAGACCGCTGGGGTTTCCTCTGTCAGCTGCTCTAGCTCTTCCCGAGAAAAAGAATACCCCACTGACCTTCCCCTTTTGGGTGCTGGTGGAGGCTCTTGAGTCCGGATCGCATATAGGTCCTTTTCTCCTTGCTTGCTTGCCCATTTGGCATAAGCATGCTTCTTTTTAGAGAATGACTCACGGGCTCTGCTCCTATCCTCCTGCATTTCTTGGCTCATGCAGTCTCTTACTCCATCCAGTCTTGGGTCCCAAGTTGCAATGTGAGGAGGCAACAGTATGTTCCCCTGTAGGTCTGTTAGGAAATTCTCATCCTTTGCCTTGTCATTCTGCTGGTCCCTCATGTTGATGGTCATCCACCGCCAATTGGTGGGATCTGGAAAAATGCAAGGTCTGTGTAATGAATCAGTATATTAGTGGATATAATATTCATTTAAATATAATAGTTAATTAAGTTCAGCCTGCTGAACTTTAGTTAATAGTCAGTCTGCTGGACTTTACATAATTATCAGTTTAATGACTCAGCCGGAAGCAGCAGGCTGAAGTCCATATAAGTCAGCTTGCTGACCCATTCTTTGACAGCCAGCTGACTTCCGTACTCGGTAGCAGCGAACTGCCTTGACTTACACCTAAGTACGATATGCTAGATGAATGGCCAGATGACATCCCTATGATGGATGGCTATTCGGGATGATGGGAGATGGCGGTGGATTTGGTTAACCGAGGTCCTACCAACGTGGTTAACTCCCGGGTAGGCGGTGCCATCGCACTGACCGTTGAACAGTAAACTCATTCCATGTACATATGCTAGGCATTGCTCTCGAGTTCGGCATTCGGAAACGAGGCCAACTCTCCTGTACAGCTTACTGAGAGAGATCTGAATCCAAGGCGAGAAGCCATTGATACGCACTGTCTTCTAACCTTGCTTATGTATGAGTTTATTGATTTGCATTATTGATGCTAGTTTACTCCATTTGACTTACGAGTCTTATTCACTGCTAGTGTGTTGTCCTTTGCCGTTTAACCAGTTAACGAAAAATACCATAAAGATTACTTGTTGATATAAAGATCTTTATTAATTGTTAATCGCTTATTTGGTAAGTCGATTCATTTCAGTGGTATCGGAGCAGTTATTACAGTCTTCTTTGTATGGTAAGGACAAGGTCTCAAACTAGCAACTCCCGAGACATGGAGAACCAGGATAACGAAAATGTCGAAAACCAGGCGGAAAGCCATGTAGCGGGAACCCGTACCTATTTTGAAGCAGTAGCAGATACTGCAGCTAGGGAGGCTGCAAATGAGGCAGCTGCTATTGCCGCAGTCACAGCTCAGCAAGCTGAGGAGGAGAGAGCCAGGCTAGAAGCAAAAAAAGTAGCAAAGGCCGCTGAAGATACAGAAAGGAGGGAAAGACAGCCAGCTGACGAACGCACTGTTGAGGAACTCATGGCATCAAGGGCCAATATTCTGAACCCACCCCCTGCTGTACAACTCAACGTACCCCTAGGTCAAATACGTGACCGGCTGAATGCGGCAGGAATTGCTGCTGCAGGAGCGAGAGGGACTGTTGAGGACACTACTCAGCGAGTAGATGCCAATGCTGCTGCTGCATTTGCTAGACTACCACCCCAGAGTGTAGACTTGGGAGCATTGTTCGTTCAAATGCAGTCGCAAATGGCGACCATGTATCAGTCCCAGCAGGAGGACAAAAGAATCATAATGTCCCTACTGCGGTACAGAGACCAACTGGGGTCTCACACCACTAGTGGTGGTGGCCGAGGGCCTAGTAAGCCCAAGCCGAAACCCCCCCAGGAATATGATCCTGAGGGGAACAGAAAATATTACCTGATCTAGTTTCTCGCGGATGTTGATCAGTGGCTGGAGAATTACCCAGAACTGCAAGATTACGAGAAGGTCAGGCACATCGGTGCGCTACTGAAAGGCAGTGCCGCAGACTGGTGGCTTTACTGGAAGGGAGAGCGTAAGGCTCGGCAACTCGGTGACCCTACGTGGGTAGAGTTTGTCGAGAAGTTGCATGAGAAGTTTGATGTCATCAACCAGCAGGAGAAAGCTATCTATGCGATGATCTCCCTGACACTGAAGCAGACCACTTCAGTTGCTGAGTTTGCTCAAAAGTTCCAAGAGAACATGATGAAGCAGCCTGATTTGCCAGAACGGTATAGGATAGCATACTTCAGGTATGGCTTGAAATCCGAGGTCTCTGGTCATTTTGCTGAGAAAAAGTATGAGAAACTGGCTGACTTGATCCAGGATGCTGACGCCTGGGATCAGCAGCAGTTCAATCACAAGCGCCAGAGTAACGCTTTGGTGTCTAAGATTGTCAAAAAGCCCCACGGTTCCTACAATGCAGTTGAAGGAGACCAGGCTGAGGATAATCAGGGTGATGAATATGAGTATGAGTACAATGCTATTCAGTCTAGAGGTAGAGGTGGTCCCTCTCGAGGTGGCTATGGAAGGGGTGGTGGTAGGACTAAGCCGAGACCAGCCTCAGCAAAATCCACTTGCTACCATTGTCAGCAGAAAGGCCACTACAGAGAACAGTGTCTAGTCAAGCACCTGTCCAAAGTCGAGAGAAAAGACCAGCCTTTAAAAGACAGCAACAGTCAGTAATCCAGTTTACTGACTGTGAGGATGCTAGAGATAGTGAGTCGTCACTAGCTGCCCTCGTAGCAGGTATTATGGGTCCTGCTGAACTGGATTCACTATGCATGCCTGACAAACAGATAAAGGAGACCATCAGCAATATAGACGTCCAGAGAGTGCACACTCTGGATGCTCTTGTTCCACCTGATGTCCAACATTTCTTTGCTACGTCAGGAGAACAATGCGAAAGTCAGGAAAAGACAGTCCCCCCTATCCTACTGCATTGCATGATTGCAGGTAGGAAGGTGAGGGCATTTGTTGACGGAGGGGCGTCACATACTTTTATCCACAAGGACTTAGTTAAGCGGCTAAGGCTGCCTACTGTCACCCAAGGGAATAGAAAAATATTCCTTGGAGATGCCTCAAGTATCCCGGGAGGAGTTATAACCAAGCCTATTGAGGTCCAGTTAGGTTCTGGCATTGCAGTTCTAACTGAAACGCTTACATTTGAGGTACTCAACACTGGCTTTTATGATCTCGTGCTAGGCAGGTCCTGGCTTAATAGACATCAAGCTGAAGTGTGTTGGAGCAGAGGTACAGTTAAAGTGAGAGGAGCCAGTGATGGGCAGACTGACTTGGCACCCACCAGTGCTCTTCCTCTTGTCCTGTGTGGATGGCAAATGAAGGAAAAGAAGAGGCTTCCAGAAGGATGCAAGTTGCTGAATGCAATGGAGTTCGTCAAAAGCTGGAACCAGAAGGAAGACAGAATGTTCTGTCTGCTGCTAAGAGAGGTACCTCCTCAACCTGAAGAAGTGGTTGAGAAAAAGGTACACCCTCCGGAACACCCTACTGCTGCAAACATTGTTGCTCAGTACACGGATGTGTTTAATATGCCTCCAGGACTACCCCCTAAGCGGGAAGTAGATCATAGGATTGATTTATTACCTGGTAGCCAGCCACCCTGGCAACGCACGTATGGCTTGTCTTATTTGGAGAGTGAGGAGTTGAAAACACAGATTGCAGAGCTGGAGGAAAATGGTTACATTTCTCCCAGTAAATCACCGTACGGCGCACCTATCCTATTTGTTAAGAAAAAGGATGGCAGTATGCGGATGTGTGTGGATTACAGAGCCCTGAACAGAATTACAGTAAAGAACAAGTATGCTTTACCCAGAATCGAGGACTTGCTTGATACCCTGTCTGGTGCTAAGGTGTTCAGTAAGATAGATCTCAAGAGTGGTTATCATCAAATCAGAATTGCTGAGGGGGATGAACACAAGACTGCCTTCCGCACACGTTATGGACACTATGAGTTCAACGTGATGCCATTTGGACTGACTAATGCTCCTGCCACCTTCATGGGTGCTATGAATGACATTTTCAGACCTTATTTGGATAAGTTTTCCTGGATAATATTTTAATTTTCTCTAAAGATGAAGCTCAGCATGCTGAACACTTAAAGACAGTCATGGACACTCTGAGAACAAATCACTTATATGCTAAAATGAGCAAGTGTGATTTCTTTAAAGACAGTATTCAATTCTTAGGCCACATTGTCAGTAAAAAGGGCATCAGCGTGAATCCTAAGAAAGTCCAGACCATAAGGGACTGGCCAGTACCATAGTCTGTCTCTGAAGTTAGATTCTTCCTTGGGTTGGCTAACTACTATAGAAGATTTATTGAGAATTATTCCACAAAGGCCAGTAAACTGACTGACCTTACTAAGAAAGACATAGGGTATGTGTGGGGGGAAGAGCAGCAGGCTGCCTTCCAGACCCTTAAAGATGCCCTTTGTTCTGCCCCAGTGCTAGCCGTGTATGACCCCAGCAAACCGGTGCAGGTGGTTACTGATGCCTCTGACTTTGCCATGGGTGCTATTTTGTTGCAGCCTGCTGACAAAACCACAAAGGATGGTAAGTTACGGCAGGAGTGGCATCCTGTGTTGTTTGAGTCTATGAAATTTAATCCAGCGGAGATTAATTACTCAGTGCATGATAAAGAGCTGCTAGCTATCGTTCATGTACTCAAACAGTGGAGAGCATACTTACATGGTAAAGCTATTAAGGTGATTACAGATCATCGAGCTCTGACTCACTTTCAGAAGAAGTCCAAGCTGTTGCGGAGGGAGAACCGCTGGAGCCAGATGCTGGAGCAGTTCCAAGTCCAGATCGACTACAAACCAGGGAAGTTGAATCCTGTTGATGCACTCTCTAGAAGACTCGACTTGCAAGAAACGAACTTTAGTCAGCATGCTGTAGATAAAGTCCTGTGTGCACTCACTTCACTAAAGGTGAAAAAGTCCTTCCTAGAACAACTTAGGAAAGCCTACCTTTCTGACCCAACATTTGAGCCCAGCCCCACTACTGGTGTGTGTCGTGCTACTTCACTCGGGTATAAGCTCAAGGGAGGGGTCTGGGTGACTGAAACCACTTCAGGCAGGCTGAAGCTCGTGGTTCCTAATAATTTGGAAATAAGGTCTCTCTTACTGAGTCAAGCTCATGACAGTCTCCTGGGTGGACATTTGGGGCAGGCCAAAACTGTTGGCAAACTGGCAAAACATTATCATTGGGAGGGGTTACCCGGGGAGGCCTTGAAATATGTCAAGTCCTGT
This sequence comes from Mesotaenium endlicherianum, assembly GCA_009602735.1. Lineage (NCBI taxonomy): Eukaryota > Viridiplantae > Streptophyta > Zygnematophyceae > Zygnematales > Mesotaeniaceae > Mesotaenium > Mesotaenium endlicherianum. The sequence continues at coordinate 15,398 of WELA01012740.1, forward strand.
GACCAGTGTCAGAGAAATAAGTCTCGGCACACACCACCCGGAGGTCTCTTGCAACCGCTACCCATCCCAGCGGGACGCTGGGAAACTATATCCATGGACTGGGTGGTCTCACTACCACGAACTGCCAACGGGCATGATTCAATACTGGTAGTCGTGGATAAACTGACAAAAATGGTCCATTTCATCCCCACAACTGTCAAAGTAACTGCACTCGAAACAGCGAGACAGTTTTACAACCATGTAGTATGCCAACATGGGCTCCCTTCTAATATCATCTCAGACAGAGACTCAAAATTCACCTCTAAGTTCTGGAGAGCTTTAATGGGGTTAATGGGAGTCAAACAGCTGCTCAGCACAGCAAACCACCCTCAGACTGATGGGCAGACTGAAAGAACTAACCGAGTTCTGCAGGAGGTGCTGAGAGCATATATTAACCAAAAACAAGATAATTGGGATGACCTGTTGCCTCAAATTCAGTTTGCGGTCAACAGTGCGGTGCACGCGTCAACGGGCAAAACTCCTTTTGAACTCAGCCTGGGTAGAGTTCCTAAGTCTCCTTTAGATGTACTGGGGGAGTCTTTAGCTTGCCCTGAAGGGATTGACAACCCGGTCTCCCTCCAGTTAACTCAAGAGTTTGCTGACACCCTGTCAGAAGTCCAACGAAACTTGCACACGGCCCAAGAAAACCAACAAAAATACGCTAATCAACACCGTCGGGAACTGACATTTTCCAAGGGGGATTTAGTCAAACTGCATTCTCAGCACCTGTACCTCCCTGATGTGGTCAAGAAAAAGCTTGGCCCTGTCTGGGTCGGTCCCTATTCGGTGGTGCGTCGTATCGGTCCAAATGCATACAAACTCAACATGTCAGCCGAATACAAGGGTCACCCGGTCTTTAATGTCTCCTTCCTGGAACCATACATCAAAGGTGATACACTGTTCACAGGTCGGTTACCTGTCCAACCGGGACCGGTCCCCGCTGTCCGGGACGGCGACCCTGAGGAATATGAGGTCGATGAGATTTTAGACGCTCGCTCGGTCCGTCGATCGTCTAAATATGTCATGAAATACCTCATCCGATGGAAGGGTTACGATGCCTCTGGGGACACTTGGGAATTTAAGGACCACTTGACCAATGCCAAAGGGGCGTTGACACGGTTCCACCTTCGGGCCGCTGGAGCCCCTTCATAACTGTCATTTCAGTTGACACGGGAAGGTGACAGGCGGTCCTGTCTCCATTTAAGTTGGAGGGGAAAATATATGACAGTTAGTGAGCGAGAGCGATAAAGGGACAGTTACGTGAATCCTAAATGTCAGCATAGTGACAGAGGGGACAGCCTGGCCCACATAAAGCACCTTTAGCTGAAGGAAAAAGGGCCTCGCACAACACTACATCACTTAAGTTACCCTACAACACAATCATACGTTTATGTTTAGCGCATCGCAACTACGTCAACTTTTAGCAATCATCCTGTAAGGTAAACAGCAGCGAAGCCACTATACTAAATACTAACATACTTCCTGCAATCCCTATGACAAAGGTCCATATCCTACTAACTTGTGCCCTGGTTACATGTGCAGGATGGCGCCCACCACACAAAAGGAGGACAGAAAGCGCAAAGCGGAAGAAGCCAGGAGGACAATGGAGCAATACCAGAAGGAGCTGGCGGCGACGTCCCTCACCAGGAGAGAACAGAAAAGGGTCCGCAGACAACAAGAGGCGGCAGAAGAGGCACAGAGGAAGAAGGATCCAGAAGCGGAAAACCTCAGGAAAGCTGAGGAGGAGAGACAGAAGAAACAACAAGAAGAAGCGGCAGCGGCTGAGGAGGAGAAAAGGAAAAAGATTGAAGCGGACAGACAGAAAAGCTTGGCCACTTACAGGTATACTGTGGTGGGTGGCCAAAACTTCGATAACCTGAAGGAAGCATTGCTGGCAGCCCAGGAGATCAACCGGCTGGAACAGACAACACTGCTACAGAGGGAAGGAGCTGCAACACTGGATAGGTACATCGAGACACGCACTGGTGTGGTCCTCTACGAAGATTATGCCAAGATGGTGGGCTATACAGCGGAGCAGGCCCGGTATCTTGCAGATGATTCAGAGGACAAGCCGGTCCCCATACCGGGAATAGTGGGAGATCAGAGACTCATCCGGATGGTGAGCATGCGGCCCGATAGCTTTAAGGATACGGTATTCTACCTCACACTACTGCCAGCTTACAATGAAGTTGAGAGAAGGAGCTGGGAGTACTTGGCCAGGGAAGCAGGACAGCAGATGTTCTCTCCCCACTGGTTCCCGTGTAAACTGAGGAAGGCTGAGCACGGACCCCAGTACTACCAGCAGCCAACAGACTGGAGGTGGATGACCGTCACAAATAAGAAGCAGGAGTGTGACCGAGCCCAACCGGATGACTTCCACTATGGCCTAGACAGCTATCTCATCCTACCACCTCACATTGCCCCTTGGGACCCCAGGCTGAATGGATGCCTGAGCAACATGAATGCAGAGACCAAGGAGCATAGGAGGAGGGGAAGAGAATACTTCTCCAAGGGAAAGCATGCCTTCGTCAAATGGGCGAAGAATGCAGGCCAGATAGATATCAGCAGGTTGAAGGCCAAGCAACCTCCAGAGCGCCCTAAGAAAGGGAGGTCGGTAGACTACTCCATGTCTACTAGGGAGTAGGACGACTTAGTGGACGAGACCCCTACTCTCTCCGAGGAGGAGGACGAGGAGGATGAGGAAGAAGAACAAGGCAGAGGAGAAGCATCAGCAGCAGGTACTCAGGATACCCAATGGCAGGCAGTGGCGCTTCTTAAAGAACCACGATCAGGTATTTGGAATGTGATCCCTGTTATGGCGACAACCGGACCCCGCGCTCGCTCCCCCAGCCCACCTGCCCAAGCAGGGGAAGAAGCTGATCTGACTGTACTGGGCAGCAGACACAGGCAGAAATCCCCAGAGGACAGGGGTGCCAGAAGAGAGACACGCGGGTGGGCCAGAGGTATGCCGGCCTCCCCCTCCGCTTAGGGGCATGTACCTCTAGCCAATGTATTTCAGCATCCTACTGGAATGCCTGTCTATGTGGGGATCAACGCCCAAGTGGTTGAAGAACAGGCTACCATCCTTCGTTCCCCTCGAGGCCCAACTTTAGAGCAAACAGGGTTCTTTAGAAGGCCAGCTGACAGACGTAGAGGGCTGTCCAGATCTAGGTCCAGATCTCCGTCTCCTGATCCTGAAGCCCCAAGAACAACCCCTTAAGGTGACAGGCTGAGAAGACAGTCAGTAGGGACTGCTGGTCAGGGTCAGTTCCTTTATTTAAGGCTTTGGCAATTTAATGTTGTCGAGGCGACAACAAGTTAAGGTGGAGGGATTGTAATGAATCAGTATATTAGTGGATATAATATTCATTTAAATATAATACTTAATTAAGTTCAGCCTGCTGAACTTTAGTTAATAGTCAGTCTGCTGGACTTTACATAATTATCAGTTTAATGACTCAGCCGGAAGCAGCAGGCTGAAGTACATATAAGTCAGCTTGCTGACCCATTCTTTGACAGCCAGCTGACTTCCGTAGTCGGTAGCAGCGAACTGCCTTGACTTACACCTAAGTACAATATGCTAGATGAATGGCCAGATGACATCCCTATGATGGATGGCTATTCGGGATGATGGGAGATGGCGGTGGATTTGGTTAACCGAGGTCCTACCAACGTGGTTAACTCCCGGGTAGGCGGTGCCATCGCACTGACCGTTGAACAGTAAACTCATTCCATGTACATATGCTAGGCATTGCTCTCGAGTTCGGCATTCGGAAACGAGGCCAACTCTCCTGTACAGCTTACTGAGAGAGATCTGAATCCAAGGCGAGAAGCCATTGATACGCACTGTCTTCTAACCTTGCTTATGTATGAGTTTACTGATTTGCATTATTGATGCTAGTTTACTCGCATTTGACTTACGAGTCTTATTCACTGCTAGTGAGTTGTCCTTTGCCGTTTAACCAGTTAACGGAAAATACCATAAAGATTACTTGCTGATATAAAAATCTTTATTAATTGTTAATCGCTTATTTGGTAAGTCGATTCATTTCAGTCTGTCCTTTTCAGGGTGCACGGGTACCAGTGCCCTGCGAAGTCCAGCTGACTGGTTTCCCTGGCCAAGAACTCCCAGCTTCTCCTCTCCACCTCATTATACATGGCCTTGAACCGGTTAAGGGGTGTAGAGTCCTTAAAGCTGTCCGCGTCCATGGGGATCATCCTGATGACCCTATCCTTTTTCCAGATACCTGGGATCGATACAGCTCCTGTCTCATTCATTTAAGCCATTGCCTTGGCCTCTCTGCCTGTATACCCTACCATCTTGGCATAATCGTGGTAGAGAAGCAGCCCTGTGCTGACCTCGATATACTTGTCAAAGTGTTCGGATGTCTTCCCTACCCTCTGCAAGATGTCCTGCTGTGCCTCACTGAAACTTCTCTGGGCATACTTGAAGGCCTCCTCCAGTAGATCAAAGCCCTTGCCGAGTATTGTGTAGCAATAGCTGCTGATTCTCCTCTGTTCTTCTTCTTCAGCCTGCTGCTTCCGCCTCTCCTCGGCTTGCCTCTCCTCTTCCGCCTTCTTGGCCTCCTCTGCAGCTTTTCTGTCCAGTTCTTCCTGCCTCAGCCTGGCTTGCTCCTCCTCCTCCTTCTTCTTTTGTGCCTCCCGCTGTTGTTGGAGTCGTTGTGATTCCCGAGCGGAGATGGAGGAAGATTTGATGTCGCCACGGAATAGCAAGTATTCTGCATGTGCCTCTTTCGCTCTTCTCTTCCTCTTAAGTTCCGACTTCTGGGTCATCCTGCTCAATCATAAACATAATGCAGTCAATGGAGTCATGATACTTTGCCGCTACTGAGTGCCCGTGGTTAAGAAGAACATGATAGGGGGAGTCCTTAGTGTGTAGTTCCTTGTTTGAGTGAGTATAGAGAGAAAAAGTGAGTCTGAGCGCAGGTTGAGTGTGTAGAGTGGTTAAAAAATTTGCCTGGCTGATCCCGAAACGGAACACACTCCCTCCAACTTAAATTTAAGGTGGGTTGCCTGTCACAACTGTCACTGTCACTAACTCTCACATTCCCCTCCGACTTATACGGAGACAGGACCTCCTGTCACCTGTCCATGGCCACTGAAATGACAGTTAGGGAGGGGTGCCAGCTGCCCGAAGGTGGAACCGTTTCGACGCCCCTTTGGCATTGGTCAGCTGGTCTTTAAATTCCCAAGTTTCTCCAGAGGCGTTGTAACCCTTCCATCTGACCAAGTACTTCATGACATATTTAGATGAGCGACGGACAGAGCGAGCGTCTAAAATCTCCTCAACCTCATATTCCTCAGGGTCACCATCCCGGACAGCGGGAACCAGTCCCGGTTGGACAGGTAACCGACCTGTGAACAGTATGTCACTTTTGATGTATGGTTCCAAGAAGGAGACATTAAAGACAAGGTGGCCCTTATATTCTGCTGACATGTTCAGTTTGTGAGCATTCTGACCGACACGGCGCACTACCAAATATGGACCGACCCAGACAGGACCAGGCTTTTTCTTGACCACATCAGGTAGGTACAGGTGCTGAGAATGCAGTTTGACCAAATCGCCCTTAGTAAATATCAGTTCACGACGGTGCTGATTAGCGTATTTTTGCTAGTTTGCCTGGGCTTTGTGCAGGTTCTGTTGGACGTCTGACAGGGTGTCAGCAAACTCTTGTGTTAACTGGAGGGTGACCGGATTGTCAATCTCTTTAGGGTGAGTTAAAGACTCCTCCAGTACATCTAAAGGAGACTTAGGGACTCTATCCAGGCTGAGTTCAAAAGGAGTCTTGCCCGTTGACGCGTGCACTGCACTGTTGACCGCAAATCGGATTTGGGGTAACAGGTCATCCCAATTATCTTCTTTTTGGTTAATACAGGCTCTCAGTACCTCTTGCAGAACTCGGTCGGTTTTTTCAGTCCGCCCATCAGTTTGAGGGTGGTTTGCTGTGCTGAGCAGCTGTTTGACTCCCATTAACCCCATTAAAGCCCTCCAGAACTTAGAGGTAAAATTTGAGTCTCTGTCTGAGATTATATGAGAGGGTAGCCCATGTTGGCATACTACATGGTTGTAGAACTGTCTCGCTGTTTCGAGTGCAGTTACTTTGACAGTTGTGGAAATGAAGATGAACATTTTTGTATGTTTATCCACTACTACCACTATCAAATCATGCCCATTGGCAGTTCTTGGTAGTGTTACCACCCAATCCATGGATATTGTTTCCCAGCGGCCAACTAGGATGGGCAGCGGTTGTAAGAGGCCCCCCGGTGGTGTGTGCCTAGACTTATTCTTTTGGCACTGGTCACAATACTTAACATATTTCAAGACCTCCCGAGGTAATCCCTCCCAATGATAATGTTTGGCCAATTTGCCAACAGTTTTGGCCTGCCCCAAATGCCCACCCAGCAAACTGTCCTGTGCTTGACTCAGTAAAAGGGTCCTTATTTCCAAGTTATTAGGAATGACCAGCTTCAGGCTGCCTGAAGTGATTTCAGTTACCCAGACCCCACCCTTATGTCTATACCCGAGTGCAGTAGCAAGACACACACCATCAGTGGGGCTGGGCTCAAATGTTGGGTCAGAAAAGTAGGCTTTCCTAAGTTGTTCAAGGAAGGACTTTTTCACCTTTAGTGAAGTGAGTGCACAAAAGACTTTATCTACAGCATGCTGACTAAAGTTCCTTTCTTGCAAGTCAAGTCTTCTAGAGAGTGCATCAGCAGCATTATGTGACGCCCCTCCGTCAACAGATGCCCTCACCTTCCTACCTGCAATCATGCAATTCAGTAGGATAGGGGGGACTGTCTTTTCCTGACTTTTGCATTGTTCTCCTGATCTAGCAAAGAAATTTTGGACATCAGGTGGAACAAGATCATCCAAAGTGTGCACTCTTTGGAGATCTATATTGCTGATGGTCTCCTTTATCTGGTTGTCAGGCATGCATAGTGAATCCAGTTCAGCAGGACCCATAATACCTGCTACGAGGGCAGCTAGTGACAACTCACTATCTCTAGCATCCTCACAGTCAGTAGACTGGATTACTGACTGTTGCTGTCTTGCTAAGGCTGGTCTTTTCTCTCGACCTTTGGGAGGCGCTTGTCGGGACACTGCTCTCTGAAGTGACCTGGCTGCTGGCAATGAAAGCAAATCGATTTTGCTGAGGCTGGTCTCGGCTTAGTCCTACCACCACCTCTTCCATAGCCGCCTCGAGAGAAACCACCTCTACCTCTAGACTACATAGCATTGTACTCATACCCATATTCATCACCCTGATCATCCTCAACCTGGTCTCCTTCAATTGCATTGTAGGAACCGTGGGGCTTTTTGACGACCTTGGACACGAAAGCATTACTCTGGCGCTTGTCATTTAACTGCTGATCATCCCAGGCATCAGCATCCTGGATCAAGTCAGCCATTTTCTCATACTTCTTTTCAGCAAAATGTCCAGAGACTTCGAATTTCAAGCCATACCTTAAGTATGCTATCCTATACCGCTCTGGCAAGTCTGGTTGCTTCATCATGTTCTCCTAGAACTTTTGAGCAAACTCAGCAACTGAAGTGGTCTGCTTCAGTGTCAAGGAGATCATCGCTTAGATAGCTTTCTCCTGCTGATTGATCACATCAAACTTCTCATGCAGTTTCTTGACAAACTCTACCCAAGTAGGGTCACCAAGTTGTTGAGCCTTACGCTCTCCTTTCCAGTACAGCCACCAGTCGGCTGCACTGTCTTTTAGAAGAGCACCAGTGTGCCTGACCTTCTCGTGATCTTGCAGTTCTGGGTAGTTCTCCAGCCACTGCTCCACATCAGCGAGAAACTTGATCAGGTAATAGTTTTTGTTACCCTCAAGATCATAATCCTGGGGAGGTTTCGGCTTGAGCTTACTAAGCCCTCTGCCACCACCACCCGTGGTTTGAGAACCCAGTTGGTCTCGGTCTCGCAGTAGAGACATTATGATTCTTTTGTCTTCTAGTTGGGACTAATACATGCTCGCCATTTGCGATTGCATTTGCACGAACAATGCTCCCAGATCCACATTCTGAGGTGGGAGTCTAGCAAATGCAGCAGTAGCAGCGGCATCAACTCGCTAAGTAGTGTCTTCAACAGTCCCTCTCGCTCCTGCAGCAGCAATTTCTGCCGCATTCAGCCGGTCACGAATTTAACCTAGGGGCACATTGAGTTGTACAGCAGGAGGTGGGTTCAGAACATTGGCCCTTGGATATTATGGATTGCGCGCAAAATACAGATTCTTGAAGTGATGTCATTCTTGATCTTGATAGTACCGGTCCTCCAATCAACTTGGGGGTTGTGCTTGGTCAACCAAGGCGTCCCTAGGATGACGTCGTACTTGCCCAATTGCATGGGGGAGAACACTACTCTATCGTTGAAGGACTTGATAGAGAGTGCCAAGGGGTACGTCTTCTTGGAAGGGGTAGTATAGGAGAATCCATCGGGCATCATAATCTCCTCGTCGTGGTCAAGAGTTCGCATAGTAATACCGTGCTTGGTGGCAAAATCTGCAGCAATGAAGTTGCCTTGAGCTCCGCTATCCACCAAGATGTGGACCTTCTCTCCTCCAAGGTAACCTCTCAAACTCATTGGGGCTGGAACGTCGTCTTCAACGGGGGTCTCCACCTCACTTGGCGTGTTGCCTTCTCGTGAAGTGGGTCTTGGGGTGGTAGGCTCCTGGCCTACCGGCGCTGTCCGTTTTTTGACAACTTTTTGGGGCATGACAGTGCACGATGGCCCTTTTCCTTGCAATAAAAGCATAGTCCAGCCGTCATGAGAGCTTCTTTTTCAGCCGGGGAGAGTCTTGCTTTCACTCCTTGCTGGTTTCTTGCATCATAAGTGTCATTGGAGGGTCTTCCACTCTTCCGGGCAGCCGCGGGGTCCCTTTTAATAACTCCGATTTCCATGAGTGTGGGTCCAGATTCGGATGTGAAGGGGCTGCGTACACCCGCGTTGTTGGAACCCGTGAAGATGGAGGCACGGAGTGCTTGAAATCCAAGGTATCCACCTTTTGGGCCACTTCAGTGATCCTTGAGAAGTCCGTCAAGTCGCGTAATTCCACTTCCTTTGCCACCTTGGGCTTGAGGCCAAAGATGTAGCGATCAATCTTCTCCTCGAGAGACATGTTGGGGATCTCAAGAGTGAGGGCGTGAAATTTGGATGTATACTCTTGAACGGACGTCGTTTGCTTGAGATGGTGGAGCTTTCCTCGGGCAATCTTCTCCGCATTGATGGGCATGAATTGCTTCTTGAGGGCCTCACGAAAATCTGCCCATCTTGCATATGATGGTGGGGGCTCTTGGCCGAGCATGGGGTGCGCCATAGCTTGATATATAGCCGCTTGATAGTTACGCCACCATGATGTTGCTGCTCCTCTAAGTAAGGTAACAGCAAAGGGAACGTAGTCCTCCTCGGATACTTCAAGGAATGCGAGGTACGTCTCCACTTGGTAGAGCCATAAATTCAGGTTGGCACCTTTCCCGGAGTTGAAAGTGTCGGATTTGCCGGGCTTGATGAGTTTCCTTGCTCTCGTTGGCTCTTGTGGAGGCGCTTGAGCCGGGGCTGGATTTTGAGCATTGCTCGCAATAGGGGCAACCATGGCAGCCATAGCTTCTCTTGACGCTTGCACGGTTGCTTCATAGGTGGCCAAGCCCACTTGGTTGTGGACGGTCATTAGGAAGGCTGCCCACTCATTTGCGGGAACTCCTTGTGGTGGGGTCAACTTTGCTATAGCGGCTGCCACGGGATTTGACGGTGCTCCTCCTTGTGGTGCTTCTTGTTGTTGGAGATTTCCTTGAGTAGGCTCTCCCATCGACGCTGGAGGAGGGTGTGCTCCTCCTTGTGGTGCTTCTTGTTGTTGCAGATTTTCTTGAGTGGGCTCTCCCATCGGCGCTGGAGGAGGGTGTCTTGGAGAGGAAGGGCTTCCTTCGAAAGCTTGCTGTTGGTCTTGAGGATCGGCCATCTTCTTGTGCTACCAAAGTGCCTAGCTCCGATACCACTGTAGTGAAACAGATAGATAAAGTACTTAGTAAAACAGAATACTTTATCTATTCAAGACAAGGATCTTTGAACACAAGTGGTAGCTTCTTGAAAGAGAGATGGCTTCTTGAAAGTTAATATATTTCTGGATTTTGGCAAGTACAAGAGTGATTCTGGAATGTCTTTCTATGTTCTAGCTCTTGTTTATATACTTGCTACATAAGTAATTTCTAGGAAGGTGTATGTTGATGTGTTGGCACCCAACACATCCCAAAACTTGCCACCTCTTTCTAGAATAATGTACACATGTCCTTTTGACCTAAAAATGGCACATTTGACTTTTGCCACATGGAGTTCTTCTAGGTCTTTCCTCTAACTTCAAAAATGCCTTGGAAGGTTTAAAGGACATGAACCAAGTTACTAGAGTACCTATTCACACTTGACTCCACACAATACTACTCCAAATATATTTGAAAACATTAAAATATATGCAAACTAATATATAATAACTCAAATCACTATAGTGGAGGACGTGTGGAACGAACAGGTTGACGTTTAGGCTATACGATCGTTTCCTCTTGTACTAATGTCTCAGAGTAACGTACCAGATCCGCTATGGTTGTCCACTCTAAACTTGTAACGGAATTTGGGTTGAGACGAGTAGCGTATTTGGGCTGGAGACTTAGGCAAAACAAATGTATCTGCATACCTGCGTCGACTGGAACATTCACTATCTGCCCCACTAAAATGCAAAACTTGTTCACAAAGGTCTCGATGGTACCAGTCTACTTGAAGAGGAGCAGCTTCTCACGTGCTGCCTTAGAAGGGTTGTGACGTCCAAAAGAATTACGCAACTCAGTGGAGAAATCCTCAAAAGACATCGGCCCCCTATCTTGCCCATGCCACAACTGAGAGGCATCCCCCTTAAGAAAAGTGGAAGCCATCATGGCTTGGTCAGCGGGGGCTACTTCCGCTTTACGCAAAGAACGACTTGAGTTCCTTGAGAAAACGGCAAACATCACTGCCAGGACTGCCTTGAAACGTTTCTGGCGGCGAGGGCTTGTACGATGGTGTTGGTGCAGCCGCCTGCCCAGGAATGGCAGGCTGGATCGGGGGCGCAACGTCGTCGTCGGCCGTCCTTGTGGGGCCCGGCACTCCTCGGGAAGCCTTAAAAAATGGACCAATAGAAGGGTGAGATTCCATTGCAATAGCAAAATTTTTAACGATAGCAAACAAATCGTCATGATTGGTCTCACTCAATCAAACACGCGTCTGAGTCGCATCCAGAACGTCCGAGAGATTGGCTAGGATTATATTTTGATCATGGGTGTCGGTAGTTAACGCCTCAAAGCATGCGATGACCGTCACTTGAAAATTGTGAGGCGTAAGAGGGACGGTTGGTTGAGGATCGCCGTCGCCAATTAAGGAATCGATCGCGGTCGTGGTGATCCCAGCGGGATTGCCTGGAGTTTTTGTGCTGTTAGGAGCACCAGTGGCGGTAACAATAGCCGCGGGGTTGGCGATAATTTTGGTCTCCATGAAGAAGCCGACGTAGAGCCGATACAACGATAACAAATTTCCCTTTGTGAATCACAACGGAAAAATACCCCAATCTAAATATATTCTCTAGAATTATATTCTAATAACAAAAAAAAAATAATCCTTGGAGAAATCGAGATCGGCTCCAGTACCAATGTAACGTTTCTGCAAAACGTTCTTAATTTTTGTGAATCTTTTCCTTGGTATTCAAGGAAACTTTGATAATAGTGAAAGGAAAATATCTCTAAGTCGCTATTTTCACTAAGTGCTCGTGAACAAGAGAGAGAGAGGTAGCGCGTAGCTATAGAATTAGTGCTTGTGAGAGTTGCACTCACAATGACTCTCGCATGTATTTATACCTGTTCAACGTGAGGCACTTGAGTGCTTCGAATCTTCACCTAGGGCACCGGTCATGTCAACGAAAACGGTCAAATGGATGTGACCATTTTGACCGAATGCTCGAAATCGCGCCGTGTGGCGGTTTCGAGACTTTCGACAAATCGCGACGAATCGTAACGGATCGCTTCGCGCCGGATCGGCGAAGTTGCGTCGTTTGAATAGACGTGATTGTTTGTAGTCACGTCTACGAACCTTTTTGATAGACGTGACTTTTCGCGGTCGTGTCTTCGAACATTTTCGATAGATGTGACTGTTCGTCGCGCGCACGTTCTTTTGTCATGATCGAATAGTTGTAATAACTATTTCGCCAATTGGTTAGGTGTGATCGTCTCAAACGAGAGGTTGCGGGTTTGAATCCGCATGGATGCAAAGTAACTTTGCATGATTTCCTTTCGTTTGAGTTTTACGACTTTGTTCGAGTTACGACTTATTGAAAATCCGAAGTTGGCGATTGTGCATTATCCGAAATAATGTCAATCTGATAATTTAATCGATCCATAATTGATTATGTTATCATCTCATAATTGATCAAAGTACTCCCTGAATAATTATGACGTACTATTGCGAAGTAGTCGAATTACTTTACGACACTTTTTGCAATAGCATCTTGGTCGTTCTGCTGATCGACCAGGAATTAGTCGGCACACGAGTGTGGCGATTAAAGGATCAAGAAACAAATAATATATTGATAAATAGCGTAACGTATTTTAGGTAATTGGGAAAACGTCCCTAATACGTCTACAATAGCTCAGATCGTTATAAGGAGATTTATTAAAAATTATTCTACAAAGGCCAGTAAATTGACTAATCTTACTAAGGACATAGGGTATGTGTTGGGGGAAGAGCAGCAGGCTGCCTTCCAGACCCTTAAAGATGCTCTCTGTTCTGCCCCAATCTTAGCTGTGTATGACCTCTACAAACCTGTGCAGGTGGTTGCTGATGCTTCCGACTTTGCCATGGGTGCTATTTTGTTGCAACCTATTGACAAAACCACAAAGGATGGTAAGGTAAAGCAGGAGTGGCACCTAGTGCTGTATGAGTCTATAAAATTCAATCCAGCTGAGATTAATTATTCCGTACATGATAAAGAGCTGCTGGCTATCATTCACGTTCTCAAACAGTGGAGAGCATACTTACATGGCAAAGCTTTTAAGGTGATTACAGATCATCTAGCTCTGACTCACTTCCAGAAGAAGTCCAAGTTGTCGAGGGAGAACCGCTGGAGCCAGATGTTGGAATAGTTCTAAGTCTAGATTGACTACTAACGAGAGAAGTTGAATCCTGCTGATGCACTCTCACAAGAATTGACTTGCAAGAAAGGAATTTTAGTCAGCATGTTGTGGATAAAATTCTTTGTGCACTCACTTCATTAAAAGCCAAAAAGTCCTTCCTTGAACAACTTAGGAAAGCCTACCTTTCTGACCCAGCATTTAAGCCCAACCCCATTGATGGTGTGTGTCCTGCTAATGCACTTGGGTATAAGCTGAAGGGAGGGGTCTGGGTAATCGAAACCACCCCAGGCAAGTTGAAGTTGGTCATTCCTAATAACTTGGAAATATGGTCACTCTTACTATGTCAAGTACATGATAGTTTACTGGGAGGCCATTTGGGGCAGGCCAGAATTATTAGCAAACTGGCAAAACATTATCACTGGGAAGGGTTGCCTTGGGAGATCTTGAAACATGTTAAGTCTTATGATCAGTGTCAAAAAAACAAGTCTAGACACACACCACCCGAAGGGCTATTACAACCACTACCCATCCCAGCTGGACAATGGGAAACAATATCCATGGACTGGGTGGTCACACTACCAAGAACTGCCAATGGGCTTGATCTTATCCTGGTAGTACTGGATAAATTGACAAAAAATGGTCATTTTCATCCCCACCACTGTCAAGATGACTGCACTCAAAACTGCGACACAGTTCTACAACCATGTAGTATGCCAACATGGGCTATCCTCCAATATTATCTCGGACAAAGACTTCAAATTCACCTCCAAATTTTGGAGAGCTTTAATGGAGTTGATGGGAGTCAAACAGTTGCTCAGCACAACAAATCACCCTCAGACTGATGGGCAGACTGAGAGAACTAACCGAGTTCCTGCAAGAAGTGCTGAGAGCACATATTTACCAAAAACAAGATAATTGGGATGACCTGTTGCCTCAAATTCAATTTGCGGTCAACAGTGCGGTGCATGCGTCAACGGGAAAGACTCCTTTTGAACTCAGTCTGGGTAGAGTCTCCAAGTCTCCTTTAGATGTGCTAGGGGAGTCCTTAACTCATCCTGAGGGAATTGACAACCCGGTGTCTCTCCAATTAATTCAGGAGTTTGCTGACACCCTGTCAGAAGGCCAAGAAAACCTGCACAAAGCCCAAGAAAATCAACAAAAATACGCTAATCAACACCGCAGGGAGCTGACATTTTCGAAGAGCGATTTGGTCAAACTGCATTCTCAACACCTGTACCTGCCTGGTGTGGTCAAGAAAAATCTTGGTGCAGATTGGGTCGATCCATATTCGGTGGTGCGCCGTGTCGGTCAGAATGCTAACAAACTGAACATGTCAGCGGAATACAAGGGTCACCCAGTCTTTAATGTCTCTTTCCTCGAACCATACATCAAGGGTGATACACTATTCACAAGTCGGTTACCCTGTCCAACCGGGACCGGTCCCCGCTGTCCGGGATGGTGACCTTGAGGAATATGAGGTCGATGAGGTTTTAGACGCTCGCTTTGGCCGTCGATCATCTAAGTATGTCACAAAATATCTGGTCAGATGGAAGGGTTATGATGCCTCTGAAGACAGTTGGGAATTTAAGGACCATTTGATGAATGCCAAAGGGGCGTTGAAATGCTTTTACCTTCGGGAGGCTGGGACACCTCCACAACTGTCATTTCAGCTGACATGGGAAGGTGACAGGAGGTCCTGTCTCCATTTAAGTTGGAGCAAAAATGTGCTCGAAAGTGATAGTGAGTGACAGTAGGTGACAGTAAGTGATAGTTTTGACAGGCAACCCACCTTAAACATTAAGTTGAAAAGGGTGGGATAACATCTCGTGAACCAGCCAATTGTCTTTGCATATCCATTCTCCACACTCAACTGCGTTCACACTCACTTCCCTCTCAAGCACACTCCCACTTTCCGCTTACTTACACCAGGTATTGCATACCCTGTAACTTTCACTACTACGTTCTTACCTGTCAAAGTACTCGAGAATTGTGAATGATATCACGGCTTTACTAACTCAATTGTGTTATGTTTGAGCAGGATGACCCAGAAGTCGGAACTCAAGAGGAAAAGAAGAGCGGACGTGGCACAGGCGGAATACAAGGAATTCCATGGCAACATCAAATCATCCTCCATCTCATCTCGGGAATTAGAGCGATCTTGACTGCAGCGGGAGGCTCAGAAGAAGAAGGATGAGGAAGAACAAGCCAGGTTGAGACAAGAAGAGCAGGACAAAGAAGCTGGGGAGGAAGCCAAGAAGGTAGAAGAAGACAAGCAAGCTGAGGAGAGGCGGAAGCAACAAGCTGACGAGGAACAGAGGAGAATCAGGAGCTACCGCGACACGGTGATGGGCAAGGGCTTTGATCTTTTGGACGAAGCCTTCAAGTATGCCTTGAGAAACCGAAGTGAGTCACAAAAGGACATATTGCAACGGGAAGGGGAGACGTCCCCAAGCTTTGACAAGTACATAGAGGTCAGTACAGGGCTTCTACTGTACCATGACTATGCCAGGATGGTGGGATGTACGGTCCGGGAGGCCAAAGCATTGGCCCAAATAAACTGAATTTGAAGCTGTGCCAATATTTGAAGCACAAACAGGGTCATCAGGTTGATCTCTATGCATACAGACGGCTTCAAGGATGCCACTTCCCACAATCGGTTCAAGGCCATGTATAACGAGGTGGAGAGAAGAAGTTGGGAGTTCTTGGCAAAGGAGACCAGCAAGCTGGATTTCTCGAGACACTGGTACCCCTGTTCCCTGAAAAGGACAGAACCTGCTTTCTTTCTGCAGTCCACTGACTGGCGCTGGATGACCATCAACATGAGGGACCAGCTAAATGACAAAGCTGAGGAAGACAATTTTCTGGAGAACTTGCAGGGGAAAATAGTGTTGCCACCTCACATTGCAGCATGGGACCCAAGACTGGATGGATTCAGGGACAACATGAGTCAGGAGACACAAAAGGATAGGACCAGGGCTAGAGAATCGTTCTCTAAGGGGAAGCATGCCTATGTCAAATGGGCAAGTAAGCAAGGGGAGAAGGACCTATATGCGATCAGGATCCAACAGCCCCCACCAACACTCAAAAGGGGGAGGTCAGTGGGATACTCTTTTTTTCGGGAACGGCTGGAGGAGATGGCCAGAGAGACTCCACAAGTCTCAGGAGAACAAGAGGATGAAGAGGAGGAAGGCGCAGGAGAGGAGTCTAGCCCTGCTGAGGCACAGACCCTTGCTAGATCCCCCACTCTGCAAAGGATTGGGAGGTCCTTAGCACAGGCAGCTTTGCAGCAGCTCGGGGATACCAGCCCACTAAGAGATCCAGATCTCCAGTGGCTGGGAAGAGATCCAGATCTCTAGTGGCTGGGAAGTTTTAGCAGGACAAGTCCAACCCAAGGAGGTGAGACTCAGTCAGGCAGAGCAGACAGGAGGGCTGCCAAGGAGGCAGCCAGAGGGCAGCCAGCATCCCCCTCTCATAGAGGGCACGTGCCCTTAGCCCATGTCATGCAGCACCCTTCTGGCATACCAGTGTATGTTCTTGTCAGTTTGAGAGCTGCACAGGAAAGAGCTGCCTCCATCAACTTGCAGACTGTGGGAGAGCAGGCTGCCTAGTTGCTACGTTTTCCTCTTGGTTCACCTTGGTCTGAGCCCCCAGGTTTCAGGAGACCACCAGATTGGAGAAGAAGGTCCAGTTCTAGGTCTCGCTCCCCAGAAGATAGAGACCCTGGTACTTAGTTTGCTGTGGTCTTTGTTTTAGAGTCAATCTGCTTTTGTGTAATCAGTTAGTTAACAAGTGTTGTTGAGTCGTGAACAGTTTAAGTTGGAGGGATTGTAATCATGAATATATTGGATAGATGTAGTATTCATTTCAATATAATAGTTAACTAAGTTCAGCCTACTAAACTTTAGTTAATATTAGGTATGCTGGATTTCTTATACTTAGTTTAATGACTCAGCCAGGAGCAGCAGGCTGAAGTCAATTAGATCAGCCTATTGACTTAGGTCAGCTTGCTGACACATCCTTTGACAGTCAATTGACTGCCGTACTCGGTAGCAGCAAACTGCCTAATTATGCATCTAAGTGTGGTGTGCTAGATGAGTGGTCATATGACATCCTTAAGGTGAATGGCGATTCGGGATGATGGGAGATGGCTGTAGATTTGGTTAGCCGAGGTCCTACCAACGTGGTTAACTCCCGGGTAGGGGGTGCCATTGCACTTGCCGTTGAACAGTAAACTCATTCCATGTATATATGATAGGTATTGCTCTGGAGTTCTGAAGGGGCAGAGTGCCCTAGTAGAAGCGTAGTGACTCACGATGTAATGAATCAGTATATTGGTTGATATAATATTCATTTAAATAACAAAGTTAAATAAGTTCAGCCTGCTGAACTATAGTTAATATCGAGTCTGCTGGACTTTATTAAATCATCAGTTTAATGACTCAGTCGGAAGCAGCAGGCTGAAGTCAACTTAGGTCAGCTTGCTGACAAATTCTTTGACAGTCAGCTGACTTCCGTAGTCGGTCGCAGCGAACTGCCTAGATATGCATCTAAGTGTGGTGTGCTAGATGAATGGCCAGATGACATCCTTAGGATGGATGGCGATTCGGGATGATGGGAGATGGCGGTGGATTTGGTTAACCGAGGTCCTACCAACGTGGTTAACTCCCGGGTAGGCGGTGCCATCGCACTGGCCGTTGAACAGTAAACTCATTCCATGTACATATGCTAGGCATTGCTCTCGAGTTTGGCATTTGGAAACGAGGCCAACTCTCTTGTACAGCTTACTGAGAGAGATCTGAATCCAAGGTGAGAAGCCATTGAGACGCACTGTCTTCTAACCTTGCTTATGTATGAGTTTACTAATTTGCATTATTGATGCAAGTTTACTCGCATTTGACTTACGAGTATTATTCACTGCTAGTGTGTTGTCCTTTACCATTTAACCAGTTAACGGAAAATACCATAAAGATTACTTGCTGATATAAAGATCTTTATTAATTGTTAATCGCCTATTTGGTAAGTCGATTCATTTCAGTGGTATCGGAGCAGTTATCACAGTCTTCTTTGTATGGTAAGGACAAGGTCTCAAACTAGCAACTCCCGAGACATGGAGAACCGGGATAACGAGAATGTCGAAAACCAGGCGGAAAGCCATGTAGCGGGAACCCGTACCTATTCTGAAGCAGTGGCAGATACTGCAGCTAGAGAGGCTGCAGATGAGGCACCTGCTATTGCCGTAGTCGCAGCACAGCAAGCTGAGGAGGAGAGAGCCAGATTAGAAGCTGAACAATTAGCAAAGGCCGCTGAAGATACAGAAAGGAGGGAAGGACAGCCAGCTGACGAGCGCACTGTTGAAGAACTTATGGCATCAAGGGCCAATGTTCTGAACCCACCTCCTGCTGTACAACTCAATGTACCCCTAGGTCAAATACGTGACCGGCTGAATGCGGCAGGAATTGCTGCTGCAGGAGCGAGAGGGATTGTTGAGGACACTACTCAGCGAGTAGATGCCAATGCTGCTGCTGCATTTGCTAATCTACCACCCCAGAGTGTAGACTTGGGAGCATTGTTCGTTCAGATGCAGTCGCAAATGGCGACCATGTATCAGTCCCAGCAGGAGGACAAAAGAATCATAATGTCCCTACTCCGGGACAGAGACCAACTGGGGTCTCACACCACTAGTGGTGGTGGCCGAGGGCCTAGTAAGCCCAAGCCGAAACCTCCCCAGGACTATGATCCTGAGGGAAACAGAAAATATTACCTGATCAAGTTTCTCGCGGATGTTGAGCAGTGGCTGGAGAACTACCCAGAACTGCAAGATTACGAGAAGGTCAGGCACACCGGTGCGCTACTGAAAGGCAGTGCCGCAGACTGGTGGCTTTACTGGAAGGAAGAGCGTAAGGCTCGGCAACTCGGTGACCCTACGTGGGTAGAGTTTGTCGAGAAGTTGCATGAGAAGTTTGATGTCATCAACCAGCAGGAGAAAGCTATCTATGCGATGATCTCCCTGACACTGAAGCAGACCACTTCAGTTGCTGAGTTTGCTCAAAAGTTCCAAGAGAACATGATGAAGCAGCCTGATTTGCCAGAACGGTATAGGATAGCATACTTCAGGTATGGCTTGAAATCCGAGGTCTCTGGTCATTTTGCTGAGAAAAAGTATGAGAAACTGGCTGACTTGATCCAGGATGCTGACGCCTGGGATCAGCAGCAGTTCAATCACAAGCGCCAGAGTAACGCTTTGGTGTCTAAGATTGTCAAAAAGCCCCACGGTTCCTACAATGCAGTTGAAGGAGACCAGGCTGAGGATAATCAGGGTGATGAATATGAGTATGAGTACAATGCTATTCAGTCTAGAGGTAGAGGTGGTCCCTCTCGAGGTGGCTATGGAAGGGGTGGTGGTAGGACTAAGCCGAGACCAGCCTCAGCAAAATCTACTTGCTACCATTGTCAGCAGAAAGGCCACTACAGAGAACAGTGTCCGGTCAAGCACCTGCCTAAGGTCGAGAGAAAAGACCAGCCTTTAAAAGACAGCAACAGTCAGTAATCCAGTCTACTGACTGTGAGGATGCTAGAGATAGTGAGTCGTCACTAGCTGCCCTCGTAGCAGGTATTATGGGTCCTGCTGAACTGGATTCACTATGCATGCCTGACAAACAGATAAAGGAGACCATCAGTAATATAGACGTCCAGAGAGTGCACACTCTGGATGCTCTTGTTCCACCTGATGTCCAACATTTCTTTGCTACGTCAGGAGAACAATGCGAAAGTCAGGAAAAGACAGTCCCCCCTATCCTACTGCATTGCATGATTGCAGGTAGGAAGGTGAGGGCATTTGTTGACGGAGGGGCGTCACATACTTTTATTCACAAGGACTTAGTTAAGCGGCTAAGGCTGCCTACTGTCACCCAAGGGAATAGAAAAATATTCCTTGGAGATGCCTCAAGTATCCCGGGAGGAGTTATAACCAAGCCTATTGAGGTCCAGTTAGGTTCTGGCATTGCAGTTCTAACTGAAACGCTTACATTTGAGGTACTCAACACTGGCTTTTATGATCTCGTGCTAGGCAGGTCCTGGCTTAATAGACATCAAGCTGAAGTGTGTTGGAGCAGAGGTACAGTTAAAGTGAGAGGAGCCAGTGATGGGCAGACTGACTTGGCACCCACCAGTGCTCTTCCTCTTGTCCTGTGTGGATGGCAAATGAAGGAAAAGAAGAGGCTTCCAGAAGGATGCAAGTTGCTGAATGCAATGGAGTTCGTCAAAAGCTGGAACCAGAAGGAAGACAGAATGTTCTGTCTGCTGCTAAGAGAGGTACCTCCTCAACCTGAAGAAGTGGTTGAGAAAAAGGTAAGCCCTCCGGAGCACCCTACTGCTGCAAAAATTGTTGCTCAGTACACTGATGTGTTTAACATGCCTCCAGGACTACCCCCTAAAAGGGAAGTAGATCATAGGATTGATCTATTACCTGGTAGCCAGCCACCCTGGCAACGCACTTATGGCTTGTCTTATTTGGAGAGCGAGGAGTTGAAAACACAGATTGCAGAGCTGGAGGAAAATGGTTACATTTCTCCCAGTAAATCACCGTACGGCGCACCTATCCTATTTGTTAAGAAAAAGGATGGCAGTATGCGGATGTGTGTGGATTACAGAGCCCTGAACAGAATTACAGTAAAGAACAAGTATGCTTTACCCAGAATCGAGGACTTGCTTGATACCCTGTCTGGCGCTAAGGTGTTCAGTAAGATAGATCTCAAGAGTGGTTATCATCAAATCAGAATTGCTGAGGGGGATGAACACAAGACTGCTTTCCGCACACGTTATGGACACTATGAGTTCAACGTGATGCCATTTGGACTGACTAATGCTCCTGCTACCTTTATGGGTGCTATGAATGACATTTTCAGACCTTATTTGGATAAGTTTGTGCAAGTTTTCCTGGATGATATTTTAATTTTCTCTAAAGATGAAGCTCAGCACACTGAACACTTAAAGAAAGTGCTGGACACTCTGCGGAAAAATCACTTGTATGCTAAAATGAGCAAGTGTGATTTCTTTAAGGAAAGTATTGAATTCTTAGGCCACGTTGTCAGTAAAGACGGCATCAGTGTGGATCCTAAGAAAGTCCAGACCATGAGGGACTGGCCAGTACCACAGTCTGTCTCTGAAGTTAGATCCTTCCTCGGGTTGGCTAACTACTATAGGAGATTTATTGAGAATTATTCCACAAAGGCCAGTATACTGACTGACCTTACTAAGAAGGACATAGGGTATATTTGGGGGGAAGAGCAGCAGGCTGCCTTCCAGACCCTTGAAGATGCCCTTTGTTCTGCCCCTGTGCTAGCCGTGTATGACCCCAGCAAACCGGTGCAGGTGGTTACTGATGCCTCTGACTTTGCTATGGGTGCTATTTTGTTGCAGCCTGCTGACAAAACCACAAAGGATGGTAAGGTACGGCAGGAGTGGCATCCTGTGTTGTACGAGTCTATGAAATTTAATCCAGCGGAGATTAATTACTCAGTGCATGATAAAGAGCTGCTAGCTATCATTCATGTACTCAAACAGTGGAGAGCATACTTACATGGTGAAGCTTTTAAGGTGATTACAGATCATCTAGCTCTGACCCACTTTCAGAAGAAGTCCAAGCTGTCGAGGAGGGAGAATCGCTGGAGCCAGATGCTGGAACAGTTCCAAGTCCAGATCGACTACAAACCAGGGAAGTTGAATCCTGCTGATGCACTCTCTAGAAGACCTGACTTGCAAGAAAGGAACTTTAGTCAGCATGCTGTAGATAAAGTCCTGTGTGCACTCACTTCACTAAAGGTGAAAAAGTCCTTCCTTGAACAACTTAGGAAAGCCTACCTTTCTGACCCAACATTTGAGCCCAGCCCCACTACTGGTATGTGTCGTGCTACTGCACTCGGGTATAAGCTCAAGGGAGGGGTCTGGGTGACTGAAACCACTTCAGGCAGGCTGAAGCTGGTCATTCCTAATAACTTGGAAATAAGGTCCCTTTTATTGAGTCAAGCACTTGACAGTTTACTGGGGGGGCATTTTGGGCGGCCAAAACTGTTGGCAAACTTGCAAAACATTATAATTGGGAGGGGTTGCCCCGGGAGGTCTTGAAATATGTGAAGTCCAGTGATCAGTGTCAAAGAAATAAGTCTAGGCACACACCACCGGGAGGTCTCTTGCAATCGCTGCCCATCCCAGCGGGCCGCTGGGAAACTATATCCATGGACTGGGTGGTCACACTGCCACGAACTGCTAATGGGCATGATTCGATACTGGTAGTCGTGGATAAACTGACAAAAATGGTCCATTTCATCCCCACAACTGTCAAAGTAACTGCACTCGAAACGGCGAGACAGTTCTACAACCATGTAGTATGCCAACATGGGCTACCCTCTAATATCATCTCAGATCGAGACTCAAAATTTACCTCTAAGTTTTGGAGAGCTTTAATGGGGTTAATGGGAGTCAAACAGCTGCTCAGCACAGCAAACCACCCTGAGACAGATGGGCAGACTGAAAGAACTAACCGAGTTCTGCAGGAGGTGCTGAGAGCATATATTAACCAAAAACAAGATAATTGGGATGACCTGTTGCCTCAAATTCAGTTTGCGGTCAACAGTGCGGTGCACGCGTCAACGGGCAAGACTCCTTTTGAACTCAGCCTGGGTAGAGTCCCTAAGTCTCGTTTAGATGTACTAGGGGAGTCTTTAACTGACCCTGAAGGGATTGACAATCCGGTCTCCCTCCAGTTAACTCAAGAGTTTGCTGACACGCTGTCAGAAGTCCAACAAAACCTGCACACAGCCCAAGAAAACCAACAAAACTACGCTAATCAACACCGTCGGGAGCTGACATTTTCTAAGGGCGATTTAGTCAAACTGCATTCTCAGCACCTGTACCTCCCTGGTGTGGTCAAGAAAAAGCTTGGCCCTGTCTGGGTCGATCCGTATTCGGTAGTGCGTCGTGTCGGTCAGAATGCTTACAAACTGAACATGTCAGCGGACTACAAGGGTCACCCGGTCTTTAATGTCTCCTTCCTGCCTGTCCAACCGGGACCGGTCCCCGCTCTCCGGGACGGCGACCCTGAGGAATATGAGGTCGATGAGAATTTAGACGCTCGCTCAGTCCGTCGATCGTCTACATATGTCATGAAGTACCTCATCCGATGGAAGGGTTACGATGCCTCTGGGGACACTTGGGAGTTTAAAGACCAGCTGACCAATGCCAAAGGGGCGTTGAAACGGTTCCACCTTCGGGCGGCTGGAGCCCCTCCATAACTGTCATTTCAGTTGACACGGGAAGGTGACAGGCGGTCCTGTCTCCATTTAAGTTGGAGAGGAAAATACATGACAGTTAGTGAGCGAGAGCGATAAAAGGACAGTTACGTGAATCCTAAGTGTCAGCATAGTGACAGATGGGACAGCCTGGCCCACATAAAGCACCTTGAGCTAAAGGAAAAAGGGCCTCGCACAGCAATACTTCACTTAACTCAACTAAAAACATATTCATACGTTTATGTTAGCGCACCGCAACTACGCCAACTTTTAGCAATCACCCTGTAAGGTAAACAGGAGCGAATTCACCATATTAATACGAACATACTTCCTGCCTGCAATCCCTATGACAAAGATCACTATCCTACTAACTTGTGCCCTGGTTACATGTACAGGATGGCTCCCACCACACAAAAGGAGGACAGAAAACGCAAGGCAGAAGAAGCCAGGAGTACAATGGAGCAATACCAGAAGGAGCTGGCGGCGACGTCCCTCACCAGGAGAGAACAAGAAAGGGTCCGCAGACAACAAGAGGCGACAGAAGAGGCACAGAGGAAGAAGGATCAGGAAGCGGAAAACCTTAGGAAAGCTGAGGAGGAGAGACAGAAGAAACAACAAGAGGAAGCGGCAGCGGCAGAGGAGGAGAGAAGGAAAAAGATTGAAGCGAACAGACAGAAGAGCTTGGCCACATACAGGTATACTGTGGTGGGTGGCCAAAACTTTGATAACCTGAAGGAAGCATTGCTGGCAGCCCAGGAGATCAACAAGCTGGAACAGACAACACTGCTACAGGGGGAAGGAGCTGCAGCACTGGATAGGTACATCGAGACAC
>WELA01012740.1:39898-82339 GCA_009602735.1 Mesotaenium endlicherianum
ATGGTGAGCATGCGGCCCGAAAGCTTTACGGATACGGTATTCTACCTCACACTACTGCCAGCTTACAATGAAGTTGAGAGAAGGAGCTGGGAGTACTTGGCCAGGGAAGCAGGACAGCAGATGTTCTCTCCCCACTGGTTCCCGTGTAAACTGAGGAAGGCTGAGCACGGACCCCAGTACTACCAGCAGCCAACAGACTGGAGGTGGATGACCGTCACAAATAAGAAGCAGGAGTGTGACCGAGCCCAACCGGATGACTTCCGCTATGGCCTAGACGGCTATCTCATCCTACCACCTCACATTGCCCCTTGGGACCCCAGGCTGAATGGCTGCCTGAGCAATATGAATGCAGAGACCAAGGAGCATAGGAGGAGGGGGAGAGACTACTTCTCCAAGGGAAAGCATGCCTTCGTGAAATGGGCGAAGAATGCAGGCCGGATAGATATCGGCAGGCTGAAGGCCAAGCAACCTCCAACGCGCCCTAAGAAAGGGAGGTCGGTAGACTACTCCATGTCTACTAGGGAGCAGGACGATTTAGTGGACGAGACTCCTACTCTCTTCGAGGAGGAGGATGAGGAGGATGAGGAAGAAGAACAAGGTAGAGGAGAAGCATCAGCAGCTGGTACTCAGGAGAACCAGGGGCAGACAAGGGCACTTCCTAAAGAACCACAATCAGGTATTTGGAACGTGATCCCTGTCATGGAGGCAACTGGACCCTGCACTCGCTCCCCCAGCCCTCCTGCCCAAGCAGGGGAAGAAGCTGATCTGACTGTACTTGGCAGCAGACACAGGCAGAAATCCCCAGAGGACAGGGGTGCCAGAAGAGGGACACGCGCATGGGCCAGAGGTATGCCGGCCTCCCCCTCCGCTCAGGGGCATGTACCTCTTGCCAATGTATTTCAGCATCCTACTGGAATGCCTGTCTATGTGGGGATCAACACCCAACTGGGTGAAGAGCAGGCTACCATCCTTGGTACTCCTCGAGGTCCAACTTCAGAGCAAACGGGGTTCTTTAGAAGGCCAGCTGACAGACCTAGAGGGCTGTCCAGATCTAGGTCCAGATCTCGGTCTCCTGATCCTGAAGCCCCAGGAACAACCCCCTAGGCAACAGGCCGAAGGGCCTGTCACTGGGAGAGGCGGGTCAGGTTCAGTTTCCTGAATGAGGACTCCTGCAGTTTAATGTTGTCGAGGCGACAATGTAATGAATCAGTATATTAGTAGATATAATATTCATCTAAATATAATAGTTAATTTAATTAAGCCTGCTGAACTTTAGTTGGTAGTCAGTCTGCTGAACTTTAGTTAATAATCAGTCTGCTGGACTTTACATAATTATCAGTTTAATGACTCGGCCAAAAGCAGCAGGCTGAAGTCAACTTAAGTCAGCTTGCTGACACATTCTTTGACAGCCAGCTGACTTCCGTGCTCGGTAGCAGCGAACTGCCTTGATATGCATCTAAGTGCGATATGCTAGATGAATGGCCAGATGACATCCCTATGATGGATGGCTATTCGGGATGATGGGAGATGGCGGTGGATTTGGTTAACCGAGGTCCTACCAACGTGGTTAACTCCCGGGTAGGCGGTGCCATCGCACTGACCGTTGAACAGTAAACTCATTCCATGTACATATGCTAGGCATTGCTCTCGAGTTCGGCATTCGGAAACGAGGCCAACTCTCTTGTACAGCTTACTGAGAGAGATCTGAATCCAAGGCGAGAAGCCATTGATACGCACTGTCTTCTAACCTTGCTTATGTATGAGTTTACTGATTTGCATCATTGATGCTAGTTTACTCGCATTTGACTTACGAGTATTATTCCCTGCTAGTGTATTGTCCTTTGCCGTTTAACTAGTTAACGGAAATACCATAAAGATTACTTGCTGATATAAAGATCTTTATTAATTGTTAATCGCCTATTTGGTAAGTCGATTCATTTCAGTGGTATCGGAG
Source organism: Mesotaenium endlicherianum (assembly GCA_009602735.1). NCBI lineage: Eukaryota > Viridiplantae > Streptophyta > Zygnematophyceae > Zygnematales > Mesotaeniaceae > Mesotaenium > Mesotaenium endlicherianum. The sequence goes on from WELA01012740.1 coordinate 41,853, forward strand.
CAGTTATCACAGTCTTCTTTGTATGGTAAGGACAAGGTCTCAAACTAGCAACTCCCGAGACATGGAGAACCAGGATAACGAGAATGTCGAAAACCAGGCGGAAAGCCATGTAGCGGGAAACCGTACCTATTCGGAAGCAGTAGCGGATACTGCAGCTAGGGAGGCAGCAGATGAGGCAGCTGCTATTGCCTCAGTCGCAGCTCAGCAAGCTGAGGAGGAGATAGCCAGACTAGAAGCTGAACAAGTAGCAAAGGCCGCTGAAGATATACAAAGGAGGGAAGGACAGCCAGCTGACGAGCGCACTGTTGAAGAACTTATGGCATCAAGGGCCAATGTTCTGAACCCACCTCCTGCCGTACAACTCAATGTACCCCTAGGTCAAATACGTGACCGGCTGAATGCGGCAGGAATTGCTGCTGCAGGAGCAAGAGGGATTGTTGAGGACACTACTCAGCGAGTAGATGCCAATGCTGCTGCTGCATTTGCTAATCTACCACCCCAAAATGTAGACTTGGGAGCATTGTTCGTTCAGATGCAGTCGCAAATGGCGACCATGTATCAGTCCCAGCAGGAGGACAAAAGAATCATAATGTCCCTACTCCGGGACAGAGACCAACTGGGGTCTCACACCACTAGTGGTGGTGGCCGAGGGCCTAGTAAGCCCAAGCCGAAACCTCCCCAGGACTATGATCCTGAGGGAAACAGAAAATATTACCTGATCAAGTTTCTCGCGGATGTTGAGCAGTGGCTGGAGAACTACCCAGAACTGCAAGATTACGAGAAGGTCAGGCACACCGGTGCGCTACTGAAAGGCAGTGCCGCAGACTGGTGGCTTTACTGGAAGGAAGAGCGTAAGGCTCGGCAACTCGGTGACCCTACGTGGGTAGAGTTTGTCGAGAAGTTGCATGAGAAGTTTGATGTCATCAACCAGCAGGAGAAAGCTATCTATGCGATGATCTCCCTGACACTGAAGCAGACCACTTCAGTTGCTGAGTTTGCTCAAAAGTTCCAAGAGAACATGATGAAGCAGCCTGATTTGCCAGAACGGTATAGGATAGCATACTTCAGGTATGGCTTGAAATCCGAGGTCTCTGGTCATTTTGCTGAGAAAAAGTATGAGAAACTGGCTGACTTGATCCAGGATGCTGACGCCTGGGATCAGCAGCAGTTCAATCACAAGCGCCAGAGTAACGCTTTGGTGTCTAAGATTGTCAAAAAGCCCCACGGTTCCTACAATGCAGTTGAAGGAGACCAGGCTGAGGATAATCAGGGTGATGAATATGAGTATGAGTACAATGCTATTCAGTCTAGAGGTAGAGGTGGTCCCTCTCGAGGTGGCTATGGAAGGGGTGGTGGTAGGACTAAGCCGAGACCAGCCTCAGCAAAATCTACTTGCTACCATTGTCAGCAGAAAGGCCACTACAGAGAACAGTGTCCGGTCAAGCACCTGCCTAAGGTCGAGAGAAAAGACCAGCCTTTAAAAGACAGCAACAGTCAGTAATCCAGTCTACTGACTGTGAGGATGCTAGAGATAGTGAGTCGTCACTAGCTGCCCTCGTAGCAGGTATTATGGGTCCTGCTGAACTGGATTCACTATGCATGCCTGACAACCAGATAAAGGAGACCATCAGCAATATAGACGTCCAGAGAGTGCACACTCTGGATGCTCTTGTTCCACCTGATGTCCAACATTTCTTTGCTACGTCAGGAGAACAATGCGAAAGTCAGGAAAAGACAGTCCCCCCTATCCTACTGCATTGCATGATTGCAGGTAGGAAGGTGAGGGCATTTGTTGACGGAGGGGCGTCACATACTTTTATCCACAAGGACTTAGTTAAGCGGCTAAGGCTGCCTACTGTCACCCAAGGGAATAGAAAAATATTCCTTGGAGATGCCTCAAGTATCCCGGGAGGAGTTATAACCAAGCCTATTGAGGTCCAGTTAGGTTCTGGCATTGCAGTTCTAACTGAAACGCTTACATTTGAGGTACTCAACACTGGCTTTTATGATCTCGTGCTAGGCAGGTCCTGGCTTAATAGACATCAAGCTGAAGTGTGTTGGAGCAGAGGTACAGTTAAAGTGAGAGGAGCCAGTGATGGGCAGACTGACTTGGCACCCACCAGTGCTCTTCCTCTTGTCCTGTGTGGATGGCAAATGAAGGAAAAGAAGAGGCTTCCAGAAGGATGCAAGTTGCTGAATGCAATGGAGTTCGTCAAAAGCTGGAACCAGAAGGAAGACAGAATGTTCTGTCTGCTGCTAAGAGAGGTACCTCCTCAACCTGAAGAAGTGGTTGAGAAAAAGGTACACCCTCCGGAACACCCTACTGCTGCAAACATTGTTGCTCAGTACACGGATGTGTTTAATATGCCTCCAGGACTACCCCCTAAGCGGGAAGTAGATCATAGGATTGATTTATTACCTGGTAGCCAGCCACCCTGGCAACGCACGTATGGCTTGTCTTATTTGGAGAGTGAGGAGTTGAAAACACAGATTGCAGAGCTGGAGGAAAATGGTTACATTTCTCCCAGTAAATCACCGTACGGCGCACCTATCCTATTTGTTAAGAAAAAGGATGGCAGTATGCGGATGTGTGTGGATTACAGAGCCCTGAACAGAATTACAGTAAAGAACAAGTATGCTTTACCCAGAATCGAGGACTTGCTTGATACCCTGTCTGGCGCTAAGGTGTTCAGTAAGATAGATCTCAAGAGTGGTTATCATCAAATCAGAATTGCTGAGGGGGATGAACACAAGACTGCTTTCCGCACACGTTATGGACACTATGAGTTCAACGTGATGCCATTTGGACTGACTAATGCTCCTGCTACCTTTATGGGTGCTATGAATGACATTTTCAGACCTTATTTGGATAAGTTTGTGCAAGTTTTCCTGGATGATATTTTAATTTTCTCTAAAGATGAAGCTCAGCACACTGAACACTTAAAGAAAGTGCTGGACACTCTGCGGAAAAATCACTTGTATGCTAAAATGAGCAAGTGTGATTTCTTTAAGGAAAGTATTGAATTCTTAGGCCACGTTGTCAGTAAAGAGGGCATCAGTGTGGATCCTAAGAAAGTCCAGACCATAAGGGACTGGCCAGTACCACAGTCTGTCTCTGAAGTTAGATCCTTCCTCGGGTTGGCTAACTACTATAGGAGATTTATTGAGAATTATTCCACAAAGGCCAGTAAACTGACTGACCTTACTAAGAAAGACATCGGGTATGTGTGGGGGGAAGAGCAGCAGGCTGCCTTCCAGACCCTTAAAGATGCCCTTTGTTCTGCCCCAGTGCTAGCCGTGTATGACCCCAGCAAACCGGTGCAGGTGGTTACTGATGCCTCTGATTTTGCCATGGGTGCTATTTTGTTGCAGCCTGCTGACAAAACCACAAAGGATGGTAAGGTACGGCAGGAGTGGCATCCTGTGTTGTATGAGTCTATGAAATTTAATCCAGCGGAGATTAATTACTCAGTGCATGATAAAGAGCTGCTAGCTATCATTCATGTACTCAAACAGTGGAGAGCATACTTACATGGTAAAGCTTTTAAGGTGATTACAGATCATCTAGCTCTGACCCACTTTCAGAAGAAGTCCAAGCTGTCGAGGAGGGAGAACCGCTGGAGCCAGATGCTGGAGCAGTTCCAAGTCCAGATCGACTACAAACCAGGGAAGTTGAATCCTGCTGATGCACTCTCTAGAAGACCTGACTTGCAAGAAAGGAACTTTAGTCAGCATGCTGTAGATAAAGTCCTGTGTGCACTCACTTCACTAAAGGTGAAAAAGTCCTTCCTTGAACAACTTAGGAAAGCCTACCTTTCTGACCCAACATTTGAGCCCAGCCCCACTACTGGTATGTGTCGTGCTACCGCACTCGGGTATAAGCTCAAGGGAGGGGTCTGGGTGACTGAAACCACTTCAGGCAGGCTGAAGCTGGTCATTCCTAATAATTTGGAAATAAGGTCTCTCTTACTGAGTCAAGCTCATGACAGTCTCCTGGGTGGACATTTGGGGCAGGCCAAAACTGTTGGCAAACTGGCAAAACATTATCATTGGGAGGGGTTACCCCGGGAGGTCTTGAAATATGTCAAGTCCTGTGACCAGTGTCAGAGAAATAAGTCTCGGCACACACCACCCGGAGGTCTCTTGCAACCGCTACCCATCCCAGCGGGACGCTGGGAAACTATATCCATGGACTGGGTGGTCTCACTACCAAGAACTGCCAACGGGCATGATTCAATACTGGTAGTCGTGGATAAACTGACAAAAATGGTCATTTTTATCCCCACAACTGTCAAAGTGACTGCACTCGAAACAGCGAGACAGTTTTACAACCATGTAGTATGCCAACATGGGCTCCCTTCTAATATCATCTCAGACAGAGACTCAAAATTCACCTCTAAGTTCTGGAGAGCTTTAATGGGGTTAATGGGAGTCAAACAGCTGCTCAGCACAGCAAACCACCCTCAGACTGATGGGCAGACTGAAAGAACTAACCGAGTTCTGCAGGAGGTGCTGAGAGCATATATTAACCAAAAACAAGATAATTGGGATGACCTGTTGCCTCAAATTCAGTTTGCGGTCAACAGTGCGGTGCACGCGTCAACGGGCAAAACTCCTTTTGAACTCAGCCTGGGTAGAGTCCCTAAGTCTCCTCTAGATGTGCTAGGGGAATCTTTAACTCACCCTGAAGGGATTGACAACCCGGTCTCCCTCCAGTTAACTCAGGAGTTTGCTGACACCCTGTCAGAAGTCCAACGAAACTTGCACACGGCCCAAGAAAACCAACAAAAATACGCTAATCAACACCGTCGGGAACTGACATTTTCCAAGGGGGATTTAGTCAAACTGCATTCTCAGCACCTGTACCTCCCTGGTGTGGTCAAGAAAAAGCTTGGCCCTGTCTGGGTCGGTCCATATTCGGTGGTCCGTCGTGTCGGTCAGAATGCTTACAAACTGAACATGTCAGCTGAATACAAGGGGCACCCGGTCTTTAATGTCTCCTTCCTGGAACCGTACATCAAAGGTGATACACTGTTCACAGGTCGGTTCCCTGTCCAACCGGGACCGGTCCCCGCTGTCCGGGACGGCGACCCTGAGGAATATGAGGTCGATGAGATTTTAGACGCTCGCTCGGTCCGTCGATCGTCTAAATATGTCATGAAATACCTCATTCGATGGAAGGGTTACGATGCCTCTGGGGACACTTGGGAGTTTAAGGACCACTTGACCAATGCCAAAGGGGCGTTGACACGGTTCCACCTTCGGGCCGCTGGAGTCCCTCCATAACTGTCATTTCAGTTGACACGGGAAGGTGACAGGCGGTCCTGTCTCCATTTAAGTTGGAGGGGAAAATATATGACAGTTAGTGAGCGAGAGCGATAAAAACACACTCATACGTTTATGTGTAGCGCATCGCAACTACGTCAACTTTTAGCAATCATCCTGTAAGGTAAACAGCAGCGAAGCCACTATACTAAATACTAACATACTTCCTGCAATCCCTATGACAAAGGTCCATATCCTACTAACTTGTGCCCTGGTTACATGTGCAGGATGGCGCCCACCACACAAAAGGAGGACAGAAAGCGCAAGGCAGAAGAAGCCAGGAGGACAATGGAGCAATACCAGAAGGAGCTGGCGGCGACGTCCCTCACCAGGAGAGAACAAGAAAGGGTCCGCAAACAACAAGAGGCGGCAGAAGAGGCACAGAGGAAGAAGGATCAGGAAGCGGAAAACCTCAGGAAGGCTGAGGAGGAGAGACAGAAGAAACAGCAAGAAGAAGCGGCAGCGGCAGAAGAGGAGAAAAGAAAAAAGATTGAAGCGGACAGACAGAAGAGCTTGGCCACTTACAGGTATACTGTGGTGGGTGGCCAAAACTTCGATAACCTGAAGGAAGCATTGCTGGCAGCCCAGGAGATCAACAGGCTGGAACAGACAACACTGCTACAGAAGGAAGGAGCTACAGCACTGGACAGGTACATCGAGACACACACCGGCGTGGTCCTTTACGAAGATTATGCTAAGATGGTGGGCTATACAGCAGAGCAGGCCCGGTATCTCGCAGATGATTCAGAGGACAAGCCGGTCCCCATACCGGGAATAGTGGGAGATCAGAGACTCATCCGGATGGTGAGCATGCGGCCCGATAGCTTTAAGGATACGGTATTCTACCTCACACTCCTGCCAGCTTACAATGAAGTTGAGAGAAGGAGCTGGGAGTACTTGGCCAGGGAAGCAGGACAGCAGATGTTCTCTCCCCACTGGTTCCCGTGTAAACTGAGGAAGGCTGAGCACGGACCCCAGTACTACCAGCAGCCAACAGACTGGAGGTGGATGACCGTCACAAATAAGAAGCAGGAGTGTGACCGAGCCCAACCGGATGACTTCCACTATGGCCTAGACGGCTATCTCATCCTACCACCTCACATTGCCCCTTGGGACCCCAGGCTGAATGGATGCCTGAGCAATATGAATGCAGAGACCAAGGAACATAGGAGGAGGGGAAGAGACTACTTCTCTAAGGGAAAGCATGCCTTTGTCAAATGGGCAAAGAATGCAGGCCGGATAGATATCAGCAGGCTGAAGGCCAAGCAACCTCCACCACGCCCTAAGAAAGGGAGGTCGGTAGACTACTCCATGTCTACTAGGGAGCAGGACGACTTAGTGGACGAGACCCCTACTCTCTCCGAGGAGGAGGATGAGGAGACTGAGGAAGAAGAACAGGGCAGAGGAGAACCATCAGCAGCAGGTACTCAGGATACCCAGGGACAGGTAGAAACGCTTCTTAAAGAAACACGATCAGGTGTTTGGAATGTGATCCCCGTTATGGCGACTACTGGACCCCGCGCTCGCTCCCACAGCCCACCTGCCCAAACAGGGGAAGAAGCTGATCTGACTGTATTGGGCAGCAGACACAGGCAGAAATCCCCAGAGGACAGGGGTGCCAGAAGAGGGACACGCGGGTGGGCCAGAGGTATGCCAGCCTCCCCCTCCGCTCAGGGGCATGTACCTCTAGCCAATGTATTTCAGCATCCTACTGGAATGCCTGTCTATGTGGGAATCAACACCCAAATAGTTGAAGAGCAGGCCACCATCCTCCGTTCTCCTCGAGGGCCAACTTTAGAGCAAACAGGGTTCTTTAGAAGGCCAGCTGACAGACCTAGAGGGCTGTCCAGATCTAGGTCCAGATCTCCGTCCCCTGATCCTGAAGCCCCAGGAACCACCCCTTAAGGTGACAGGCTGAAAAGATAGTCAGTAAGGGAGGCTGGTCAGGGTCAGTTTCTTTATTTAAAGCTTTTGCAGTTTAATGTTGTCGAGGCGACAACAAGTTAAGTTGGAGGGATTGTAATGAATCAGTATATTAGTGGATATAATATTCATTTAAATATAATAGTTAATTAAGTTCAGCCTGCTGAACTTTAGTTAATAATCAGTCTGCTGGACTTTACATAATTATCAGTTTAATGACTCGGCCAAAAGCAGCAGGCTGAAGTCAACTTAAGTCAGCTTGCTGACACATTCTTTGACAGCCAGCTGACTTCCGTACTCGGTAGCAGCGAACTGCCTCGATATGCATCTAAGTGTGATATGCTAGATGAATGGCCAGATGACATCCCTATGATGGATGGCTATTCGGGATGATGGGAGATGGCGGTGGATTTGGTTAACCGAGGTCCTACCAACGTGGTTAACTCCCGGGTAGGCGGTGCCATCGCACTGACCGTTGAACAGTAAACTCATTCCATGTACATATGCTAGGCATTGCTCCCGAGTTCGGCATTCGGAAACGAGGCCAACTCTCTTGTACAGCTTACTGAGAGCACTCTGAATCCAAGGCGAGAAGCCATTGATACGCACTGTCTTCTAACCTTGCTTATGTATGAGTTTACTGATTTGCATTACTGATGCTAGTTTACTCGCATTTGACTTACGAGTATTATTCCCTGCTAGTGTATTGTCCTTTGCCGATTAACTAGTTAACGGAAATACCATAAAGATTACTTGCTGATATAAAGATCTTTATTAATTGTTAATTGCCTATTTGGTAAGTCGATTCATTTCAGACAACAAGTTAAGTTGGAGGGATTGTAATGAATTAGTATATTAATAGATATAATATTTATTTAAATGTAATGGTAAATTTAGTTCAGCCTGCTGAACTTTAGTTAATAGTCAGTCTTCTTGACTTTATATATTTATTATTAATTTAATGACTCAGCCGGATGCAGCAGGCTGAAGTCAGCTTAAGTCAGCTTGCTGACACATTCTTTGACAGCCAGCTGACTTCCGTACTCGGTAGCAGCGAACTGCCTTGATATGCATCTAAGTGTGGTATGCTAGATGAATGGCCAGATGACATCCCTATGATGGATGGCAATTCGGGATGATGGGAGATGGCGGTGGATTTGGTTAACTGAGGTCCTACCAACGTGGTTAACTCCCGGGTAGGCGGTGCCATCGCATTAACCGTTGAACAGTAAACTCATTCCATGTACATATGCTAGGCATTGCTCTCGAGTTCGGCATTCGGAAACGAGGCCAACTCTCTTGTACAGCTTACTGAGAGAGATCTGAATCTAAGGCGAGAAGCCATTGATACGCACTGTATTCTAACCTTGCTTATGTATGAGTTTACTGAGTGCATTATTGATGCTAGTTTACTCTCATTTGATTTACGAGTGTTGTTCACTGCTAGTGTGTTGTCCTTTTGCCGTTTAATCAATTAACGGAAAATCCATAAAGATTACTTGCTGATATAAAGATCTTCATTAATTGTTAATCGCCTATTTGGTAAGTTGATTCATTTCACAGGTACGTTAGTCAATGCAAAAGGCATAACTGTGAACTCGAACAAACCATAGCGAGTGTTGAAAGCAATCTTCTGAACATCTCCTTCCCCAATTTGTACGTGATGATAACCACTCCTCAAATTGATCTTCGAGAAATACTTTGCCCCGACAAGCCTGTCAATCAACTCGTCCACTCGTGGAAGGGGGTACCTGTTTTTGATGGTGATCATATTGAGTGCTCGGTAGTCGACACACATCCTCATAGTCCCATCCTTCTTCTTCACAAACAAGAATGGCGCTGCAAATGGAGACTCGCTGGGTTGAATGAATCCCTTCTCCATTAACTTCGTCAGCTGCTTCTTCAACCCATCCAACTTTGCAAACAATTGTCGATAGGCGGGTCTCACTGGTGGCTTGCTCCCTGGTTCCAACGCGATCTTGTGTTCTATAGCTCTCTGTGGAGGTAATCTTGCAGGTAGCTCCTCAAGGAAAACGCACTTGAATTCCTCCAATAGCGCCTTAATCTGGGCAGGCATCTCAGCAGGCTTCTTCTCTTGAGCAATTGGGCTCTGCTCCTTCTGAGCAAGGGGATCAGACACCACCACTTGCTCCTCCGACGATGTACATTCGCCCAGGCTGTTAGGATTCACGCTTGTTCCATCTGATGACCTGGCCAGGGCCACCGAAACAAGGTACATCTCCTTCACCAGATTCGTCCTGCATAGCTTCTTAACTTGCAGGCTTGACAGAAGACAGTTACTGGTGGTCGTATCTACCTCCACCTGTTTTGCTGTCTCCATTCGACCATCACGCCCTTGGACTTTCACTTGTCCTGTGCTCGAGTGCACTTGAGGGTTGGCATTCCTCAGCCATGGTCGGTCCAATATCACCTCATGGTGACTTAACTCTGCCTGCTCCATAACTTCAGTACTCTCGTGCCCCGCTACTTCCACGTGAATAGCTTCCGTAGATGCACCACACTTGAGTCTCTGCCCATTCGCCAAAATTGCCTCCTTGGGCTCATAATGCTTCTGCACAGGAATTCGCCACTCTTTCACCAGCTTCCTGTGCACAAAATTTGTACTTGCGCCATTGTCGACCATACACTTTGCCTTGTTGCCGACGACTACTCCTTCCACGATCATAGGCTTGTCAACATCTCGTCTTTCGCTTCTCGGCAGGCTCTTGGAGATAACTTCCTTGTGAGTTCTCGTCTTCATGCCAGTAGACACCCCAGAACAACTTACTGGCGTCCTCCTTTTTCCTGCTGTTGAGGTTGCTTCGCCTTCACATGGCAGTCTCGAGCCAGATTCCCAAGCTTGCCACAATTATAGCATGGTCCTCTCGGCTTGTACTTCTGCTGCCTGCGCTGGTACTGAACAAGTCCCAACTCCATAGGTACTGGGCCTTGTCCACTTGTGCTTGGCGCTTGAAATCCAAAGTGTTGATGTCCTCCAAAGTTGTGGTTGCCCTACTGCCTATGACTATACTCCACAGCGTCGACCCTCGTCGCCAATGCCATCATTTCTCCAAGACTGGTAGGGTCCTTGAGCGCCACTTCCTTGGCCACTGTTGGCTTGAGTCCCCTCTTGAACTTGTCCATCATCTCCTACTCGTGCGTGGATGGACATTGAAGCACCAGCTCGTTGAAGCGCGATACATACTCCTGAACGCTTGCTCGTTGACGAAGGCGCACCAATAGATCTCGAGCGGTAGCCTCGGGTGCAATAGGTTGAAATTGCGTTGTCAAGCCTTCAAATAGCTGATCAACAGTAGCAGGAACTCCAAACAGCTGCTCTTCTTGTTCATACCAAGGTCCAGCACTCTTCTGCAGCAAAGTTATGACAAAGGCGACTTGCCTGTCGGGCGTGAGCGCAGAATACTCCATGAACTTCTTTACTCCAAAAATCCATTGATGAACAGGCTGCGATCCACGCTCTCCGATGTACACTTCAGGCTTAGGCGCACGCACTCCCAATGCGGGTGGAATAACTGGTTACACCACTGGGTTAACATGAATTGGCGGCACAACAGGTGCACGTGCCAAACTCGCCGAAGCAGCGTTCTCCATAACAACTTGCACCATCCTCTCCACCTCCGTGCGCATATTTTGTTGAAACTGGGTGTAGAATTCTCCTTCAATTGCATTCGCCATTTGCCTTAGCATCGCCTACATCTCTTGTTGCTCTCTCGTCATCGTTGGTGCTGCCTGCTGCCCCGCGCGCTCAACGTGCTCGACATCTTCGCCTCCTCCAGCTGCCGGCTGCGACTCCATAATATAATATGCAAAAGCAGCCCAGCTCCAATACCAGATGAAAGGGGCAGAGTGCCCTAGTGGAAGCGTAGTGACTCACGAGGAAAAGAACTAGTTGCAATCATACTCTAGAGTGCAGCGGCATATTGCTAAGGAAACTTACGAAAATTTACTCAACATTTTGAGTTGCAAGAAACTGCTCACAAATGGACTAGGATGAAAGGCCTTGTGATTACAAACTCGTAGAAATTTACAGGAGTGAAAATTGATAAGAACTCAAGTAGTCATGCCTATTTATACTTTCCTGACCTAAGTCCTCCTCTCTAGACGGGAGGGCCACTTAGCAACGGATTTCCAAAGTGTTAGTCAAATCGTCCCTTCCAAAATATTTGTGAGTATGCCAGATCAGTCTCATCTGATGTGTCGGGTCAATTTGACGTCCACATGCATGCATCAAAATGTCTAGAATATACTAACTTAAACGCGCTAGGCTAATCCGAAACTTCTAGGTCAATTGACCTAGTCGGCACTCCGCGTCAGCCAAAATTACGTGAAGGTTCGAATTCACTCTAACGGCCCGGATCGCTTGATGCTGTCGGTCAATCCGACGGTTGCGCTCACCACGAATTGAGGACAGTCGTCAACCGACTTCAAAACTAATCAAACTTTGGAAATTCATAACTCTCTCAATACTCGACCAAATTCGATGAATTTTATATCAAAATGACCACAAAAGTGCACTCTACACTTCTAGGCAATCAAAACATACTTTCATTGAACTCAAAAATGCACTTTATAAACCTATGACCTTACAAATTCTGCATTTGGAAACGAGGCCAACTCTCTTGTACAGCTTACTTAGAGAAATTTGAATTCAAGGCGAGAAGCCATTGATGCGAGCTGTCTTCTAATCTTGCTTACGTATGATTTTGTTGATTGCATGATTGAAGCGCGTTTACTTGCATTTGACTTATGAGTATTGCATGCCACTAGTATATTGTCTTTTGCTGTTAATTCTGTCAACCAAAAATACCATTAAGATTACTTTATATTAAAATCTTTATTTAATTGTTAATCGCCTATTGGTAAGTCAATTTATGTCAGACTATCATTATCCAAAATAATAAAAGTCATAATAAGTTAATCAATCAATGATTAACATTTTTTTTTTTTCATAATCAATCAAAGAATCTTCATGAATAATTATGTCGTATTATTGCGAAGTAATCGAATTACTTCACGATGCTTTTTGCAATAGCAATCAGGTCGTTTCGCCAAGCAACCAGGAATTAGTCGGCACACGCGCGTGTCAATCAATTCGTCAAGATGCAATTATTTATTGAAAAAAAAAATCGATAAAAAGTAACGCGTTTTTTAGGTGATCAGGAAATCGTCCCAAATACGCCTAAAAAGCTTAGATTGTTACATTCAATCCAGCTGAGATTAATACCTTTGTGCATGATAAAGAGCAGCTAGCTATTCTTTATTCTTAAACAGTGAAGAGCCTACTTAAGTCTTACATGGAAAAGCTTTCAAGTTGATTCCAGATCATCTAGCTCTGATGCTGTAACAATACAAACAAAAAGGTAACTCAAGGTACTTTAATTGCGGGCCAATTGTACATACACTTTCAATCGGATGCTCCAGTCGCATTCCACAACGTGTCGTACGTGCCGCATTTGGCCCACGTGGCGGATTGTTACGCTCCTCCCACCTACAAGTGTGCACATCCTGGGCACTTGGGCTGCGGCGGCGTGAGGGACGTTGTTTCGGGATAGAGTCGTTTCTTCGGACAATTGAAAGATCGCAATATGGTCGTACCATCGACCAGTCTCTCACCCTGAGCACCCTCGTGCTCATTGGGATTTGAACCCTGGTCTCTTGGACAAAGGTGCGTATGTTCGCGCTCCAATACCAATGTAACGACACAAACAAAAAGGTAACTTGCGGTCCTTTGATTGCGTGCCAAGCGCCAACTATACTTATATACATTCAAACGACACCTTCGATCGCATTCCGAACGTGTTGCATGTGTCGCATCCGACCATATGGCGAATAGTTACTGACGCAATTTCAAAAGAACCCCAAGCTGTCTAGGTTGGAAATCCGTTGGAATCAGATGCTGGAACTACACAGATGCTGGAGTAGTTCCAGGTCCAAATCGACCACAAACCAGGGAAGTTGAATCTTTGCTGATGCTCTCCTTATAATACTTGACTTGCAAGGGAAGAACTTTGATTTGCATGCTGTAGATAAAGTTCTTTGAGCACTCACTTCACTTAAAGTGAAAAAGTCCTTCCTTGAACAACTTAGGAAAGCCTACCGTTCTGACATAACATTTGAGCCCAGCCCAACAAATGGTGTGTGTCCTGCTACTGCACTCGGGTATTGGCTAAAGGCAGAGGTCTTGGTCAATGCAATCACTTCAAGCAGCCTGAAGTTGGTCATTCCTAAGATAGTGGAACTAAGGTTCTTACTACTGACTCAAGCTCATTACAGTGTACTGGGTGGACATTTTGGGCAGGCCAAAACTGTTGGCAAAGTGGCAAAATACTACCATTGGGAAGGTTTGCCTTGAGAGGTTTTAAAATACTTAGACCTGTAATTAGTGTCATAAGAATAAGTCTAGACACATACCACCCGGGGGGTTATTGCAATCATTACCTATTCGAGCTGGAAGGTGAGAAACCATCTCAATGGATTGGGTGGTGAAACTATCGAGAACCGCCAATGGGCATGATTCTATTCTGGTAGTAGTGGATCATCTGACAATAATGGTTATTTTTATCCCCACACTGTCAAGGTCATCACACACAAAACCGCAAGACGATTCTACAACTATGTAGTATGTCAACATGCACTACTCTCTAATATTATCGCAGATAGAGACTCAAAATTCACCTCTAAATTTTATGGGGGCTGATGGGATTCAAACAGCTGCTCAGCACATCAAACCATCCTCAGATTGATTAGCAAATTAAAAGAACTAACATAGTTTTTAGGAGGTGCTGAGAGCTTACATTAACCAAAACAAGATAATTGGGATGACCTATTGCCACGGGTTTGGTTTGTTGTGAACAATGTTGTTCATGCGACGACGTGAAAGTCATTGTTCAAACTCAGCTTGGAAAGGATACCTAAGTTCCATTTAGATCTCTTAGGGGAGTTTTTGACACACCCTGTGGAAATTGACAATCCGTCGTCTCTCCAATCAATCCAAGAGTTTGGTGACACCCTGTCAGAAATCCAGCAAAACCTGTAAAGGCCTAGGGAATTCAACAAACATATGCGAATTATGACCGTCGAGAATTGACATTTGCAAAAGGAGACTTGGTCAATTTGCATTCTCAACATTTGTACCTTCCTGGTATGGTCAAGAAAAAGCTTGGTCTTGTCTGGGTTGATCCACATTCGGTGGTACGTTGAGTCGGTCTCATGCATACAAATTGAACATGCCAGCGGAATACAAGGGCCACCAAGTGTTCAACACTAGCTTTATTGCCACTGGGACCAAAACCAACCTCATAACAGCCCTTCTTTGGATGCTCATGATAAATAGAGTACTTATGTGGTAGTGAGAGTGATGTATATTTGGAATGTCCTTTGAATTCTGGCAATGTACTTTTTTCAAGTTTTGCGGCACTTTTCATTGTTCTTTTTTGTACTTGAATGGAAACATATGTGTGACCCGCAATAGGTACATTTCTTTTAGGCGCAATATTCTGAGACGTACAACAGAGTTGAAGATCTTGATTTTTTCCAGCATACATCCTGATGTAGTGATCACACTGCACTTGACTGATTTTCATTTCATTTAGTACTTTGTATACATTAACATGCTAAAGTTTAGGCCCAAAATTGGCACCAGCTTTTTTGACCTGGTCCCATAATTTCACTAAGAGATGCATCATGCAGCTTCACTAGATGGGTCATATGATTTCCAAAACTTGATGAAATGCATTCACATAAATTTCAGTGCTTTCATAGCAAGGTACGCTACCATCCTATCACACAAGAGTAATAAATATGACTTTTACAACATGTGGCCCCATGGGCGAGTCGTCGAAACTGGAGTCTAGAGCATATATTGTGTGAAACAAAATTATCTTTTGTCTTTATTGCTACCAATGATATTACTTTTTAGGGCAGCCACTAGGCAACCTCTTCCTGCCTACATCCAAGTGGTGAATGTTCTTAGTAGTGTGGTAGATCTCAAAGTTGGGACTAGGATGCAATATGACGTTGCAAGGCACACACGTGTACTGACATCTATCTACTCTTCCTGCTTGCAGCCCCTTTGTCGAACTTCTTAGCAGAGTTGTAAGGTCATAGGTTTATAAAGTGCATTTTTGAGTTCCATGAAAGTATATTCTAATTGCATAGGAGTGTAGAGTGTATTTTTGTGGTCATTTTGATATAGAATTCGTCGAATTTGGTTAAGTATTAAGAAAGTTACGGATTTCTAAAGTTTAATTAGTTTTAAGGTTGGTCGACGATTGTCCTTAATTCGCGTTGAGTGCGACCGTCGGATTGACCGACAGCGTCGGGCAATCTGGGCCGTTAGAGTGAATTCAAACCTTTGCGTAATTTTGGCTGACGCGGAGTGCCGACTAGGTCGGTTTACCTAGAAGTTTCGGATTAGCCTAGCGCGTCTAAGTTAGTATATTTTAGATATTTTGGTGCATGCATGTGGACGTCAATTCGGCCCGACACGTGAGATGAGACTGATCTGGCTTACTCACGAATATTCTGGAAGGGACAATTTGACAAACACTTAGGAAAATCCGTTGCTATGCGGCCCTCCCGCCTAGAGAGGAGGACTTAGGTCAGGAAATTATAAATAGGCATAACTTCTTCATTTCTTATCAGCTTTCGCTTCTGTAAATTTCTACTGGTTTGTAATGACAAGGCCTTTCATCCTAGTCTATTTGTGAGCACTTTCTTGCTACTCAAAATGTTGAGTAATTTTCCTAAGCTTTCTTAGTGATATGTCGCTGCACTCTTTGGTTAGATTGCAACTAGTTCTTTTCCTCGTGAGTCACTATGCTTCCACTAGGGCACTCCGCCCCTTTCAAGAGCACACTACACAAAATCTTCTCTCTTCTTTGTTGACCTTGTTTGGGAAATACCTGCCAGTCCATCTCTGCCCTCCAGAAGCTTTTGTTGAACTTGATTTTGTCTGCCGATGGCGAGGATGAACCCACTCTGACATCTCTTTCACTAGCTGCAACATGAAAAAATATCTGTCAGAACCAGGGTGAGTCAGCTCATGCAAGATGTATGCATTTGCAATGGCACCATCAAACAAGCCCCAATACAAGCGGTGCCACCACTTTCTAACCACCTGCTCTGTCTCTATTGAATAGTTGTCCCTCAAGCAAAGTTTGTCAAACTGGTCAATGGTGCCTTTGTATTGGTTATAGTGCATCACAATGTCAGGAGCAGGTATAGAGCTAGTCTCTTCTCCCTTCTGCCTCCTCTCAACTTCAACAACATTTAAGCTTCTACAGTTAGATAAGAAATAGACAGGCTTCTTGTCCTGCCAAACAACTGCTACTTGTTCAGGCCCATCACTCACGAGGGCCTTGAAGGTGCCCTATTCTGCCTCTCTTCCGCTTGCAGGTACATCTAGGACCAGGTCCTTGGTAGGATAGTGCTTTCTATTGACAACAATACCAGTAGCTCCATGACCTAGGTTCGACAATTCTCTTACAAGTACAGGGCTAGTAAAGCCTCTGCCCAAGTGCTCACCATCTCCAACACAATTGTAGTATTCCTGCTCGATCTTTTGACCTTGTCAAATACTACAAAATTCCAGCAATAATATGTTAAATTGTCAACCAAAGTAAACAACTCAATACCTGTAACAAATTAGTATATTATTTATTTAATTAATTGCATATATAAATACAATCCTAAATAAGTATTATGTCAATATAATCACATATGCGAGTTCATCTATATAAATGTATGTCGATATAATGCAAGTTTACTTACTCTGTCAAAAAGGTCAGCAAGATAACTTTTGTATTATAGTGTAGTTTGCTCACTTTGTTGAAAAGGTCAGCAGGATGACATTTGTATCATAGTCTAATTGGCTGAGATTTATATACCACTTATGTATAGGACATAATATCAGTAGGTTGATATATAGTAAGCTCGTATAATAATAGTTAGTATACTTGGACTTAATATGCTGAGGATGAATATATTCATTTAGATAATTATTTGTAAACTGGCACATGTGACCGTAGTATACTGAAAGTCGGGAGGTAGACTGAGAATCGGTAAACCGATGTCCTACCAGTGTGGTGAACTCCTGGGTAGGCGGAGCCGTCGTCAGTCAACTGAACAGTTAGGACTTCAGTTAACCGACCAATTAACATGGTCGTTATACCTAGATCCGTGGGTCCCAACTTAACGGGTTTCTCACGAAACGGCGCACCTTGCACTGTGGTCTACCAGGTGGTCACTAGGTACATAGCAGGCTGAGATCTCGTGGTCCTTCATTCTGAACAGTAGGCTTTAGAGCCGGATTTTCTACTTGCAAGTCATGTGTGCACTTTTGGGTTCGTTATTATGACCAGCTTTCACGGAAATATATATGGTGTCTTCGTCTGTGCTCCAAATGGAGCGAACAAGGACTTTTTGGAAAGGTCTCATTAAGATGCATCCGTTGCCATTAAGTTTGCTCAAGGTGGTATTGAAAGATTTATACCCTCTGACATGTCGGGGTCACATAGCTAACAAATTCCATGGTTTTGCACCTAAGTCAGTGGGATGTGTTTTAGCTACTTTATGGTCATCTGAATGAGAGCGCCTTCGCTATTCAGTCTCCTGATGTTGTGTATGTGCTTATACATGCTTGTATGCCTGGTAGGCAAGAGGCCAGGAGTTTCTAAAGGAGAAGCTGTAGTCCTCAAGCTCGCCTCTTTCTTGTGCCTTGCGTTAGTGTGCAACTATGGCACACTATGGTAAGTGAGTCAAGCAGACTTCCTTCTAAGGGCGAAGATCGCTCCCTGATTTTACACGCTTCCACCTATCTCTGATCTTATATATTTAAATGAAATATGTTTAACTTGAATAAGCAAGATTCATTTCACTACCAAACTTATAAGGCTTTTTTGGGCAATACATCCGAAACAGACATTGTCTGTTTCTTTTCGGCATAAGACGTCCATCTACAGTCAAGTGCTCATATGGATTACCGTACTACTTGAATGTGCTCTTGAGCAAGTCTATGAATGGCTGACACTGCCATAGCCTATACTCTCCAGAAGCTATAGGCAACACATCTTTACCAGCATTTGAAATGATGTGCAAGTAGGACTTTATTTGGACCCACCTATCTCTGGACATGTACTTTCCAAAAGCTGGAAATTGTACAGGACCAAAATTGTCACTTCTCCAATACATTGTATACCTAGGCAAAGAGTTGAGTCCCATAGCAATGCATAGCTCATGCCAAAAAATAAGCTCACGGGTGGAAAGAATGACCCATTTCTTAGCACCTTCATTCTGAGCATACTCATTTGTTGCAGCAGCAATCTGGTCATACCACTTTATGCCAACCAGGAGACAAAGCACAGCAAATGGGCTGAATGTATGAAACAGCCTGGTACGGACTCTGGCTAGGTCTGTGCCCACACTGCTGACAGGCTTGACTAGCCATGGGGGCACTTCACCTTTCTCTGCAGGTCTCCAGTTGTACTCTTCTCCTCCTCTCTTTGCAGGCTCCACAGGCGTCACAGGCTCCAGCACTTGTTCTTCATCTTGAGTTGCCACCAAAAACTCACCTTTAGACTCCAGCTCCCTGTCACTGTTGAATTCTTCTTCATCTGAGACCCTATTTTTCTTCTTTCTGTAGTCTTTGTGTACTCTTTTCTTTGCACCCTCTCTTGCTACTACCACCCTGTTTCTCCTCTCCTCTCTATTGCAGGGCACACTCATGTCTAATCCAATCCGTTTTGCAAATCTACCTCTCTTCCGCCTTGGTTTTGCAGGATCGAAGGCTGAGTCTGATTCTGTCTCAGACTCAGATGCATCTGCTTGTGGTGTTTTAATGACTTCAGAGGTGCTTTGACAGGAGTGACAGGTGTCATTTGAAATGCTCTACTGCTAGTTTCTTGCGAAATTGGGTTAGAAGAAGCCTCGACCCTCACTACTCCCTCATAAGGACAAAACCACCTAAATTCGAGTACAGTGGTGGGCACATACTGCAGTATTTGCTTGCGACCCCATGATTTGTACTCCCCATCGTACCCAAAGTAGATTCATACTTGGTTTCCTTTGTTTTATGCACCTCTTCTTTAAACATTCCTACAAAAAAGAACTCTTCATAGTGCTCTCCAAACTCTTGCGCAGCCCAACTCTCACCCCAAATCTTGGTAGGAGTGAGTATCTTAGTGCCTACCCCTACTACAAAGCTTGTAGAAGAAGAAGCCATGGCAACCATGGCTATTTGAGTTTGTAATCGACAATCAACAGAGAGCGAAAAAGAACAAAAATGAAGGTGAATATTGAATCAAACTTAGCACTATTCTTGGCCGGCAATTTGAAGTATCTCCGTTGATACTTGTCCGTTTGCGCTATCTCTATTTTGCCGATAGGGTTCACGTGTTAGAGCTTCTAGGAAGCCTATTTTCAGGCAATATAGATAAAAAAAAGTAAGGTTAGGGCCTGTAGAAAATGACCTAGTGATGGGACAAATTTGGTTCCATAACCAAAAAAGGACCCACCGTGAAGCTAGTATTAATGTCTCTTTCTTGGAACCTTACATGAAGGGTGATACAATGTTCACCGATTACTTGTCCAACCTGGTGTAACGTTTTTGCTTTCTCGAGGATTTTTGCTCGGTATTCAAGAAAAACTTAATACTTAATGGTAAGAAAATAAGGATCACTTTGAATAATTGACAATCCTTGAGAATGCTAAAATGAAAACCAAAGTAGTAGAATGTGTGCTTGTGAGAGTTTCACTCACAATGGCTCTTGCAAGTATGTACACTTGCATATGTGAGGTACTGGAGTGCTTCGAGTCACCACCTAGGGCACTAGTTCATGTTCAACAAAAACGGGCGAACGGGCAAATCCTGTTCTGCCGAATACTCTAAACGAGCCGTTTGGCCGTTTGAAGATTATGCGACAATTTTTTAAAATCGTTTACCACCAAACGAGCATTTTCGAAATCACGCAACTTTTCGACAAGTCACAACTGCTCGCGGGGTCGCGTACACATTCATATGACATAAAGCAGTAGTTATAAATAACCGTTTGACTAATAGGTTAGGTGTGAACAAATCAAACGAATGGTCAAGGATTCAAACCGTCACGGTTGCAAAGGAGCTCTGCAGAATTAATTTTGTTTAACTGTGAAGAGCCAGCTCTGCACACCGTACGGACTTGTGAACGCAAGCACGCATCAAAGTACAAGTACCTCCCCTTATTCTTGTGAACATTGGAGCCGGTCATCTTCGGGAGGCTCACGCGAAGAGGGAGAGGGGGAGAGGGCAAGAGGGGCAGAGTGGAGGGGGGGGGAAGGGGAGAGGAGAGAGGGAGAGAAAATGAAGAATGAAATGTTGATGGAAAGAGAAGCACGGACCTCGTTGGCGATCACGATGGTGGGCGATGCGTACGACTTGCCCTGGATGTCCGCCAGGGACGCAATCACCACCACCTCTCCCCTGGCCTCCACCTGGCTCACAATCTGCACCACACGCGGGCAGGATGACAGGTGTCAGAAGACACAAAGCCACCAGGCGCAAGCTGTTGCAAAATCGCGCCACGTCGACCGGCAGGTCGCGGGTTCGATTGCAATCAGTGGCTCCCTTAGGCCACAGTTGGTGTTTTCTTTCGGGTTAAAAACAATGACAATCGTTATTCAAAATAATAAAAATCAAAATAAGTTACTTAATTCGTAATTAAAAAAGTTATTTTGCTCATAATTGATCAAGCTAACTTTGTGGATAAATTACGTTATACTTTTGCAAAGTAATTGAGTTACTTTACAATACTTTTTGCAATAGTAAATTGGTTGTTTTGCCACTTGACCCGAAATAAGTCGGCACACGTTTAAGTGTCGAATAATACAACAAGTATGCAATCTTCTATCAATAAAAGTAAAACGTATTTTGGGTAACCTAAATACACCTAAAAAACTCAAATCGTTACACCGGGACCGGTCCCCGGTGTGATGGTGTGATGGTGACTCTGAGGAGTATGAAGTGGACTAGATTTTAGAAGCACGATCTGTCCGCTGATCATCTAAATAAGTCTTGAAGTGCCTGGTCAGTTGGAAGGGTTATGATGCATCTGGGGACATTTATGAATTGAAGGACCATTTGGTCAACGCAAAGGACGCTTTGAAACAATTTTACCTCCGGGAGGCTGGTACACCACCTTAACTGTCATTTCACTTGATATGGGAAGGTGACAGGAGGTTCTGTCTCCATTTAAGTTGGAGGGAAAGTGACAGAAAGTGACATTAACGTGATAGTTGGGACCGACATCTTACTTTCAACCAAGTTGGTGGGTTTGTGCTCGAGCACTATGAAATGCCATTTACATAAGAAAGTACTCACATATTCACTCGTTCACAATTACTGTTACGTCTCGTTACAGGCTATCTTTCTCTTTTCTACACGTAATGTACTTATGTAAGACTTTGAGCTTGCGTTAAAACAATTGGTCTTTAGTTAATATTAAGTCTGCTAGACTTTTAGATAAATTCAGTATAATGACTCAGTCGAGAGCAGCAGTCTCAAGTCAATTTAAGTCAGCTTGTTCACACATTCTTTGACAGCCAACTGACCGCCTAAGCGGTACTTGCAAACTGCCTAGTAATGCAACTAAGTGGAATATGCTAGATGAATGGGCAAATGACGCCTTAGGTGGATGGCGATTCGGGATGATGGGAGATGGCTGTGGATTTGGTCAGCCGAGGTCCTACCAACGTGGTTGACTCCCGAGTAGGCGGTGCCATCGCACATGCCGTTGAAGAGTATACTCATTCCATGTATATATGCTAGGTATTGCCATCGAGTTTGGCTTTCGGAAACGAGGCCAACTCCCTGTTCAGACCACTGAGAAAATATATGAATCCAAGGCTGCAAGTTGTTACACGAGTTGCTTACTAACCTTGCTTATGTACAAGTTTAAAGATTGCATGATTGATGCTCGTTACTTGCATTTGACTCGTGAGTATTACTTACGCTAGTTGTATGGTCTTTTGCTGGCTAACAAGTTAACCGAAAAATACCATAAAAATTATTTGTTGATATGAAAATCTTTTAATGATTTTGATTTGCTTATAAGTAAATTTAATTCATTCCACCAAAGTAAAGGTTGCTCTTCTTCAATAATTTTGAAATTAATATTTACCTCAAAAGAAAGACTTTCACTCGGACTTTTGGAACGTGGATGGAGCAACACGGAGAAGGGGTGAAAAAAAGAACAGAGAAGGGGGAAAAAAAAGGATGTCAAGATAATTACGTCGTTTTTTGAGAGGTGGACTTATCATGACTGGGAAGATTTGACATGTGAGTAGTTTCAATTTTTTTTCACAATTGGGCAGAATTTTGAAACGCGTATAGAAGCTGGGTTTATTCCCAGATCTACGCGTATAAATGATACTCATTCTACGTACGGCACATGTAAATTTAGTCATTATAGAATTTGAACAAAAATAAGACATGCCACTGCAATTCACATGCGACCGTACCTGACATGCTTTCATTTCAAAAATTTTGACAATTTAAAATCTAATAGAATAGCTTCACAAAGCAAATTAAGCCAAGCACACTTCATAACTTTTCTCCATAGAATTTTTTGTTATTTACTTCTGACCTCTTTATTTTCTAAATTCAATCTGGTCAGAGAATATACTCTTCAAACTTCCAGCTACTTTCATGTAGCAACAAACTTCAATATGATAGTAGGCGAACTGTAGAAAGTGCGTCAAGACGTTTTACTATTGGCACATTCAGCCCGCCTGTGATTCTGCTAGTCTCTTTCCCAATATTTTGAGAGTGTGTTGACGAAATTTATAATGTCCTTAGGGAGTTCGTGAAGCTATTTCACTTGGAAAAGTCGTCAATTTTTTATCAAATTAAAGAGAGTAAGAATCTCGTAGGTAAGGTCGTGTGTAAATTGCTGTGGCACATCATTTTTTAATAGGAACCCTATTATGACAAGACTTGCAATTTTCGTACGTAGATTGGGAACAACTTAAACATTGTACAGGAACAAACACAACGTCTAGACGTATTTCGAAAATTTTCCCTTTCAAGTTCGAGGATACTTTGCGTTCATTTTCAAACTTTGGGGGCCAAAAGCATGATTCGCCCTGTATAACATCCACGATAGCAAATAATTGTTTTTTTTTAGAACATGCCAAGATTTATAATACACTATGAATTTCTATGTATATATCTTTCAATTTGGTTATTTCTCTTGAATATTAAAATTATATATCGCGCATTCAACTTCAAAACTGTCACACTCTGTAGACAAGTTGCTTACTATTAATATCCGAAACTAAGCAACAGCCAATCATTGCACGGAAATCAAGTGGTAGCATAATAGACCCCAACCAGCCCACCTGAGAAGGAGTAGATGGGAAGCATAATATAAAGTAGGACAATAGTAGATGATAGTGCAGATGGGATTATCATTGAGAGATAGATTGTAGTGAAACAGATAGATAAAGTACTTAGTAAAACAGAATACTTTATCTATTCAAGACAAGGATCTTTGAACACAAGGGGTAGCTTCTTGAAAGAGAGATGGCTTCTTGAAAGTTAATATATTTCTGGATTTTGGCAAGTACAAGAGTGATTCTCCAATGTCTTTCTATGTTCTAGCTCTTGTTTATATACTTGCTACATAAGTAATTTCTAGGAAGGTGTATGTTGATGTGTTGGCACCCAACACATCCCAAAACTTGCCACCTCTTTCTAGAATAATGTACACATGTCCTTTTGACCTAAAAATGGCACATCTGACTTTTGCCACATGGAGTTCTTCTAGGTCTTTCCTCTAACTTCGAAAATGCCTTGGAAGGTTCAAAGGACATGAACCAAGTTACTAGAGTACCTATTCACACTTGACTCCACACAATACTACTCCAAATATATTTGAAAACATTAAAATATATGCAAACTAATATATAATAACTCAAATCACTACATCACCCCCCCGATAGAAAAAGCGACGTCTCGGCGCGTCAAGTCAGGTCTTACACATGTGGAGCAAACTAGTCAACAGTTTCAAGTCAGATGCCACACATGTGAAGAGGACTAGTCAAAGGCGCCAAGTCAGGTGCTACACATGTAAGGTAGACTAGGCAAGGTCGTAGGTGGTGTGACCTTATTGGCTAGCCTACTCCTTAATGATAAAGAAAATTGTACAAGTTGGCCCAGAATCTGCCACGAACTCAAAAATTCATAGCGGCCACAGAACTGCTCCAAATCTGAAAATTCGAGTGCCAGACGGACCGCGTCGGAGAACTCTACCGGGTCACCAAATTTGAGAGCATTCTCATTTCTGGAGTGTCGTTGAGAGCTGAGAGAGTAGGCACTCCTCCAAATCTGTGCAGAAACTTCTGAAAATCATAAGTCCTTCTATACTTCTCCAAATTCTGCAAACTAAGTCTCAAACTGGGCGCTGTAAGATGTTCTACCAGAGTCTTGAGTTTCAGAGCATTCCAAGTTCAGGGGAAGGCACAATGTCAGAAGGCATATTCTGTCCTAACAATGCCAGCAGCCTGACCCCCTTCTACTTAGAGCATCATATCTCTCTCACCAGTGCTCCAAATTGAGCAAACTTGGACTCTAAATGACCGGCTACTCATGGACTACAGCCAGGTAAATTTTCAGAATTTATTATGCAGAGACCTATTACCAGTAGCAGTTTTAGTTTTCTGTCCAGAAACTGCGAGAAGAGAAGAGTGTCTAATGTCAATTTTTCCTCTTTCTTGTTCTTGCAGGCTGCCTCCAAGGGGTCTTCTGCTGCTTCTTGATGGTGGCAGGCTGCCTCCCTGAAGTCTTCGGGCTTCTAGTAGAGAGACTTGGGGCTGGTCCAAGATGGGGGTTGGCGGCATGGAAGCGCTTCAACTTTCTCTGAACTTTGTCAAGGTAGTGCGCCGCCACCCAACTATTCTCCGAATCTGGATATCCTTTCCACTTGATCAAGTATTGCTGCTGTCTCCTGAAATTTCTCATAGCCACTATGTCTTCCACTTCGTACTCCAAATGATCATCCACTATTGTTGGGGCTGGTGGGGTTGTCACACGTCCTGGGAACTTGTTGTCGGGTTGCACATATGGCTTGAAGAGGGAAGCGTGGAATACGGGGTCGATGTGCATAGTCTGGGGAAGTTCTAGCTTGAAAGCAACGGGGTTGACTTGCTGGATAATCTTGAAGGGTCCCAAATACTTGGGAGAGAACTTGCTGCCGGCAGGCCTGTTGTTCAGGGAAATGTTCTTGGATGATAGTAACACGTTGTCACCCACTCTGTACGTAATTTCTCTTCTGGATCTGTTCGCCACTCTTGCTTGAGCATCTTGCGCGTGTTGTAGAGCTTTCTTCGCTGCTGTAAGGGCTGCTTCTAATGTCTCCATAAAATCTGTGGCTGCAGGTACTTCATCATGGCCAGCCGTGAAGCTCAGTGGCGTGGTCGGATGGAAGCCATAGTTGAGGAAGAATGGGGACTCTTGGGTAGAGGCCTGCGTAGTGTTGTTGTAGGCAAACTCGAGGGGGGTCAAGTACATGTCCCAGTCTTGCTCGAGGGTAGACACGTAGGCCTTTAGAGAGGTCTTTAGGGTACGATTCATACGCTCGGTTTGCCCATCTGATTGTGGGTGGTAGGCAGTAGACATATCCAGCGATGTACCCAAGTTCTTGAAGAGATTTTTCCAGAAATGGCTTGTGAATCTTGGATCTCTATCTGACACAATTCTTGATGGTAGTCCATGGAGTCGGAAGATGTTGTCAAAGATGAGTCTTGCAAGTTGTGGTGCTGTAGCCTTAGTCGTCGTGGGAATAAAATGAGCCATCTTGGTAAGTCTGTCCACCACCGTGAGTATTGCATTATGGCCTCGAGGTGTCACGGGCAAGTCCACGATAAGGTCCATTGAGATGTCCGTCCATTGTCTTTCGGGGATTGGTAGTGGTTGGAGGAGTCCTCCCGCCTTTTGCGATGATGGCTTGATTCTTTGGCATGTGTCACAGCTCCTGCAGTACTCCTTGACTTGCTTAGACATGCCTGGCCAACAATAAGTCCTAGCTAGAACGCCCGTGGTCCTTAGGATTCCAAAGTGTCCTCCAAGAGGGTTGTCGTGTGCTTCTCGTAGAAGCAAGAGCCGGAGGTCTAAGTCATTAGGAACACATCTCTGGCCCGTATCTTGCCTCACCCAATAATTGCCTTCTTGCTTCTTGCATGGGTCCAAGGCTGCTTCTCCGTTCTTGTAGTAAGGGTCTCTTTCATAGGCGGCTGAAAATCGAGCTTCCAGATCTGTCTTCAGGGATACCATCACTGCATTTAATTGCAGTCTTGAGAGGGGGTCAGCCGGGTTTGTCTTGCCGGGCTGGTACTGAATCGTGATGTTGTATTGTTGCAAGTATCCGCTCCATCTTGCTTGTCTCCTTGAGAGATACGGCTGCGTCTGGAGGTGCTTTAACGCCTCGTGGTCCGTGGTGACCAGTACTTTGCGTCCTTCAACGTAGCAGCGCCAAACCTTCAAGGCATGTACAATCGCCAATGCCTCTCGCTCCGTGGTTGTATAATTTTGCTCGGCTGGATTTAGCTTCCTTGACTCGTAGGCGATGGGCTGCAGTCCCTTGCCTTGGTCTTGAAGCAGGATTGCTCCTATTGCATAGGAAGATGCATCGGTGATGACGTGGAAGGGCCAATCTGGGTTTGGACTTGGGAGTGTGAGCACCGGGGATGTGGTCAATCTTCGCTTTAACTCTTGAAATGCCTCTTCCTCTTTCTCGGTCCATGTATATAGCCTGTCCTTCTTGAGTAGATCTGTCAGGGGGGCTGCTATGTGCGAGAAGCCTTGGATGAATTTTCTGTACCAATTGGCAAATCCCAAGAATGACTGGAGTTCTTTCTTGGTCGTGGGGGTTGGCCATTCCTCCACCACCGTGGTCTTCTTGGGGTCTATCTTGATGCCATCAGCAGTCACGTGGAGACCTAGGAACTCCACTTCTTGTTTGGCAAACTCGCATTTTGACTCCTTCGCAAACAGCTTGTTTTGCTTCAATACTTCAAGGACTTCTTTCAAGTGTCTCGCATGCTCTTCAAGGGTCTTGCTGTAGATAAGGATGTCATCGATGAATACCACCACAAATCTGTCCAACATGGGCTGAAATATGGTGTTCATCATAGTCATGAAAGTTGCTGGCGCGTTGGTGAGTCCAAATGGCAGGACCATGAACTCAAAATGTCCATATCTTGTCCTGAATGCCGTCTTCTCTATGTCCGGTTCTGCGATGCGAATCTGGTGGTAGCCGCTCCGTAAGTCAATCTTCGTGAAGTACTTGGCTCCAACCAGCCGGTCCATGAGCTCATCCATGCGCGGCAGCGGGTATCGATTCTTGATGGTGATCTTGTTGAGGGCGCGATAGTCCACACACATCCTCAAGGTACCATCTTTCTTCTTGACAAATAGCACCGGGGCTCCAAATGGCGACTTGCTAGGTCGAATGAAGCCATGCTCCAGTAGCTCCTTGATTTGCTTCTTGACTTCGTCTAGCTCCGTGTATGACATTTTGAACGTAGGCCGAGAGATGGGCTTGCTTCCGGGCTCCAACTCTATCTTGTGGTCTACGAATCTTTTGGGGGGTAGGCCCTTGGGCAATTCCGGGGAGAACACTTCTTTGTAGTCCTCAAAGACTTCTTGTATCTCCTTGGGAACGGGGCTGCCTTCTTGACTCTCGATGTCTTTCTTGATGTCTTTTGGCGTGATCAAGGCCAAAAGAAGCTCGTGTCCCTTCCTCACAAGTCTCTTGAGTTGGAGGGCGGACAATAGTATCTCGTGTGCCGGCTTCTGGATGTCTTGGGTCTGGATATTCTGGATTGCGCGCAAAATACAGATTCTTGAAGTGATGTCATTCTTGATCTTGATAGTACCGGTCCTCCAATCAACTTGGGGGTTGTGCTTGGTCAACCAAGGCGTCCCTAGGATGACGTCGTACTTGCCCAATTGCATGGGGGAGAACACTACTCTATCCTTGAAGGACTTGATAGAGAGTGCCAAGGGGTACGTCTTCTTGGAAGGGGTAGTATAGGAGAATCCATCGGGCATCATAATCTCCTCGTCGTGGTCAAGAGTTCGCATAGTAATACCGTGCTTGGTGGCAAAATCTGCAGCAATGAAGTTGCCTTGAGCTCCGCTATCCACCAAGATGTGGACCTTCTCTCCTCCAAGGTAACCTCTCAAACTCATTGGGGCTGGAACGTCGTCTTCAACGGGGGTCTCCACCTCACTTGGCGTGTTGCCTTCTCGTGAAGTGGGTCTTGGGGTGGTAGGCTCCTGGCCTACCGGCGCTGTCCGTTTTTTGACAACTTTTTGGGGCATGAAAGTGCACGATGGCCCTTTTCCTTGCAATAGAAGCATAGTCCAGCCGTCATGAGAGCTTCTTTTTCAGCCGGGGAGAGTCTTGCTTTCACTCCTTGCTGGTTTCTTGCATCATAAGTGTCATTGGAGGGTCTTCCACTCTTCCGGGCAGCCGCGGGGTCCCTTTTATTAACTCCGATTTCCATGGGTGTGGGTCCAGATTCGGATGTGGAAGGAGCTGCGTACACCCGCGTCATCGGTACCCGTGAAGATGAAGGCACGGAGTGCTTGAAATCCAAGGTATCCACCTTTTGGGCCACTTCAATGATCTTTGAGAAGTCCGTCAAGTCGCGTAACTCCACTTCCTTTGCCACCTTGGGTTTGAGGCCAAAGATGTAGCGGTCAATCTTCTCCTCGAGAGACATGTTGGGGATCTCAAGAGTGAGGGCGTGAAATCTGGATGTATACTCTTGAACGGACGTCGTTTGCTTGAGATGGTGGAGCTTTCCTCGGGCAATCTTCTCCGCATTGATGGGCATGAATTGCTTCTTGAGGGCCTCACGAAAATCTGCCCATCTTGCATATGATGGTGGGGGCTCTTGGCCGAGCATGGGGTGCGCCATAGCTTGATATATAGCCGCTTGATAGTTACGCCACCATGATGTTGCTGCTCCTCTAAGTAAGGTAACGGCAAAGGGAACGTAGTCCTCCTCGGGTACTTCAAGGAATGCGAGGTACGTCTCCACTTGGTAGAGCCATAAATTCAGGTTGGCACCTTTCCCGGGGTTGAAAGTGTCGGGTTTGCCGGGCTTGATGAGTTTCCTTGCTCTCGTTGGCTCTTGTGGAGGCGCTTGAGCCGGGGCTGGATTTTGAGCATTGCTCGCAATAGGGGCAACCATGGCAGCCATAGCTTCTCTTGACGCTTGCACGGTTGCTTCATAGGTGGCCAAGCCCACTTGGTTGTGGACGGTCATTAGGAAGGCTGCCCACTCATTTGCGGGAACTCCTTGTGGTGGGGTCAACTTTGCTATAGCGGCTGCCACGGGATTTGACGGTGCTCCTCCTTGTGGTGCTTCTTGTTGTTGGAGATTTCCTTGAGTAGGCTCTCCCATCGACGCTGGAGGAGGGTGTGCTCCTCCTTGTGGTGCTTCTTGTTGTTGCAGATTTTCTTGAGTGGGCTCTCCCATCGGCGCTGGAGGAGGGTGTCTTGGAGAGGAAGGGCTTCCTTCGAAAGCTTGCTGTTGGTCTTGAGGATCGGCCATCTTCTTGTGCTACCAAAGTGCCTAGCTCCGATACCACTGTAGTGAAACAGATAGATAAAGTACTTAGTAAAACAGAATACTTTATCTATTCAAGACAAGGATCTTTGAACACAAGTGGTAGCTTCTTGAAAGAGAGATGGCTTCTTGAAAGTTAATATATTTCTGGATTTTGGCAAGTACAAGAGTGATTCTGGAATGTCTTTCTATGTTCTAGCTCTTGTTTATATACTTGCTACATAAGTAATTTCTAGGAAGGTGTATGTTGATGTGTTGGCACCCAACACATCCCAAAACTTGCCACCTCTTTCTAGAATAATGTACACATGTCCTTTTGACCTAAAAATGGCACATCTGACTTTTGCCACATGGAGTTCTTCTAGGTCTTTCCTCTAACTTCGAAAATGCCTTGGAAGGTTCAAAGGACATGAACCAAGTTACTAGAGTACCTATTCACACTTGACTCCACACAATACTACTCCAAATATATTTGAAAACATTAAAATATATGCGAACTAATATATAATAACTCAAATCACTACATAGATAGGCAAGAAATAGATAGTCAAAGAAGAGAGCTACTACTCTTTTCTTTTCCCTTTCTTCTTTTCATATTAATGCCTAATAATTCATCTTAATTTTCTTATATTCATAATCTTTATAGAGATAGAACATCGGGGATCTGGACTCTGGATGAGTTGCAACTTGCCATGCGGAACAACTTGAAGCCCGCACGCCTCATACCGGACTGTCGTAGACTGTGTTGTCTAGAGTGGTCTAGAGTCATATTGCACTACGGAACTTGACCGTCGTCGCCGACCCTTCATGAAATGATTGGTTGGGACTAATCTGAGCTCGATATGCATCGTGCTAAGAGTTGGTCGGAACAGGTCGGAAGACAAGAAAGAGTACTTCCGATCAGAACAGGTTGGACAGGGTGGGTACAAAAGGCAACGCAAGAAACGGGAAGAACTCCAGAGTGGCCCAGAGCTCGTACAAAAAAACTTGAAGGAAATCGTGAACTGTCTTGAACCATTCAATGGAAATCGAATTGCCATCATCCCAGGACGCCTATTTCTCGTCCGGTTCCTACTGTGCAACACCGACCGCGGGGGCCGGCGCATGACAGCACATCTGCGACCAAGTCTGTGACATGTTGTCTTGCAGCTTCCGTAGAAAGTCATTGTGGCCAACGTGCACTGTGCAGCAGATAGCAGTCGCCGAGAGGAAGCAGGAGAAAGCAGGAAAAGCGACGTTATATAGTCTTGTTAACTGTGCGTGAAATTGGTGGAGAACATGTTAGACAAGAATACACTTCCAAGGCCCAAGCCCTGCATGAATGTATGTGTGCATGATCATGTCGAGGAGGTCCGGTGCAAGTTGTCTTCGCAGAAATTCCATCATTCTCCAGCGATTGGGGTAGTTCACTCTGAAAAAGCCAAGGCGGTTTTCGGCTCCGGAAATCGTCTTCCGGTATGTACCACTTCCGTAATAACCGGAATATGAATTTCAGACTGGTACCACTTATGAATTCAGTACTGAAACGCATCACGATTAACTTCAGTCCGGGTCCAATTTCAGTAAAGTTTCAGTATTCTTGTGGGGATGAGGCGATCTCAGTATTTGAAAGTATTCGACTGACCAGACCATTTACTCAAATTTAGACGCGTTTCGGGTTGAGCCTGGACGCGCTTCGAGTTGTGCCTACCCGCTTGCAAATTCGCGCTCGCACATTTGGGGCGTGCGAGGGCGGGTTTATGCATTTCATAATTATGATTATGATAACCGGTCCAATTGCTCGAGCCTATCTGTTCACTATCGCGTGGAACAGTTTTCCAAGCCTGTCCACCACCTTCACATCCTCCTTGACTTTACAACCTACTCGCTCACATTCGGAGCAATTGTCTATCTTCAACCGCTTATCTCAATCGTTTGAGGGAGATGAAGAAGGGAGGTTGATGGATGTGCACGCACTCCTGAATTAATTAACGGAGGTTCCGGTAGTCTCGGGAGGTCCTTGGCTTTTGAACTATGGGTTAAAAAAAAGCACCTCATTGGTGTAGCATCTAGGACACCAACAATTGTTATTTTGTTCATTCAGTAAAAAGCTGCCCGGAAATACTTCTTTGTTGATCCCTTGGTTCATGTGTACGAATTTGAAACTTCAGGAAATTGTGAATCAGCGATGTAAAAAACTGAAAACGTTTCCGCACGGAAGACATTTTCAGAAACGTGCTTCAGCAATTTGTGTTTTTCAGTAAGGCAAGGAATTCGAGATGAGGAAACACAAATTTCCTGTCGATGTGGGAGGAAGCGGAGGAAGCCATCTGAAATGTGTCTGAAATGTTCGTATTCCAAGCTCAGACGAGCCTCCGAAGCGCTCAGAAATTACTGGAGCCTCGATTTCAGTACAACTAGCAGTGAACGCCCGGAAAAGTGGGCGTCATTGTCATTTCCGCGTCATTATTCTTCCGTTCGGCCTCTGGGCTTTTTTAGAGTGTTTGACGTGGGTATACTCGAGTGCATTCGTGTGCATACATGCATCTCGGGTTCCAAATTACCACGCACCTTGTAACGCACATAATGCTTGCATCACTTCCTCGTATACTGCTCATGTAAATATGCTCTTTCAACTCGAGCGCAAATTGATAAGACTAAGCTCTTTCTTGGCCACTACATTTTTGAAACTTCTTACCACGGTGCGCCAACAACTCAATCTTTTTGATCGATGCAATTCTCGAAAGTTGGGGGGTAGACTGGTGTACAGGAGTCAACAAAGGAAATGTAAATGAGAATTGAAATTAAGCATGGTGAAATACATGACTTTCGGGTGGTTCCGAGACTGGTATTTTACATCATCAAATATCTGTACAACTTGTCAACTTCGGAATTAGTAGGGCTTCAGCCGTCATCACCAGACGTCATCAACGTGGGTACGGCCAAAGTTCACTTTCTATTGCAATTTGCGTCCTATGGTGCCGTCACTGCCGTGGCCCCTGGGCCCCGGCCCCCAACCTCCAAATACATTTGCTTCAAACAGTTCATAAGTGAGGTAGAATCATCATTCGAAATTATAAACGTCTTTTACTCGACTTAACAGCTTTGTCGACTACCAAGCTGAACTTCAGGCCACAGGAAAAGACCGCCAAAGTCGAGAGAGCAGTCCAGGAAGCCGCCGGGATCATCACACAAAAGGATTGCTATTTCCTGTCGGTTGTGGAATATCTTCTAAGGATAATAAAACACAATGCTTTTTAACCTTGTGATAAATGACGATTGTCGTCTGCATCGTACTAGCCAGGTGTCAACTGCTTTTCAGGTCGTAATTTGATTTCACTTTTGGTCAAGCTGTCGAGAGCTGTAGTGCAGAAATTCAAATCCAGAGCTGATACTAGAAATTCAATGGAATTCAAGAACTCGTTAACGGAAAAGTCGTCAGCACTGCTGCCTGAAGCGTGTCTAAAGGGCACGGAAGCACGCCAGGCCACGCCAGGCCAAAGAACGTTGAGAAGAGTTTGACTTGTTGACCGCATTACGCCGTCGCTTTTGGTTACCAAAGAACAAGCAACGAGCTGCCAAAGCTGTGCCAAAGAATAATGTCACTTCGCAGCACTCCGTGCAATTTTGGCAAGTGTGGACTCTGTAGCCCTTCGGTTGCTCTCCGAGAACGCAGAGGGAAGGTTCAGATTCTGTCCGGACTATGAGAGCCCAAACAAGAAGCTACTTAGCGTTTGGCGGAGATCAAGGAGGTTCTCGAATTGAAGTCATCGTTGCAGTCGCCTCTTCGTCGCGGCGTGTATCAACGGCTTATGGTTAAGCAAAAGGATAGACCAAAGTAACTCAGCAGGATACATCTGAAGCTAGTAGATGCTATAATGGATTGCAATTTAGCTCGTCTTAAGAGAAGCGGTTGTCTGTTGATTACAAAATGAAAAGCTGCGGTTGAGTTGACCTGATGGCTGTTGGTTGAGAGCTTAGTAGGAGACGAAAATTTGTTTTGTTGCAGTCATACGTGCCTCTCTTATATGTCTGGCTTCAGCTTTTTGTTCGTGTCAGATTAAGCTTAGAATTCCTTGACCTGTCGACAGGTTAAAATATTATTACTCTTGGAGTTAGACTTGGTGTCTGAATGGTAGAAGTTGGGTTTTCTGGGCTGGGAATCTGCAAGAGTAATAAACATAGTGAAGGAAGATCATGTGCCAGGTGGAGCTTGGGATTACGCAGGGTGCAGGAGCTTTGTTTGCACGTTCTTGCCCAATCTCTGTAGCAGAACTCATGGAAGATCGTAAAGCTACAGGCAGCAGTTTTCGAAGAAGGCCACCTGAACTTCAGGACTCTTACCCCACAAACGCTAGAGGATCAATGGCTGGTCAAGGCGTCGAAGGTCAACCAGGGCTGCCACCTGAGCAAGACAACAGGCTGGATGCGTCTTCTTCTGATCCCAGTTATCATGGGTTTCAACGTTCATCTGCAGCAGGGCCCTCTCTACTCGCTCCTTACAGCAGTCCTATTCAAGCTGTGGGCCTTGCAGGACATGCTTATGGTTCTATGTTACCCACCACAAGCCTGCCCACCACATATTCAAGTACCACGACGTTACCTTTACAACCTATGCAGCAGAGCTCACTGTTCTCAGATTTCCCCAGTCTGGATAACATGCCTTATCTTGATAGCATACCTTTCACTCCGTCTAGGGAGGCTCTGCAAGGGAGTCACGCAGCTGAGGCATCTCAAAGGCATGGGAGTTCAGAATTTCACTCCTCTATAGAGCCATCCATGTTATTCTCCAAGGGAACGGAGAAGCTCTTTCCATATTCTCAGGACAAATTGTCATTTCCTTTGGATAGTGACATTTCTAATCAGCAACCTTTAGTTACTCCGAATCTCATGGGAGGGTTTGAGCCATCTCCTTTCTCTGAAGCGCATAATGAACATCGTTTGGAAGCTGAAGCCTCTACCAAGACAAGTCAGGGCATTCCTTCTGGATTTGTGGACATGCCTGCTGCTGGAGAAAGTGGTTGGTCCTTTTTGCAGCAGGCAGGAGCAGCGCATGATGAAGCTTTGCAATCGTCCAGTTCTTATAGCAAGGGATTGAGATCACAGAACCCAGGAGCAGGGACACAATCCACTGAGACGTTCAACATTGGGAATTTCATGGCAGAGGATCCATACATGACTCTACTTGCTTCATTTGCAGCACCCTCTGGCAGTTTGCTGGGCTCGACGGCTCTTTTGCTCGAAAATTTACTTTCGCAAACCAGCATGGGAAGTGGTATGCCCACAGCGTTCCTGGAGCCGCAGGCCCATACATTTGACAGGTGCGTAACTATGAATTTCAGGTGCTGCTTATGTTAACAGGGACAGAAGAGTTTGCAGGCAGAGCTTCAGGGATGTTCAATTTTTGGTTGTAGAAGCTGGGTATAACACGTCTTGACCAAGAATTTTCCACATGATATTGATCATATTGCCTTCGAGAGCTCATAAGCATCAGCGGTCTTGTGGTGGAATATCACCCTGGCATGTGCGTAGATTGGTGAAGACCCCGTTACTTAGTTATTCCATACTCTGATGTGGTTGCTGATGACTGACGTATGAGCACCGGTCATATTGCGATGGAAATGTATCTACTTGTGGACAGTTGCAGCGAAGCTGGAAAGGTCCAGAGGCATTGCGCAAGTGAGTATGCCGCAGATAAGGCTCTTTCACCTTTTAGTGAACGGTAGTGAACGAAAATAAATTCCCTGCTTTTTCCTCTGCTGCTGTTGCAGGCAAAATGAAGAAGGGCTAGGAGTATATCAACCACCTGGCTCCCGTGTGGAACAAGGTAGTTTATCGTTGCCAGGTCCTAGCGAGGGTGAGTTCCACCCTCCTTCTGAAGGTCATGATGATCTGCAGAGAGCCGGGGAAGCCTTCAGGCAGCAGCAGGCAAGCGTTCCGAACGTGCAGGAGGATGTCGATTCTCATCTGCAGCAGGGGGATTTGCCTTCTTCTGGACCAGGCATGAGCTGGAGCCAGCTGGCGGCTTTGAGCAGTATGAATGTATTTCCTGCCCCAGGTCAGCAGCCAGGGCAGCTTGGAGGTGGTGACGAGACCCTACTGGAACTGCTGAAAGCATTTCAGGCGAGTAATTACAGCTACCAGTCGAGCAGTCACTTGGAAGGTTTCCAGACTGGTGGCAGCACGAGTGCAGCTGGTCAGTTTGAGCAGTCCATGGCACTGCAGGCTCCGAAGCGGAATTTTGAAACTATGCAAGGGGGTTTGAGTGCTGACCAGCAGCAGCAGCAGCAGCAGCAGCAGCAGCAGCAGCAGCAGCAGAACAGAGCTGCGTTTCTCCCCACGCCTGTCAGCCCAGCAGCGGTTTCGCCGAACTCCAGCCGTGGCGCTGGTCGTCAGAAATTCCTTCGGTCGGATCTGCCGCCAAGGCGTACCCAGCTCAAAGCCCCCTCCTCGTCTCCGTTCTTGGTAAGCCTACCGCTCGGTTACATGCTACTGTCAGCCTTCGACTGTCCTGCCCGACCTTTACTCGAGAGCAACAATTTTGTTGGTGACGGAGATGCACTTTCTGTGGAGAGGGATAATATTGTTGCAGCAAATTGCTGTTCCTTTCTTGTATCATGATGCGCAAACTTCTGCCTAGTGCTGAAGAGGACCTTAAGAAGCGAGGAGAGGCAGGCGTGGAGACAGAGACCTACATGGAGGCAATGTGCACGCTCGTGTAGCGCCCTGCTCGTGTTGTGCTGGTGTATAATGACTCTGGTGTGGCATCTGCTCAGGTGGCGGACCCACCAGCGAGATGGAAGAGCCCCCCTGCTGCTGGCAAGCAGCTTCCTGGTGTCAGCATCACCAAGCTAGGGACAGATTCAGGAGCAGGCGCAGGCGCAGGCACAGGTGGGGGAAAGTGGGGCTCGCTGGCACAAGCGGCAAGCAGCGGCTCGTCCTTCCGCCACCGCCCGCCCATCCCGAGCGTCACAAAGCTCGGCGGCATCAGGGTACATGCGGGCTGCTCACCTTGCTGCTGCTCCCCTATTTCTCTTGGTGTGTCTTGGGCGAGCGCGAGCTTTTTTGCTGATTTGCGCAGCATGAAGAGGAGGATCACCTACTTTGGCTTGCATCTATTGTGTTCCCAGTTCGTAGGGTAGCAGTGCATTGACATGAGAAGGCGTGTGCCTTGTTCCTGATCTTTTTGTTTCGTTCGATGCGCGGTGCTGCAGCTGAGGAGGCAGAGCACCAGCGATCGCATTGCTCTTCTTCGCCACTTGGTTGCCCCCAACCTCCAGAAGGTGGACCATCTTGGGCCTCTCCTTTGCCAGTGCAACTCATCCTTTGGAGGGGGAATAGACTGGGGGGGGTTTCAAGTGGGGTCATTCTGCTAGTCCATCGTATTAAACAAAGAATTGTAGATCAAGTGAACAAGTTAAACAACTCTATACCATTCTCTGCCCGCTACTTGCATGCCACAGTGTTGACCTGGCCCGACCTGCCTCGAGAGCTGGCTCACTTGCCAAGCCTCTTCCTGTTGAAAGACGATCTGGTTGTCTTCGATCAGAGGTCTGCTGGGACGAGTCTGCGGAGAAGCACGCCTGCAACCGTGTGTCTATGGCGGTGGCTAGTAGTGACTGACCGGCTGGCTGATTTGTTCTGCAGGGCGACACAGCTTCAGTGCTCGGTGAGGTGGCAGTGTACCTGAGGCAGCTGTACAGCCACCTGAATGACATATGCACTCCAGGGACCGGAGCTGGTATCCGGCAACAGCCAGAAGCGGCCGCTGCAGCAGCAGCAGTAGGGGGAGGAGAGGGAGGAGGAGGAGGAGGAGGAGTGGAAGCGTCGACCTCCAGCCCCACTGCTCAAGCTCCGCTACTACATCCAGCTGATGTAAGCGACGTGCTCTGGCTGAATTCTTTCAATCGTGTGTGTATGTCTTTGAGTTGTGTACTATAGTGTTACACGGGGTCAATGTCCAGCATTTGCCCATTTCAATGTTTTGAAATATGTATCACATGCTTGTATTCAGACCCAACATTGAACAGGTTGGCATGAACAAACGAGGAATGCTCCCTGTGGCGTGCAGTCCTGAAAAGAGATATTTGAGGGAAATTTCCTGGGTACTGAGAAACTAAGATATAAACAATTAACGCGAAACCCTTGAACCCTCAATTTCTTTTCATCTCATAAACCTTCGGGCAACCTCAGTTGAGAGGCAGCCTTTCCTACTCTCTTGTATCAGGCGCCTGCCCGACCGTTCCTCCAGATAGGTCACATAGTCCAGGAAGTGGTGTTGCAGTGCACTTGTTTTGCTTGGCTGAGAGTTATGTCGTACTTGGGTGTGTCATGTCCATCTTTACGTGGAGAGAAGCCACTTGTCTTGCACATCTTTATTCACGGTTTTTGGGTTATTTTTGCAGATTGTTGAGTGCAACACGCCATCAGCTCTGCCTGAACCAGGCGCCACCTTGCGGCGTAGGGGGCTATGCCTGGTGCCCTTGGCATCTGTGCTGCAGCTGGGTCTGTAGTCATGACACCTGGCTGCCCACAGGTGATGCTGCTTCGAGGCAGGAATTTGTGCGTCACGATGTGACTGACTACACGCCGAGAGGAGAGAGGTGGAGTCTATTGCCATTGATAGTAATTATGTACAGGTTTGTCGGGGGGTTGCTGATGAACCAAGCCTGGCACATTTCTGCCATTACACAGAAGCTAGGCTTCGTTCATCATCGCTAGAGGAGCCTCTGCTGTTCTATTTATTTCACCGTCTTTTTGCGCCGCATACAGTTAAGCTCCATGGCATGCAGTACGTAGGTCCTACGCAGCATGCACTAGAGCTTCACAGGTTGTGGGGGGTGGTTCCCGCGCTGTATATGAAGAAAAAATTCACAGAGGTTGGTACTAAATTTAGCTTCATAGGGCATAGTAGATAGTTATGAGGCAGTAAGTTGAGCATTATTGAGCTGTTGATGCGCAAGGCGATAGGCCGCCTTTTAGCTAGCATCATAAGCTCAATACAGGTTTTGTGCATGGAACTATTGAGACTCCAATATTTAGTCCCAGACTTTTGCTGTGTTGTGTAGAAGGTAAGAGGGTATTCACATTGTCAAGGCCCAATCAGATGTTTATCGTGAAAAGAGTTGAGACTGAAGACTATGGGCTTTGAGTGATTAGGATGCCTACTTTTTTCCATATCATAATGAGAAATATATATATTTACGCATGTATGGATAGGACTACTTGTGCAGCTGTCATAAATATCACATGCTACTGGAGCTGTTCTTAGGGATACCCTTAAGCTGTCAAATATATTCTTGTATTACAGGAGGTCACTAAGGGTGCAGGGGTGCCTTCAAAGTAAATGCAGATACAAGTACAGGGGTTGCACGGTCCTTTTATTTAAGCCCTGTCCAGCAAGTGCTGCCATAACATGTTGTGCTCATGAGTAGGAATAATTTAGCACATACGTATGTTGTAAGAGTAGAAGAGGTGATCTAGAGTAGGGGGGGCTCTGCTCATGTGAAGAGGGCTACCTAGCAAACCAAGGTACTTGAAAACTTTCTCGATGTGGCTACTAGTCAGCTGGGACAACAGCTAGTGAGGGTCAGTAGTGGATGGAGTGACAGCACTTTTTGCCCAAGGCATGCCCCGCGATACATTATGTAGTAGTTCCCTGTAGGTTGGTGAATTGTGTACAGGACCTGACAACCACTGACTATTACCTTCTAAGAACAAAACGGGGAAAGCTCAATCCTAGATAAATTTATCAACCACTGAAATGAGCCACTTCGTCAGAGCACACCTTGGATCCTTCTGCGGCTCCTTCCGATGCTACTCACATCTTTCCAAGAGAGAGAGAGCAATCAGCTCTTAGTCGGCCTGCTGAGTTGTCACGCTCTTGCAATGCCCACATCTCAACGTTAACGAACTGATCAAGCTCGAGAATATCCTATTTCCCGCCGAGCATTTCTGCAACAGTTGCCTCTCCGTTACGTTCTCGCCTATGGAAAGTCATTCCGTGACGAACTCGGAGACCACCAGGCCTAGCCTGCTCGCAGGCTGGCTCCACTACTGCGACGAGCTGGCAGGAGCAAGAGCAGGAGCAGCTTCCACGCCCGTGATCTCCGCTGTCTCATCTGCCCTCCTGATTGCACGAGGCTACAGTAGTCCATCACCCAGACTGACACACCCCTCTAAGTTCTGACGGTGCTGGGGCACGGCTGTCGCCAGTGAGCAAGCCAAGGCCTTTCTTTCCACGTGACACTGGGAGCCCTTCAGCTACCACGCAACAACCGCAAATTCCGTAGACGCCGCAAGTGACGTGCACCCTACGAGATGTCTCACACACTCACTAAGCACGCACGCTTACAGCACTCTCTTATCCAGGGTGCTGCGCTCACGTCCCCGTTGGGGAGGACATCCAGGAGGGGACCTAGCCCTCCAGGCCTAGGTGGCCTAGACGCCCTCCCTGGTGTTGGTGGCCATGCGCGCCACTTCTCTAGACTGATATACCGCCTCCAGCCCCCATTCACATAGTCTTATCGCAGTCCATTCGTTGAGCTGAGCTGCACGTGGAAAAGTTTTTTTGCATCCCCTCCCCACCCCTCGTCCTCTGTGGCTCCCCCTCCCCCCCCCACCCCCTC
>WELA01012740.1:102222-119273 GCA_009602735.1 Mesotaenium endlicherianum
AGAGAGAGAGAGAGAGAGAGAGAGAGAGAGAGAGAGAGAGTACAGCGGGTGGTGAGGTTGCGGTGGTTCATGCTTCAGGCACACTGCCAGGCTGTCACGCTGTCCCGCCGTGAGAAGCTTCACTTGCCGGTGGGCCGCAGGCAGCCACTCGCAGCTACCACACTGGCAAAGCTTCTATTTCCGCACTTTGCTCCTCGTCTCTGGCTCTTATCTTCAAAATTTATATATTATTTTGCCTCTCTTCAAGCACCCAATGTTGTCATCTGTTGTTCTTATTGTGCTCCCCAATTGCCCTTCAGCTCTCGTGTGTCAGAGTGATCTTCCCTTCTGCTTTGTTCTCATAAAATGTCTGTTTCTTTAAGTATTCACTCCAGCACAGACTGCATGCCTCACTGTTCCAGTCCGAGTTTCTCTTCGCTACGTGTTCATGGGTGTCTTCGCAAATCAGAAACAAGACCCACAACCCGCACCACACCAGCCCGACGTACAAGAGGAAAACAACGCCGGGGGGATGGAGCACCTATGAAAGGATCCGTAGACCCCACTTGGAAAGCCAATTGAAGCGGAAGCAGAATACGGGAAGGGCAGTCCCTGAGGAAGAGGCAGGTACCTCTCTCATACATCCTTATGGCGGCCGGCCTATCCTCCACCGCCAGGTGGCACTGCGCCATCTTCAGCCAGAGGGCTGGCTGCCACATCAGCACCACAACGGTCCCACCTTCATTATCAGAGAGGAAGCGTTGGCGCGCCATGATGACTGGGGAAAGTTAGACACGTGTTCTTAAGCAAGGGTGATGACATCTTGCTGACGTATGCGCGGCTTGCATGCAGCTACAGGCAGAGGACGTGGAACAGCGAGCACTCGCCCCAAATGAAAATGGCTCGGGATAAATAAGGTAGGCTCTTTATATTCTCTTTTTTTCTTTTCTTATTTAATAAGTAAATCACTAGCATACTTGCTGTAGAGGTGTAAGGGGTTTTAAAACCCACATAAGAACATCAGGGAAGGCGGGAGACTTAAAAAGCAGACAAGCAGCTGCTGGCGGCGAAATGGGAAAGGTGACGCAGTCCCACACAGGGAGGAGAAGACGTAGCGAGTGCACGGCGAGGAAAGAAGAGGGAGCGGCTCAGGAGAAGGCAAGAGAGCAAGGGGAGAGAGAAGGGGCGTCGCACGACAGTCTCCTATGGCACAAAAAGTTGAGGAGAGAGAGTGGCACGAGAAGGGACAAGCATGGGTGGCAGAAAGGGTTACGGAGATATATACCTATGTATACATATGTATATATAAGTATGATTGTAAGTATATGTTAATACAAACATACAAATATGTGTATATGTGTGTGTGTCCATATATGTATATGTATATTGACGGGAGAGCAAACTGGTGGGGGGCAATGACTCGACTTCGACGTCAGCTGTCAGATTGGCTGCAGCCGAGGCTGCGGCTGGGTCAACGGCGTTGACCTGGTCAAACATGGGGTGCTCTGAGAGGCGGTCAAAGAACACAAGCGCCTTCAGGGGCTTGCCCACCGCCACAAACATGTCGCCAACATCCATGAAGAGGTCGGAGCACTCGTCCACGCGCTGACTCAGCAGCTCCTCCGTCAAGGCCTGCCCCCCCCCCCAAGGCCCGCCCGCCAGCCAGCTCAGCAGCTGCAAATCAGCTCCCTCCGGTTGCAGGACAATGAAAATGCACGAGTGGCTCCTCCCACAGCTGCTGCGGCTGACCTGGCGGTTCCACTGTCGGGGCCAGCGCTTGGCTCCTCCCTCGCACCATTACTCCGCTTCTGGCGAACGCAGAAGCGTGACAGAGCGCCAGCACTCAGGGCTGAGTTTCGGGTTTAGGATTCTGACTCACACATGCCCGCACAAGGGAGCAGCAAAGGTTTTGGAGCCCG
The DNA here is from genome assembly GCA_009602735.1 of Mesotaenium endlicherianum. Lineage (NCBI taxonomy): Eukaryota > Viridiplantae > Streptophyta > Zygnematophyceae > Zygnematales > Mesotaeniaceae > Mesotaenium > Mesotaenium endlicherianum. Next base: position 104,121 of record WELA01012740.1, read on the forward strand.
CTATCTTAGCCCGAGGAATGCAAGGAATCGAGGGGAGGAGGGAGGGGGGCCAAGGGGACATGCCGTCATACACCTCTCTCTGCCCATGTCTGTCCACACAGATACTGCGACACGGAGACAGACACATGCTTGTGTATGCATGTGCGCCGCGCGCAGTGCAGCTGCAACGAGCAAGGCCAGCCCCCCAGCATACAGGCACTTGCTACGGTGCTCAAATGTTGCAGACAATACGAACACACACATGCACACACTCACGCGCGCGCGCACACACACACACACACACACACACACACACGCACACGCACACATACACACACGCACACGCACACGCACACGCACACAAGAGCACGCGGCTGCCACCTTCCGAAGGATCAAATCACCAACAGCTAAAGTCAAGAAAGAAAGGCTTCACCCCGCGCCCTCTCAAGCACGCACTCACCCCAACGAGGTGGGCAGCGGGCCGGGGCAGGGCAGGGTCAATGGGGTGGGCGGGGTGGGGAGGGGGCAGGGCAGGGCAGGGCAGGGCAGGGCAGATAGGGCAGCTGACCTCAGCGCGGTCGGCGGTGCCCAGGTAGGCGTGGCAGATGCCTAACTTGACAGAGAGGTCCACAGGGAGGGCGGCGTCGTCGCCGCCCGCGCAGTAGGTGACCCGCGCCTGCTCAATGAGGCCGATGGCGTCCAGGAAACTGCCGCCCTCCATGTGAAGCTCCGCCAGGATGTTGACAGCTGTCAGGTCGGCCTCCGCAGGGTGGTCCCGCAGGAGGTCCTGCAGGACGAGCACGGCGCGCTCGCGCTGGCCCGTCTTGTGGTACACCTGGCGCCGCCCGCCCGCACGGTCAGCGCACACCGTCAGCGCACGCTCTGGATGTGCGAGCGTCAGCGCGCCCTTGGCTCAGGTGGCAAGACGTGCATGCTGCCGGATAGCCCCCCTCACGAAGCTTCCAGGTGGCAACATTTGAGAGTAGAGCAGAGCACGCCCAGAGACACTGGTATCCCTACCAAAACAAGAAGTAGCCTTAGCACGCATACAGCCAAGTGCGTGTGCCAGCCACAGGCAACCACCTAAAAACTTCCGGCCCAAGATTGACCCTTGTTCCTCCACCCATTTGGGAAGACACACACTGCTACTAGAGAACCTCACTCCCAGCCCCAGCTGCCTGACACGGAGGCAGAGAGACCTGGGCACGCTCCACACAGACACACGCGCACACACGGGCGCATGTGCATCGCACCTGTGACGTAGACATCTGAAAGAACGCGGGCAATACGAGAAAAGATACGCCTGTATGCACACCAACATCACAGCTATCGCCGTTGCAAGCGCCCCCCAACAGTGCGCAGCCCTGCAGCGCAGTACTGCTCCATTGGTGCAGCACTCGGGTACTCGGACACAAAGTGAAAAGCCAGCTCTGAAGCCCAGCAAGCTCTGCAGCCCACAACGCGCGCGCCACGCTCACTCTCCACCCGGACAGCAGCAGTGCTGCCCCCAATGTCGCCCCACGCTGCGCAGCAGCAGCTGGTTGCAGACAGTGCATGCGCGCACCCACCCACGCACCCACGCACCCACGCACACGAGCCCGCCAGCAGGCACGCGCTCCCTCAACCGCACACACGCATTGCGAGCAGGCACGCACGCGCAGGCGCGCAGGCCTGCACTCTCACGCACGCAGGCAAGGCACGCAGGGCGCGCACAGGCGCATGTGCAGGTGAGCGTGAGCACACAGCACGCGCAGGCAGGGCAGGCGCGCACGCGCACCCACCCGCGCGAGCATCTTGCAGAGCTCGCCGTCGGCGGCGCGGTGCGCGTGCACGGCCTCCAGGGACTCGGCCGCGCGCTTGTGGTCGCCCATCTCCGCCAGCAGCAGCGCGCGCTCCCACTTGGCGTCCAGGTCGTGCGGGTCCGCACGGATGCACTTGGTGAGGCAGTACATGGCCTGCGAGCTCATGCTCTGCTCCCTGTGCTCTCCCCCCCCGTGCCCGTCCCCGCCCCCCGCACGCACAGCCACAGGCACGCACGCCCAGGGACGCACACATGGGCAGGCACAGACGGGCACGCACAGGCAGGCACGGGCGTAAGGGCACGCCGCAGAGGGGCTCAGTAGGGCTCAGACAGAACATGCAGACACGGGCACACACAAGTACACACGGCAGCACATGCACATGCACACGCATGCATGCATGCGTGCATGCATGCACAGGCATGTGCGCCTGTACATACGCGGGCAAGGTACACGCACACACACGTGCACGCGCACACAAGCGCACAAGCACACGCGCTCAGCACGTATATGCTGGGGCACGTCGCAAACCAGCGATAGCATGTCATAGTTAAGTTGCACGCATGTGATGTGCCCACGTGTAAGACCTTTGCTCCCCCCGCCCGCCAGCGCACTTGCACAGCACAGGCGCGCGTGCAGACGGGGAGAGGGAGCAGCCGCATGGCGTGAGTCAGACACGCGCGTTGCGCCCACAAACACAACCCAGCAGGGTTTCATTGCTGTGCACCCCTACTGCGCGTGCCCATGTCTTATTTCATGATACATGCGTTCTTTGCACGGAGAAACATGTGTCTTGCCTGTGGGTGCGGTGAACTCATACGTGCCCACGAAAATTGTGCGTGCAATAAAATTTAGACCTCTGAACAAACATGTATTGCACGCATTCGACAATTACGTGCGCATGTGCATGCATGCATGAAAGATGGCTTCTGACTGCCGAGCGAGCGCTGTACACGACGAGCCCACACACGCAGGCTGGGGAAGCAGGCGTGCAAGTCGGCGAGAGTTCATCACAAGGTCACTGCCTACGAATGACACACGCGCCTTCCTGGGCGTCAGCACACAGCCTCTACTCTCACGGTGGAGCCTCAAGTCGAGGGCTCCAAGGCTTAGGGGCTGGGGCTGGGTCTTACGGCTCAGCTTCAGTCTGTCAGGCCAAAAGCATGTACGAGCAAGGAAAGCCCTAAGTACGGCTGGAAGTGGGCGGAAGATGCTCAGCCCTAACTGGGCTGGAGGTGCTAAGGCCGCCTCGCTTGCAGCATGTGTGTGCGGGGGGGGTGGGCTTGGAGGTGCTCTGTGGCAATGAAGGTGGGGGTGACGGTAGGGGTAGGGGAGAGGGTGGGGGAGAGGGTGGAGGTTGGCGCGGGACGCGCAGCAGCAGCNGGGGGGGGGGGGGGGGGGGGGGGGGGGGGGGGGGGGGGGGGGGGGGGGGGGGGGGGGGGGGGGGGGGGGGGGGGGGGGGGGGGGGGGGGGGGGGGGGGGGGGGGGGGGGGGGGGGGGGGGGGGGGGGGGGGGGGGGGGGGGGGGGGGGGGGGGGGGGGGGGGGGGGGGGGGGGGGGGGGGGGGGGGGGGGGGGGGGGGGGGGGGGGGGGGGGGGGGGGGGGGGGGGGGGGGGGGGGGGGGGGGGGGGGGGGGGGGGGGGGGGGGGGGGGGGGGGGGGGGGGGGGGGGGGGGGGGGGGGGGGGGGGGGGGGGGGGGGGGGGGGGGGGGGGGGGGGGGGGGGGGGGGGGGGGGGGGGGGGGGGGGGGGGGGGGGGGGGGGGGGGGGGGGGGGGGGGGGGGGGGGGGGGGGGGGGGGGGGGGGGGGGGGGGGGGGGGGGGGGGGGGGGGGGGGGGGGGGGGGGGGGGGGGGGGGGGGGGGGGGGGGGGGGGGGGGGGGGGGGGGGGGGGGGGGGGGGGGGGGGGGGGGGGGGGGGGGGGGGGGGGGGGGGGGGGGGGGGGGGGGGGGGGGGGGGGGGGGGGGGGGGGGGGGGGGGGGGGGGGGGGGGGGGGGGGGGGGGGGGGGGGGGGGGGGGGGGGGGGGGGGGGGGGGGGGGGGGGGGGGGGGGGGGGGGGGGGGGGGGGGGGGGGGGGGGGGGGGGGGGGGGGGGGGGGGGGGGGGGGGGGGGGGGGGGGGGGGGGGGGGGGGGGGGGGGGGGGGGGGGGGGGGGGGGGGGGGGGGGGGGGGGGGGGGGGGGGGGGGGGGGGGGGGGGGGGGGGGGGGGGGGGGGGGGGGGGGGGGGGGGGGGGGGGGGGGGGGGGGGGGGGGGGGGGGGGGGGGGGGGGGGGGGGGGGGGGGGGGGGGGGGGGGGGGGGGGGGGGGGGGGGGGGGGGGGGGGGGGGGGGGGGGGGGGGGGGGGGGGGGGGGGGGGGGGGGGGGGGGGGGGGGGGGGGGGGGGGGGGGGGGGGGGGGGGGGGGGGGGGGGGGGGGGGGGGGGGGGGGGGGGGGGGGGGGGGGGGGGGGGGGGGGGGGGGGGGGGGGGGGGGGGGGGGGGGGGGGGGGGGGGGGGGGGGGGGGGGGGGGGGGGGGGGGGGGGGGGGGGGGGGGGGGGGGGGGGGGGGGGGGGGGGGGGGGGGGGGGGGGGGGGGGGGGGGGGGGGGGGGGGGGGGGGGGGGGGGGGGGGGGGGGGGGGGGGGGGGGGGGGGGGGGGGGGGGGGGGGGGGGGGGGGGGGGGGGGGGGGGGGGGGGGGGGGGGGGGGGGGGGGGGGGGGGGGGGGGGGGGGGGGGGGGGGGGGGGGGGGGGGGGGGGGGGGGGGGGGGGGGGGGGGGGGGGGGGGGGGGGGGGGGGGGGGGGGGGGGGGGGGGGGGGGGGGGGGGGGGGGGGGGGGGGGGGGGGGGGGGGGGGGGGGGGGGGGGGGGGGGGGGGGGGGGGGGGGGGGGGGGGGGGGGGGGGGGGGGGGGGGGGGGGGGGGGGGGGGGGGGGGGGGGGGGGGGGGGGGGGGGGGGGGGGGGGGGGGGGGGGGGGGGGGGGGGGGGGGGGGGGGGGGGGGGGGGGGGGGGGGGGGGGGGGGGGGGGGGGGGGGGGGGGGGGGGGGGGGGGGGGGGGGGGGGGGGGGGGGGGGGGGGGGGGGGGGGGGGGGGGGGGGGGGGGGGGGGGGGGGGGGGGGGGGGGGGGGGGGGGGGGGGGGGGGGGGGGGGGGGGGGGGGGGGGGGGGGGGGGGGGGGGGGGGGGGGGGGGGGGGGGGGGGGGGGGGGGGGGGGGGGGGGGGGGGGGGGGGGGGGGGGGGGGGGGGGGGGGGGGGGGGGGGGGGGGGGGGGGGGGGGGGGGGGGGGGGGGGGGGGGGGGGGGGGGGGGGGGGGGGGGGGGGGGGGGGGGGGGGGGGGGGGGGGGGGGGGGGGGGGGGGGGGGGGGGGGGGGGGGGGGGGGGGGGGGGGGGGGGGGGGGGGGGGGGGGGGGGGGGGGGGGGGGGGGGGGGGGGGGGGGGGGGGGGGGGGGGGGGGGGGGGGGGGGGGGGGGGGGGGGGGGGGGGGGGGGGGGGGGGGGGGGGGGGGGGGGGGGGGGGGGGGGGGGGGGGGGGGGGGGGGGGGGGGGGGGGGGGGGGGGGGGGGGGGGGGGGGGGGGGGGGGGGGGGGGGGGGGGGGGGGGGGGGGGGGGGGGGGGGGGGGGGGGGGGGGGGGGGGGGGGGGGGGGGGGGGGGGGGGGGGGGGGGGGGGGGGGGGGGGGGGGGGGGGGGGGGGGGGGGGGGGGGGGGGGGGGGGGGGGGGGGGGGGGGGGGGGGGGGGGGGGGGGGGGGGGGGGGGGGGGGGGGGGGGGGGGGGGGGGGGGGGGGGGGGGGGGGGGGGGGGGGGGGGGGGGGGGGGGGGGGGGGGGGGGGGGGGGGGGGGGGGGGGGGGGGGGGGGGGGGGGGGGGGGGGGGGGGGGGGGGGGGGGGGGGGGGGGGGGGGGGGGGGGGGGGGGGGGGGGGGGGGGGGGGGGGGGGGGGGGGGGGGGGGGGGGGGGGGGGGGGGGGGGGGGGGGGGGGGGGGGGGGGGGGGGGGGGGGGGGGGGGGGGGGGGGGGGGGGGGGGGGGGGGGGGGGGGGGGGGGGGGGGGGGGGGGGGGGGGGGGGGGGGGGGGGGGGGGGGGGGGGGGGGGGGGGGGGGGGGGGGGGGGGGGGGGGGGGGGGGGGGGGGGGGGGGGGGGGGGGGGGGGGGGGGGGGGGGGGGGGGGGGGGGGGGGGGGGGGGGGGGGGGGGGGGGGGGGGGGGGGGGGGGGGGGGGGGGGGGGGGGGGGGGGGGGGGGGGGGGGGGGGGGGGGGGGGGGGGGGGGGGGGGGGGGGGGGGGGGGGGGGGGGGGGGGGGGGGGGGGGGGGGGGGGGGGGGGGGGGGGGGGGGGGGGGGGGGGGGGGGGGGGGGGGGGGGGGGGGGGGGGGGGGGGGGGGGGGGGGGGGGGGGGGGGGGGGGGGGGGGGGGGGGGGGGGGGGGGGGGGGGGGGGGGGGGGGGGGGGGGGGGGGGGGGGGGGGGGGGGGGGGGGGGGGGGGGGGGGGGGGGGGGGGGGGGGGGGGGGGGGGGGGGGGGGGGGGGGGGGGGGGGGGGGGGGGGGGGGGGGGGGGGGGGGGGGGGGGGGGGGGGGGGGGGGGGGGGGGGGGGGGGGGGGGGGGGGGGGGGGGGGGGGGGGGGGGGGGGGGGGGGGGGGGGGGGGGGGGGGGGGGGGGGGGGGGGGGGGGGGGGGGGGGGGGGGGGGGGGGGGGGGGGGGGGGGGGGGGGGGGGGGGGGGGGGGGGGGGGGGGGGGGGGGGGGGGGGGGGGGGGGGGGGGGGGGGGGGGGGGGGGGGGGGGGGGGGGGGGGGGGGGGGGGGGGGGGGGGGGGGGGGGGGGGGGGGGGGGGGGGGGGGGGGGGGGGGGGGGGGGGGGGGGGGGGGGGGGGGGGGGGGGGGGGGGGGGGGGGGGGGGGGGGGGGGGGGGGGGGGGGGGGGGGGGGGGGGGGGGGGGGGGGGGGGGGGGGGGGGGGGGGGGGGGGGGGGGGGGGGGGGGGGGGGGGGGGGGGGGGGGGGGGGGGGGGGGGGGGGGGGGGGGGGGGGGGGGGGGGGGGGGGGGGGGGGGGGGGGGGGGGGGGGGGGGGGGGGGGGGGGGGGGGGGGGGGGGGGGGGGGGGGGGGGGGGGGGGGGGGGGGGGGGGGGGGGGGGGGGGGGGGGGGGGGGGGGGGGGGGGGGGGGGGGGGGGGGGGGGGGGGGGGGGGGGGGGGGGGGGGGGGGGGGGGGGGGGGGGGGGGGGGGGGGGGGGGGGGGGGGGGGGGGGGGGGGGGGGGGGGGGGGGGGGGGGGGGGGGGGGGGGGGGGGGGGGGGGGGGGGGGGGGGGGGGGGGGGGGGGGGGGGGGGGGGGGGGGGGGGGGGGGGGGGGGGGGGGGGGGGGGGGGGGGGGGGGGGGGGGGGGGGGGGGGGGGGGGGGGGGGGGGGGGGGGGGGGGGGGGGGGGGGGGGGGGGGGGGGGGGGGGGGGGGGGGGGGGGGGGGGGGGGGGGGGGGGGGGGGGGGGGGGGGGGGGGGGGGGGGGGGGGGGGGGGGGGGGGGGGGGGGGGGGGGGGGGGGGGGGGGGGGGGGGGGGGGGGGGGGGGGGGGGGGGGGGGGGGGGGGGGGGGGGGGGGGGGGGGGGGGGGGGGGGGGGGGGGGGGGGGGGGGGGGGGGGGGGGGGGGGGGGGGGGGGGGGGGGGGGGGGGGGGGGGGGGGGGGGGGGGGGGGGGGGGGGGGGGGGGGGGGGGGGGGGGGGGGGGGGGGGGGGGGGGGGGGGGGGGGGGGGGGGGGGGGGGGGGGGGGGGGGGGGGGGGGGGGGGGGGGGGGGGGGGGGGGGGGGGGGGGGGGGGGGGGGGGGGGGGGGGGGGGGGGGGGGGGGGGGGGGGGGGGGGGGGGGGGGGGGGGGGGGGGGGGGGGGGGGGGGGGGGGGGGGGGGGGGGGGGGGGGGGGGGGGGGGGGGGGGGGGGGGGGGGGGGGGGGGGGGGGGGGGGGGGGGGGGGGGGGGGGGGGGGGGGGGGGGGGGGGGGGGGGGGGGGGGGGGGGGGGGGGGGGGGGGGGGGGGGGGGGGGGGGGGGGGGGGGGGGGGGGGGGGGGGGGGGGGGGGGGGGGGGGGGGGGGGGGGGGGGGGGGGGGGGGGGGGGGGGGGGGGGGGGGGGGGGGGGGGGGGGGGGGGGGGGGGGGGGGGGGGGGGGGGGGGGGGGGGGGGGGGGGGGGGGGGGGGGGGGGGGGGGGGGGGGGGGGGGGGGGGGGGGGGGGGGGGGGGGGGGGGGGGGGGGGGGGGGGGGGGGGGGGGGGGGGGGGGGGGGGGGGGGGGGGGGGGGGGGGGGGGGGGGGGGGGGGGGGGGGGGGGGGGGGGGGGGGGGGGGGGGGGGGGGGGGGGGGGGGGGGGGGGGGGGGGGGGGGGGGGGGGGGGGGGGGGGGGGGGGGGGGGGGGGGGGGGGGGGGGGGGGGGGGGGGGGGGGGGGGGGGGGGGGGGGGGGGGGGGGGGGGGGGGGGGGGGGGGGGGGGGGGGGGGGGGGGGGGGGGGGGGGGGGGGGGGGGGGGGGGGGGGGGGGGGGGGGGGGGGGGGGGGGGGGGGGGGGGGGGGGGGGGGGGGGGGGGGGGGGGGGGGGGGGGGGGGGGGGGGGGGGGGGGGGGGGGGGGGGGGGGGGGGGGGGGGGGGGGGGGGGGGGGGGGGGGGGGGGGGGGGGGGGGGGGGGGGGGGGGGGGGGGGGGGGGGGGGGGGGGGGGGGGGGGGGGGGGGGGGGGGGGGGGGGGGGGGGGGGGGGGGGGGGGGGGGGGGGGGGGGGGGGGGGGGGGGGGGGGGGGGGGGGGGGGGGGGGGGGGGGGGGGGGGGGGGGGGGGGGGGGGGGGGGGGGGGGGGGGGGGGGGGGGGGGGGGGGGGGGGGGGGGGGGGGGGGGGGGGGGGGGGGGGGGGGGGGGGGGGGGGGGGGGGGGGGGGGGGGGGGGGGGGGGGGGGGGGGGGGGGGGGGGGGGGGGGGGGGGGGGGGGGGGGGGGGGGGGGGGGGGGGGGGGGGGGGGGGGGGGGGGGGGGGGGGGGGGGGGGGGGGGGGGGGGGGGGGGGGGGGGGGGGGGGGGGGGGGGGGGGGGGGGGGGGGGGGGGGGGGGGGGGGGGGGGGGGGGGGGGGGGGGGGGGGGGGGGGGGGGGGGGGGGGGGGGGGGGGGGGGGGGGGGGGGGGGGGGGGGGGGGGGGGGGGGGGGGGGGGGGGGGGGGGGGGGGGGGGGGGGGGGGGGGGGGGGGGGGGGGGGGGGGGGGGGGGGGGGGGGGGGGGGGGGGGGGGGGGGGGGGGGGGGGGGGGGGGGGGGGGGGGGGGGGGGGGGGGGGGGGGGGGGGGGGGGGGGGGGGGGGGGGGGGGGGGGGGGGGGGGGGGGGGGGGGGGGGGGGGGGGGGGGGGGGGGGGGGGGGGGGGGGGGGGGGGGGGGGGGGGGGGGGGGGGGGGGGGGGGGGGGGGGGGGGGGGGGGGGGGGGGGGGGGGGGGGGGGGGGGGGGGGGGGGGGGGGGGGGGGGGGGGGGGGGGGGGGGGGGGGGGGGGGGGGGGGGGGGGGGGGGGGGGGGGGGGGGGGGGGGGGGGGGGGGGGGGGGGGGGGGGGGGGGGGGGGGGGGGGGGGGGGGGGGGGGGGGGGGGGGGGGGGGGGGGGGGGGGGGGGGGGGGGGGGGGGGGGGGGGGGGGGGGGGGGGGGGGGGGGGGGGGGGGGGGGGGGGGGGGGGGGGGGGGGGGGGGGGGGGGGGGGGGGGGGGGGGGGGGGGGGGGGGGGGGGGGGGGGGGGGGGGGGGGGGGGGGGGGGGGGGGGGGGGGGGGGGGGGGGGGGGGGGGGGGGGGGGGGGGGGGGGGGGGGGGGGGGGGGGGGGGGGGGGGGGGGGGGGGGGGGGGGGGGGGGGGGGGGGGGGGGGGGGGGGGGGGGGGGGGGGGGGGGGGGGGGGGGGGGGGGGGGGGGGGGGGGGGGGGGGGGGGGGGGGGGGGGGGGGGGGGGGGGGGGGGGGGGGGGGGGGGGGGGGGGGGGGGGGGGGGGGGGGGGGGGGGGGGGGGGGGGGGGGGGGGGGGGGGGGGGGGGGGGGGGGGGGGGGGGGGGGGGGGGGGGGGGGGGGGGGGGGGGGGGGGGGGGGGGGGGGGGGGGGGGGGGGGGGGGGGGGGGGGGGGGGGGGGGGGGGGGGGGGGGGGGGGGGGGGGGGGGGGGGGGGGGGGGGGGGGGGGGGGGGGGGGGGGGGGGGGGGGGGGGGGGGGGGGGGGGGGGGGGGGGGGGGGGGGGGGGGGGGGGGGGGGGGGGGGGGGGGGGGGGGGGGGGGGGGGGGGGGGGGGGGGGGGGGGGGGGGGGGGGGGGGGGGGGGGGGGGGGGGGGGGGGGGGGGGGGGGGGGGGGGGGGGGGGGGGGGGGGGGGGGGGGGGGGGGGGGGGGGGGGGGGGGGGGGGGGGGGGGGGGGGGGGGGGGGGGGGGGGGGGGGGGGGGGGGGGGGGGGGGGGGGGGGGGGGGGGGGGGGGGGGGGGGGGGGGGGGGGGGGGGGGGGGGGGGGGGGGGGGGGGGGGGGGGGGGGGGGGGGGGGGGGGGGGGGGGGGGGGGGGGGGGGGGGGGGGGGGGGGGGGGGGGGGGGGGGGGGGGGGGGGGGGGGGGGGGGGGGGGGGGGGGGGGGGGGGGGGGGGGGGGGGGGGGGGGGGGGGGGGGGGGGGGGGGGGGGGGGGGGGGGGGGGGGGGGGGGGGGGGGGGGGGGGGGGGGGGGGGGGGGGGGGGGGGGGGGGGGGGGGGGGGGGGGGGGGGGGGGGGGGGGGGGGGGGGGGGGGGGGGGGGGGGGGGGGGGGGGGGGGGGGGGGGGGGGGGGGGGGGGGGGGGGGGGGGGGGGGGGGGGGGGGGGGGGGGGGGGGGGGGGGGGGGGGGGGGGGGGGGGGGGGGGGGGGGGGGGGGGGGGGGGGGGGGGGGGGGGGGGGGGGGGGGGGGGGGGGGGGGGGGGGGGGGGGGGGGGGGGGGGGGGGGGGGGGGGGGGGGGGGGGGGGGGGGGGGGGGGGGGGGGGGGGGGGGGGGGGGGGGGGGGGGGGGGGGGGGGGGGGGGGGGGGGGGGGGGGGGGGGGGGGGGGGGGGGGGGGGGGGGGGGGGGGGGGGGGGGGGGGGGGGGGGGGGGGGGGGGGGGGGGGGGGGGGGGGGGGGGGGGGGGGGGGGGGGGGGGGGGGGGGGGGGGGGGGGGGGGGGGGGGGGGGGGGGGGGGGGGGGGGGGGGGGGGGGGGGGGGGGGGGGGGGGGGGGGGGGGGGGGGGGGGGGGGGGGGGGGGGGGGGGGGGGGGGGGGGGGGGGGGGGGGGGGGGGGGGGGGGGGGGGGGGGGGGGGGGGGGGGGGGGGGGGGGGGGGGGGGGGGGGGGGGGGGGGGGGGGGGGGGGGGGGGGGGGGGGGGGGGGGGGGGGGGGGGGGGGGGGGGGGGGGGGGGGGGGGGGGGGGGGGGGGGGGGGGGGGGGGGGGGGGGGGGGGGGGGGGGGGGGGGGGGGGGGGGGGGGGGGGGGGGGGGGGGGGGGGGGGGGGGGGGGGGGGGGGGGGGGGGGGGGGGGGGGGGGGGGGGGGGGGGGGGGGGGGGGGGGGGGGGGGGGGGGGGGGGGGGGGGGGGGGGGGGGGGGGGGGGGGGGGGGGGGGGGGGGGGGGGGGGGGGGGGGGGGGGGGGGGGGGGGGGGGGGGGGGGGGGGGGGGGGGGGGGGGGGGGGGGGGGGGGGGGGGGGGGGGGGGGGGGGGGGGGGGGGGGGGGGGGGGGGGGGGGGGGGGGGGGGGGGGGGGGGGGGGGGGGGGGGGGGGGGGGGGGGGGGGGGGGGGGGGGGGGGGGGGGGGGGGGGGGGGGGGGGGGGGGGGGGGGGGGGGGGGGGGGGGGGGGGGGGGGGGGGGGGGGGGGGGGGGGGGGGGGGGGGGGGGGGGGGGGGGGGGGGGGGGGGGGGGGGGGGGGGGGGGGGGGGGGGGGGGGGGGGGGGGGGGGGGGGGGGGGGGGGGGGGGGGGGGGGGGGGGGGGGGGGGGGGGGGGGGGGGGGGGGGGGGGGGGGGGGGGGGGGGGGGGGGGGGGGGGGGGGGGGGGGGGGGGGGGGGGGGGGGGGGGGGGGGGGGGGGGGGGGGGGGGGGGGGGGGGGGGGGGGGGGGGGGGGGGGGGGGGGGGGGGGGGGGGGGGGGGGGGGGGGGGGGGGGGGGGGGGGGGGGGGGGGGGGGGGGGGGGGGGGGGGGGGGGGGGGGGGGGGGGGGGGGGGGGGGGGGGGGGGGGGGGGGGGGGGGGGGGGGGGGGGGGGGGGGGGGGGGGGGGGGGGGGGGGGGGGGGGGGGGGGGGGGGGGGGGGGGGGGGGGGGGGGGGGGGGGGGGGGGGGGGGGGGGGGGGGGGGGGGGGGGGGGGGGGGGGGGGGGGGGGGGGGGGGGGGGGGGGGGGGGGGGGGGGGGGGGGGGGGGGGGGGGGGGGGGGGGGGGGGGGGGGGGGGGGGGGGGGGGGGGGGGGGGGGGGGGGGGGGGGGGGGGGGGGGGGGGGGGGGGGGGGGGGGGGGGGGGGGGGGGGGGGGGGGGGGGGGGGGGGGGGGGGGGGGGGGGGGGGGGGGGGGGGGGGGGGGGGGGGGGGGGGGGGGGGGGGGGGGGGGGGGGGGGGGGGGGGGGGGGGGGGGGGGGGGGGGGGGGGGGGGGGGGGGGGGGGGGGGGGGGGGGGGGGGGGGGGGGGGGGGGGGGGGGGGGGGGGGGGGGGGGGGGGGGGGGGGGGGGGGGGGGGGGGGGGGGGGGGGGGGGGGGGGGGGGGGGGGGGGGGGGGGGGGGGGGGGGGGGGGGGGGGGGGGGGGGGGGGGGGGGGGGGGGGGGGGGGGGGGGGGGGGGGGGGGGGGGGGGGGGGGGGGGGGGGGGGGGGGGGGGGGGGGGGGGGGGGGGGGGGGGGGGGGGGGGGGGGGGGGGGGGGGGGGGGGGGGGGGGGGGGGGGGGGGGGGGGGGGGGGGGGGGGGGGGGGGGGGGGGGGGGGGGGGGGGGGGGGGGGGGGGGGGGGGGGGGGGGGGGGGGGGGGGGGGGGGGGGGGGGGGGGGGGGGGGGGGGGGGGGGGGGGGGGGGGGGGGGGGGGGGGGGGGGGGGGGGGGGGGGGGGGGGGGGGGGGGGGGGGGGGGGGGGGGGGGGGGGGGGGGGGGGGGGGGGGGGGGGGGGGGGGGGGGGGGGGGGGGGGGGGGGGGGGGGGGGGGGGGGGGGGGGGGGGGGGGGGGGGGGGGGGGGGGGGGGGGGGGGGGGGGGGGGGGGGGGGGGGGGGGGGGGGGGGGGGGGGGGGGGGGGGGGGGGGGGGGGGGGGGGGGGGGGGGGGGGGGGGGGGGGGGGGGGGGGGGGGGGGGGGGGGGGGGGGGGGGGGGGGGGGGGGGGGGGGGGGGGGGGGGGGGGGGGGGGGGGGGGGGGGGGGGGGGGGGGGGGGGGGGGGGGGGGGGGGGGGGGGGGGGGGGGGGGGGGGGGGGGGGGGGGGGGGGGGGGGGGGGGGGGGGGGGGGGGGGGGGGGGGGGGGGGGGGGGGGGGGGGGGGGGGGGGGGGGGGGGGGGGGGGGGGGGGGGGGGGGGGGGGGGGGGGGGGGGGGGGGGGGGGGGGGGGGGGGGGGGGGGGGGGGGGGGGGGGGGGGGGGGGGGGGGGGGGGGGGGGGGGGGGGGGGGGGGGGGGGGGGGGGGGGGGGGGGGGGGGGGGGGGGGGGGGGGGGGGGGGGGGGGGGGGGGGGGGGGGGGGGGGGGGGGGGGGGGGGGGGGGGGGGGGGGGGGGGGGGGGGGGGGGGGGGGGGGGGGGGGGGGGGGGGGGGGGGGGGGGGGGGGGGGGGGGGGGGGGGGGGGGGGGGGGGGGGGGGGGGGGGGGGGGGGGGGGGGGGGGGGGGGGGGGGGGGGGGGGGGGGGGGGGGGGGGGGGGGGGGGGGGGGGGGGGGGGGGGGGGGGGGGGGGGGGGGGGGGGGGGGGGGGGGGGGGGGGGGGGGGGGGGGGGGGGGGGGGGGGGGGGGGGGGGGGGGGGGGGGGGGGGGGGGGGGGGGGGGGGGGGGGGGGGGGGGGGGGGGGGGGGGGGGGGGGGGGGGGGGGGGGGGGGGGGGGGGGGGGGGGGGGGGGGGGGGGGGGGGGGGGGGGGGGGGGGGGGGGGGGGGGGGGGGGGGGGGGGGGGGGGGGGGGGGGGGGGGGGGGGGGGGGGGGGGGGGGGGGGGGGGGGGGGGGGGGGGGGGGGGGGGGGGGGGGGGGGGGGGGGGGGGGGGGGGGGGGGGGGGGGGGGGGGGGGGGGGGGGGGGGGGGGGGGGGGGGGGGGGGGGGGGGGGGGGGGGGGGGGGGGGGGGGGGGGGGGGGGGGGGGGGGGGGGGGGGGGGGGGGGGGGGGGGGGGGGGGGGGGGGGGGGGGGGGGGGGGGGGGGGGGGGGGGGGGGGGGGGGGGGGGGGGGGGGGGGGGGGGGGGGGGGGGGGGGGGGGGGGGGGGGGGGGGGCGCACATGGACCAGGCGGCGAGGCGCTTCCAGAGGGAGGTGTCTTTGGGGGTCAGGTGGGCGGCGATCATGTAGAAGTTGAGCGCCTTGCGCTTGTTGTCCATGGCGTCGTGCAGCAGGCCCAGCGTGTGGTACGCGTCCGCCACGTTGGGCGCCACGCGCACCACCTCCTCCAGCAGCTCCACCGCCTGTACGCGTGCCGCCCACCCGCCCGCACACCCGGCGCCACGTCAGTGGCGGCCCGACTACTTGGCCGCTTCGTTGGCAGCCGGTGACCACTCACCCTGGCAGCGGGCGGCCACAGCTGCGTCAGCAGCCCCTGGCCTGCAGAACAGGCGTGCGGGCAAGCCGGCAGCCATCTCAGCAGCAGAGACCCGCCTCCATTCATAGAGCGATCCATGCACACACATATAACACACACTCACCTCTGGGTAGCGGCTGGAGGCGTACAGCAGGTTGGCTTCCCCGAGCTTTTTGGTCACCTCCGGGGGCAGCCCCGACTCACCGCTGCCCTTCTTCTTCCTGCCCCGCCGTCTTGGCTGGCCCATCCCAACGCCACGCACCGGGCACAAGCATATTCTTGGAGATGAGGGAGAGGCCAAGCCTTGTGGGATTGTGTTCTGAGACGCTTGCTGTCTCGATTCAATCACTACAGCGATCCTACAACATGTACGGATTTGAACGCATCCTTCACTCACGCATTACACACGCACGCAATCCCGCACACGCACACGCACATGCACACACACACACACGCACACACACACATGCACACAGCGCAGCTGCAACCTGCTGCCACCTGGGCCAAACCCCCAGCCCCGAGGGAGCTCACCTACCAGCAAGCTCCACAGCGCTGCCAAATGAACCCATTGGGCCAAGGCAGAGCCGCAGCTTCTGGGCCCTGGGGCTGGGGCTGGAGCTGGGCAATAGTGAAGAGGGAAAGCCTCGAGCACTCGCAAATTTGTACCTTAAACCCTGACTTGGTCATTCAACTGAAAGCTGGTGCTGAGACGGAGGCGGGCGAAGGCTGGGCCTTGGGGTGGCACCCCGTGGAGGGAGCAGAGGAGGGGGGG
>WELA01012740.1:119507-136610 GCA_009602735.1 Mesotaenium endlicherianum
GGGGGGGGGGAGGGGATGGGCTCGAGGGGGTTGAAGAGGTCAGAGCACGGGTCAGAGAGGGTCAAAACCTGGCGGCGCCGCCGGCCGGGCTTGCCGCTGCCGAGAACCGTGTCCCAGATTTCGTCCACTGACGCGCCAAACACCTCCTGCCGTTTCGCCTGCTGCCCCTCCTCCTCCTCTTCCTCGCCTCTTCCTCCTCTGCCAGATGACATCGCACAGGACAGGATGAGTTCAGGGAGTGACTCGGCACATTCTTGGAGTGGAGCCGGCGGCTGGGGCTCCGGTTTGAAGTCGTTAGCAGGAAACGTTGGGGTCTTGAAGCTAGAGGCCGGAGCAAGTAGGGTTTGGAGCTATGAGTGCACAAAGCTAGGGTTTTGGAGCTAGCAGTGGGAGAAAGTAGGGTCTGAAAGCTAGGGGTGCGGCAAGCTATGGTTTGAAGCTAGAAACAAAGAGCAAGCTAGGGTCTGCGACGTACACCGTGAGAAGCAAGGGGGTTGAAGGAAAGGAGTAGGTAACCGGCTGGAGGGATCTAAACCTCGACGCATTTCATTGAGGGTTAAAGAGCCTGCGTGGGAAGGGGGGAGTAACCAAAGCACCCTCCCCCCCCCCCCCCTCTTTTGCGAGCTCTATGATGCTACATCTCTGTACCACCCATGCGGGGTAAGGATACGGCGCCAAAATTGGGCAGCATGGATCTGCAAGCATGGAAACCAAGCGAAAGTTCTAAGACCCCTAAAATCAAGACGGGTGTCGCGGTGTCGCGGCATGAAGAAGGCCTGGGGTTTTGATCCAAGGTCTGATTCAGTGTGGCACAGGGCGGAGTCGAAGTTGAGAGAGCCAAGCTCACAGTCAGTGTCCCAGAGAGACGCCTATTGCAGTGCGTGAGTGTGTGAACTGAGGTAGAAGGGGGTGATGGGGTGGGTTGCGGAAACCAACTTTCTGTCAGTGAATGCGCGCTTCCCCCCACTGGAGAAATCAAATGTGGGGCGTTTGCTGTCTGAGGGCCAGACGCTGAAAGCTTCTCACTCAGATCCCTCAGCTTCCAGCACCATCAGCAGGTATTTGCTCTCAGCGCATGCAGTTCCGCTTTTTTTCCCCAAGTCCTTGATACCCTAGACAGCACAGCTTATATAGCCTTCAGCCGGCCAGTCCCCTCTTGCAAAAAAAAAGGAGGGGAATGTTACCCCAAACCAACCCCAAGCCAATGTCAAGCATAAGTGGACTCAGGGTTTTGTTCAGTGGCCGATACACAGTGGCAAGTGCAAACCCCTTAGCAGTGAACTTGTTTTGCGCTTTTTGTAACCTAGAGCTTCCTAAGGCCTAGCTAGGGCCTACCCTAGGCCCTACATACCTAGAGCCTTGGGATTTGCGCTTGCGTGCCGCCAGGGACTCGTACTCCAGCCGCTGGAACTGCTCAAAAGCCTCAACCCCTTCGTCCTCGTCCTCGTCCACCAGCGCCAGTGCCAGGGGATCCATGTTCTCGTCAAAGTGAAGCATGAAGTCGTCATCATCTCCTTCTTCCTCTGCCACCTCTTGTTCTTCTCCTTCTCCCCCTGCTTCATCTGCGCCTGCTCCGTACTCGTCATCGTCTGCCCCTGGACCAATACCTTCTTCTTCTTCAAAGCCGAGTGGTCGTCTTGCGCCCTTGAACACTTTGCCCTGCTCGCCTTCCACCCCCTCCTCCTCTTCCTCCTCTTCCAGGGAATAGAAGGAGTTAAAGCCTGCGTGCTGCGCACCTGTCACGGCAGGGGTTCTTGCCAAAACCCCAGAATTTATTCCATTGTTATAGTGAAAACTTCCATAAAGTCCATCTTCATCTTCTCCTTCTTCCTCTTCTTCCTCATAGTCATCGTCCTCTTCTAACTCATACTCCTCCACCATTGCGTCCATGGGCCCCTCAACAAATTTAGCTCACTGCCTACAAGACAAGCTTCCAATTTAAAGACACATCAACTCCATGCCTAGAAGTCTGCAAAGTTGGAGTCTACAATCCTGAGGATGTGCTGCATGTAAGTCATGCATCATCCTGCAACTACATTCTGCAAGGTCCGACTAACAGCGCAATTATTTCAAGTCACATGTCCATCACGCATGGTGACTGTTGACATGGTGAGGGATGATCATGCAGACTCTTTGTACATGAACACAATGAACAGTGTTAATAACAACAAGCTTGTTCACATTGTTCACTGATGCGAAGAGTACTGATGTTACAGATTATTTGAGAGTTTTTTTGGATAACGTACCACGTGCCTTGGCACACCGGCATGTATACGTGAAGAGGTCAGGAGTCAGGAGGCTGGAAGCTTGTTAGAGCAGGTGGGACTCGGGAGCAGACGGGGCAGATTGGAGGGAATGGGAGGGAATGTACAGCGCTGAGTGTACGCTGTATACTCGTGTACACTGCACATCAGGTTGGCTCGTGGTTGACATTAGTATATGCTCAAGGGGTGGAATCTATCGACGCAGCGAACGGGATGGGGTCCTAATTACACGACAAAATGTTGACTTTAGTAAGGCAGAACATTTCGCTCAGATTGGCTCAAATTGTGCCAATACTCGAGTCTCGACTCTCGACCAGTCTCAACCAGTCTCAACTCTCGAGAATTGAATATTGCAGGTTCATAATCAAGAAGTCAGCCTTCTGGCTCCGTACGTCACTGCGCATCTGTATGCATCATGGCCTATATTTTTTTGACTGCACTAGTCAGGTGACAGGTCTAGTGCTGGTCTAGAGCAGAGACCAGTCAACAGCCGTCAAGCCGTCGAAAGCCTGCGCACCATCAGCACTGATCATGCAGGATTCAGCAGTACTCGAAAGTCGGCCCGGAGACGTGGTAGTAGAATGATGCCTGCGCGCCAATGCATTTTTGGCCTTGAACTTCGAACAACTTTGATATAGTCCATGTTAGCCATTATTGATTCCGAAGGAGGTGCATGAGCTTTCTCGCGTTTACATCAATGATCAATGCGAAACAAAAGTCCACCTTCGCCCTTCTTTAAGCATTCTCACGAATCAGATGAAGGACTTTTGACGAGAACTTAACGAAGCTGAAGACTTCACTTGAGAATCTTCATTCACTGCAAAAAGATTGTTCAGTTTGGGAATTTGTGCAAGTCCATCGGGTGTGGCCCTTTGCATCAATGACCTGTCCTAGCATTTGGAGCTCCACTAAAGGATCGAATGACATCGTACGACACAGATCACTTCCAGAGATGGCGACTTGAGAGTTGAGACTCGAAAGCATGCTCGAAAGTGCTCCATAGTGCTCCATAGTGTGATTTTTGATGGCAGGTGGCGAGTATGGGACAACAGATTCTGACGTTTTCTAGAGAGCTACCTGCAGGTGCATACCAGGTGTTGTTTACCTAAACGACCACTACCGCCGGGTACTGTAATGTCACGCCGACAGCCCAGCAGCAACAGCCACACAAGGGATTGCACTAGATCCATGATGTAGAAAGGCGATGTAGAAAGGCTAGCGTTGTAAGGAGCGCGAAATGAAAGGCTCGTTTGCTTTTGCCGCAGCAAATGGCAGCAACATTGTTTTTTCTTTGGTAAATATCACAGATAGGCAATGTTTAGGGTTAATTGGCTGGCGGTGTTCACAGCAACCAAATTTACTCCCTGGTTTAACTGTGGCAGAAATTACTTGACAGCCACTTTTACCGGCGAAACCTCGCACTGCGCGATAAGAAACATCAGCTATTTACATAGTGTCCGATTGTGTCCACATCGCGATTTAATTCGTGCACAGGGACAATAAAGGTCTGTCTCCAAAATCGGGCGGACTTTTAGGAATGAGACGCAGACAACAGACGGGCGGCTTTTACTTACCCCCAGCCCTTCGATCCAACGCGAGCAGGAAGTGCTCCTGAAAAGAGGTACTTCCAGGTACTCGTCATACCCAAAAAATACCGGTCCCCTTACATGCAGATCCCCTATTTGCTGGAAGAGAGTCTCCACTTACGCTGACGAGCCCACGGCAATGGGCATGGCAAGAAGCAGGGTCGATGGCCTTGTGAATGTGCAGGGACGAATCAAGCACATAACTGAAACTGAAAACTCCTCACTAATTGCAACTTGGTAACAAAAGAGCTGCTCCTCGAAGCTTTGGAGAAGCTGAAGAGTGCTGGCGCGATTTGGAGAGTGACAGGGACGGGAGTGCATCAATCGAGACCTCTTTGAAGAAGTATGACATTGCCACCTGCTTTTTACTCCAATACTTATAGTCCTAGGTGCTTCTGGTGATTGATTTCACAGCAAAAAACACCAGACTAGACCTCTAGAAAGAAGTGGACTAGACTGGCGACACTTCTTTCTCCTTATGTATTATAGTGATGGATAAGGACTGTTATAATAGGAGGTGCAGGTTGGCTGTTGATATAGTGACGTGGGGGATGGTCTGGGCTTTGCATCCTTCGGATCGTGTGACGGCATGATGTTTCCTGACAAACAGTCTTCGAACTTTTAGACAATGAATACTGATGGGGCTGCTCTCGACTAGTCAAATGCACTTTTCATGGCAAGGGAGTATCTCTTTTTCCATGAGAGAAGAAGATTCAAGTGTGACGAGCCAATTATCGAAGTTTCTTGGAGAGAATGGTCGGAAGCCAATGTTTTTTGTGACAAATGTCTTTTGTGACAAGTTCATGTTCGTCATGTCATTCGGTTGTGTGCGCCACGTGTTTATACTGGAGGTTGGTAAGAAGGGAAGGCTTGCCGTGAGGAGCTTTTTGACCGAGAGGAGGCAGCACAGGACTTGCTGGGAACTGATAAGTCTAGCAGTATCCTGCATGCATGCATGCATGCACGCTTCACCCATTCTTGCATGTTTGATGCCAAAAGAAACTGCTCCGAGCTTTCGCCAGAATATTGGCCAAAACGAAGCTGCCTGCGGCGGGCTAGATCTTTCTCAGCAGTGTGAACCTGACATGGTCCAAGATGAGGTGGAAGTACTATAGTACTCAGTTCTCTCATCATGCCAACGTGGATGGGTGGTGTCCTGCAGGTTCTTCCATCCGCAAGTGCGTGCGTTCGTGCTCGCGGGCGCGTGGGCGCGCAGATCGACCAATGGCAAGTGGTCGCGGTAGCTCAGGCAGCTGGCTGCTTGTGCAGCTCGCTGTGCTGCTGCTCGTCCAGCTTTCCCCGCATGTCAAATGCCACAAGACTTCCCCTCCTCCCCCAAATGCCGGGGGGGGCTTCATCGACCCAGATCCCTTCAGCCCCGCGTTCTCGTGGTACCTCTCGGGTGAAGATGGCCAGCCTGGCGGATCCGACGGACCAGGGGCACTCGCGCCCCCGCCAAGTGGCACCCCCGGGGGGCACCGAGTGGATGCAAGAAACAGCGCAGCGCAGCCCAGGTGGCAGACAGCTGTCAGAAGCCCCCCGCCTCCCAGACCGCACATTCCCAAGAAGAGGCCCCCTCCCCCCTCCAAGGTGCAAGCAAGCCCCCCCCCTCCCGCCCCTAAGGTGCACATCCCCAAGAGAAGGCCTCCCCCTGCGCCTCTGTCGCCTTCTGGGAAGCAGACCCCCCCCACACCCAAGCCTGTGGCCCGTCGGCCGCCGCCCCCCCCTGGAAAAGGAGCGGGAGGGGGAGGGGGAGGAGTCTCTGAGCCCAAGAAAGACGCTCAGTGGCTGCTCATGCACCACATCTACTCTCGCAAGGCGGCGCAGACGAAGTCCGTCGACCTGCTGTTTGTCGGCGACTCACTCACCGAGGTCAGCAGCGCACACACACTCACTCTCTCTCTCCCTCTCTCCCTTCTCTCCCTCTCTCTCCTTCTCTCTCTCTCGCTCTCGTTCTCTCTCTCCCTCTCTCTCCTGCACGTGTACATGCTTTTCGTTCGCAAGCCTGTCTTGGGGAAAACGAGCAATGTAGCATGCTCAGCCCTGCTTTGAAAGCGCAGTCCACTGCCACTCACCCACACGGCCTCAATCCTGGGACTCACGCTGTGCCTGGGGCTGCATTGTGGCAATGCAGGGCTGGCAGGAGTCCTTTGGCGGGAGGAAGCAGTCCCTTTACAAGGGCGCCAGGTGGAGCCCTCCCCTCCCCTCTCCTCTGCAGCCTCACCCTTCACCCCCCCCCCCCAACAAACTTGCGCTCCCTCCTCTCTCGAGTGCAGCCTCGTCCGTCGCCCCTCCCTTGTTCGACGAATCTCTCCTGGCACTGTCTTCTTGACGATGCCCATGGTGGTGTTTTATGTACCGATGGCGGTGGTGACGGCGGACAGCTGCTGCCCTGGAGGCCACGCTCTCCGCATGGACGCCCAGTCTGCATTAGGGTGACTCGTTTGCATTTGTCTTTGCCTTGGCATTGCTTGCTTCCCTCATCTCTCACTTGATTGTATCTCTCTGAAATTTGACACGCAACCCTATCCTGCAGCTTGCTTGGGTGCTTATGTGCTTGCTTGTGCTCTGCGCTCTCCCCCTACCGTCCCGCCCCTCGCCCCCCTCTTCTATGCAACCCTCCCCTCTCCTTCTGCTGCAGGCTTGAAGGCGACCATTGCAAGAAAGGCTTCTTCGCCACCCGCTTTTCGAGTGGCGTTGCTGACAGGTGCTAGCAATTTGTGTTCTTTGCTTTTGGGGCTGGTGTGGGTTTCTGTGCGTTGCACGCGTGCATGTGTGGGTGATTGGATGGATGGATGGGTGCAGCCAGGTGTATCTGTCCATGCTGGTGGAGCTCAAGGCCACGGGCCTCAACTTTGGCATCGCGGGCGACCGCGTCAAGAATCTGCGCTGGCGCCTCGAGGTGAGAGAGAGTGCGAGTATATACATATATTAAGTATATATATGTTTAATACTTGAATGTACTCAAGTGTATATACGTGGAGAGGAAGAGGGAGAAGCAGAGGACTGGGCACGGGAGGTGCCGCCCCTCCTGGTCCTCTGGCTGACTCCTCCTCTTCCTCGAGCGAGCGTCCGTATGCCTGCCTGCCTGCCTGTCTGACTCTCTGTCTGTCTGTTCGCTGGTGAGTCTGTCTGTCCTCCTGCGCTGATTTTGCTGGGCTAACAATCTTCTCATGTTGGCGTGTGCTCGTGCGCGTGTGGCGCTGCAGCCGTCCCGCTGTCCAGCTGCTTTCCCTCCTGGGGCCCAGACCTGTCCCCCCTTCCTTTTGTGCTGCTGCAGCGCTGCAGCCTGGCCTGACAGGCTGCGCACAATGCGTGTGTTCCCTATTGCTGCTAGCTCTGCCTTCTCTCAATGGCATATGCACGCAGACGGGCACATGCACTCACCCACGAGCAATGGGCATGCGCTTGCGCATTTGCATGTGCATATGCACGTGCGTGCAGTTGCCGCCACCGTGTTCTTCTGGGACACTGTGTGTGCTACGCTGATTCTGCCAACAGTTGAGTGAGTTGAGGAGTTGCTTGCTGCCACGCTCTGGCCGAGGGAGAGACCTCTCGGTTGCCAGGAACAAGATGGGAAAGCAGACACAGCATCGGCACACGCGTTGCCAGTGAGGGGACTAGCGCTTGATTCGGCATCAACAAGACTCGGCAGCACATGCTTGACGCCATCCTTTGACAAATGCGGGAGCCCAACACAGCCCAGCTGTTGCATCATCTGACGTATTTGGTGGACTGGGTGGCGGTGCGGGTTTGAGCGCAGAACGGAGCGCTGCCGCCCATCATGCAGGTGAAGGTCATCGTGCTGTGCATCGGCATCAACGACATTCTGGGGGGCTACTTGACGCCGGCTCAGACGGCTCAGCAGGTGCCCCTCTTGCTACACCCCTAGCATGCCCCTCCCCCCCCTCTCTCTCCCTCCCCTTCCTCCTGCCCCNGACGCATCAGGGCTCTTGATGCACGGCGTGCGTGCGCGCGCGCGTGTGTCTGTGTGTGCTGTGCGCTTCTGTCCATGCGTGTCATCATGCTGCTCTAGCCCGCGCCTGGGTGCCTCCCCAGCCATGCACGCCGTCGTGAGCATGCACCCACTCAAGCAGCTCTTTTGACAGGAGCATGTCCGTCTGTGTGTGGTGTTCTCTGTGGCGACTGCCGGTCGACAGGTGGCGAGCCTGGTGTCGTGGCTGCGAGCCACGCGCCCCAAGACGGGAGTGCTTGTTCTCGGCCTCGTGCCTGAGGTCAGCTACCTACACTCTCTCTTCACATTTTTAAAATTCATGGGGTTGTATGCTCTCCCTCTCCCTCTCTCTCTCTCCCCCTCTTCTCCTCTTCTCTCTCAGTGCGCAGCGACTCGTACACTGCCTTCGGTTTCTGTTCCTTCGTCAGATTCTAATCCCTTCTCAACATCACAGGCTCTTCTTTTTTCGACTGTTCGTTTGGCTCACGGATATACGCTCTCTGGGATCTTCCTTCGGCTTCTGGCAGAGCTTCCCGGCGGCAACCAACGAGCCCAAGAGCGTTGCGGAGCGGACAAATGTCAGGCTGGCCAGCCTCCAGAACAAAGACAGTAAGCTCGACCTACACACGCTCGCCTTCTGCCCCCCCCGTCACTTCCCGCTCCCCAGAGCTCCTTCTTTTGGTTCAGGCTTGTCCTTCAAGTTTGACATCTCCCTAGCGTCTTCTTTGTCTCTCCATGTGCCTTGGGTTGTCCTTTTAGCCAGCCGACATTCTGTTGGTCCTTCTTTTCCCTTCCAACTGTTGCACTTCAAAAAAAGAAAGAAAAATGCTTTCAATAAGGCCAACATTCTCGACTATTTCTTCCAGCCCCAGTTAGCTGTCATGTCGACGGGGCTTTGATAATCCTGGACCTGCAACCTCTGAGCCGTGGTGAGGTGGAGGAAGTGGCATCGCGTAGCGCGTAGCGAGGGTGCTCCAGACTCTGACACGGCTTCCTCCACACTCTCGCCGGCGTGTGTTCACTCAACCATGTGTGCGCATGCGAGCAAGCCCTCCTTGCACGCTGACGTGCGTGCGTGCATGTGTGCGCTTGTTTTGGTCATGTTGTATGTGCGTGCACGTCCTGATGTGCGTGCGTGTATGCATGTGTGCGCCTGTGTGCATGTCCCGGTCGTGTGCACTCGGCACGTTCTGACGGGCATGTTTGTGTGTGTCTGCGTGCGTGCGTCTGTGTGTGTGCCACCTGGCTCTCTGGTGCGGCCGTGGTGGAGGAGCAGACGGGCTGGTGGTGTTTCAGAACTGCCGCCTCGACTTCCTCGGCACCTCCAACAAGATGAACCTGGCCAACTACATCGATGTAAGCACCCCTCTCTGAACGCAAGCCGTCTGCCTGCCTGCCTGCCTGCCGCTTCCTGGTGCTTGCCTGCACTCCTCCTCGTCTTGCTCTTGCTAAGCACCCCCATGTACTCCCCACTGGATATTTCCTGTCTGGCCGTCCTCCCAAGTCCTTGCCGGCATGCCTCGTCCCTTCTTGCCCGGAAACTTTGGCATTCTGCTGTGTCATCACCTTGAGTCGAAGTTCTTGAGGATGAGATGCTGCTCTTGGTTGCACCTAATGTGAGCCGTAGCTTCTTCTGCCACCCGCCCGCTGCTGTTCCGCTGTGGTGCGTGTGTCTGGGGTCGAATCACATGTGGCCGACGAACCGGTGCACCTCAAGCAGCACGGCGCGCTCTCATCCGTCGGCTCTTTCAGCTCTCGTGCTGCCAGGCGCAGAGTGCCTCTTTGGGTTCTGATCAGATTTCATTAACGAAATGCAACCCATTCAGGAGATCGGCCAGCAAGCCTTGTTTGGCTTTGCTCTTTCATTGTCGCTGCTCGCTGAACGGCCATGCTGCTCTCTTTCCGCCTAGCGTGACGTCTCCTTTTTGTATCCATTCTTTTCTGATCCATGTTGGCTTGTGGCGTGCATGTGCGTCCGTGCGTATGTGTGTGTCCGTGCCTGTGTGCGCGTGCTTGCGTGCGTACGTGCAGGACGTGTTCAAGTTTCTCCACCTGTCGAGCACCGGCTACAAGACGTGGTCCAGCTGCTTCAAGCCCGAGCTCAAGAACCTGCGCAACCGGGTCGGGCGCTACTTCCCCCCGCAGGGATGAGCCTCGCTGCTGCCGGTGCTGCCTGGGGCCAGCGTTGTTGAGTGAGATAATGCTGGCGCAGCCGTGTACTATGTAGGGTCGCTTGCTATGTAGAGTGCATTAGGGGGGGGGGACGTAAGATGGGGAGGGGGCAGTGAGGGGGGCTCCATCAGGGGACAGCATGCTCGAGGCTCCTTATGGCCATGGCCGTGGCCTCCTTGTGCTGTCGGTTGATGGTGCTGGCGCAGTGTACAGAGACAGCTGTGTGTTGAAAACGAGGGGCGGATTTGCGTTGGGGTACTCGTTCGAGGGAGGGAAGACGATTCTGAGGAGGTACTCTGGGAGTGATTTGATTGAACCTAGGAAGGAGACAGCTCATTTCCTTCTAGATAGGACTGTCGGCGGCCAATGGCGGTCAGGAAAGCTTGGCTGCGGGAGAAATAGGGGGAGGGGGGAGGTGGGGCATTGGTGGGGGTGTCAGGCGCGGGACATGCAGAAGTTTGGAGGGGGAAGGCGTTCATCTCCTGAACCGAACCCCCGAGGAGATGAAGGAAGGGGAAGGGGAGGGGAGGTCGAGCCAGCCTCTTGCTGGGTAGGGCTCCCCGCATAAGTGAGCTGGCTGGTGCACGCCAGCACGCAGCAGGCTCGCATTTTGGGCAACTTCGATTAGGAGTAATAAATGCACCGGAGCTGTATGGCCAACTTAGTTCGGGCCAAATTTAAAGTGCTGATTGTATCAGGAGCCCCGGCTGACTCAGCCTCGGGCCAACTGATGCAGGATGCTGCTTTCAGATTTTATAAACGGAATGGGGCCTGAGGCCGAGGTTGTAGGCTATAAAAAGAAGAAGAGAAAGGTCAAACAATGAGGGTCTCCTTGGACATGGGGACATTTGAAAATGTGAAGGTATTGGTGGTAAGTGTGCACACCGGAGGCATAGGTTGGGTGGTAGGTCTGGCAAGAGATGTTCGTCGCCTGGTTTGGCAGAGGATTGGCTGAGCTGCCTTGCTTGCTCTATTATGAGAGGTGCTGAAGGTGGTATAAATAACGCTCAGATTCAGCCCAGACAATTGGGCTCCGTGTGAACGGGTGCTAAGAGAGCCACAGTCAGTCTTAGGTTGAACTGAACTGTTGACCTTAGCTAGCACTATTTATTGACTATGTGGGCCACACACTCCATGTACGTGGCTGTATGTTATGTATGCATGTGAGAACTTCTGCTCTCATACATGCATCGTGTATGTTTGGTTGGAAAATTTCAGTATGTTTACTTTTTAAGTATTGCTGGAAAGCTTTTGGGAGTTTTTTCTTCTCATTTCAGAAGCGTCTGAGGGTGACATTGGTGCACATTTGTGTACCAGCAGTTTTGATTCTAGTCGGGAACTCGGTAATCTTTGTGTCATTTGTTCACTCTGCTCCTTGTCAGCTTGACACTTGGCCTTGATGCTGAGAATGTTGCAAATGACGGGACCAGAGGAAAGCTTTTCCAAAGTGAAACTTCAGTACACAAAACCACTGAAAGTTCATGCACCTCCTATGGAATTTATCATGATAGTTTTCAATATGTTACTCTTCTGACAACCGAAACATCCAAGGCCCGCATGCGTACAAAGCGCTGATGTAGGCTCAAGACAGTTAACTACGATAACTAATGAGCCCATAACTAATGAGCCCATTTCTCGATCAATGTTACTGTCCCCTCAGAGACCCTCCAAGCGATCGCGACATTTGAAGGCGTCGAAACAGCACGAGCGCTGTCGATGCTCGCTGTCGATGCTACAACCTCCCACCCTCCCTCCCTCCCTCCCTCCCTCCACCATGCCTTCTCCCTCTTCGCCCTCTCTTTCCCTGATACTTATTAACAAGCAGGCGGCCATGGCCGCTTGCAACGACGAGCAGCCATGGCTGCCCACCAGCATGCGCTCCTGAGCTCTCGACGCTAGGAACCCATCTAACGAGGGAGAGCTTCCTCTCCGGCGACCCCATGACAAGCTACCTAACGGCCCAGGCGAGGCTCCACCTCGCTCCTCCTTGCCATGGCCGCTCACGAAGCGCCCTAAGGGGGCACTCACTGTCTTAGCGAAGAAGAGGAATAATTTATGGCGAAGCCCTAACCTATGGTGGTCGCAAAAGGGCAGGCCGCAGAGAGACGGCGCCCTCGCGACAAACGCTTTCGCGTCGTAAAACACGATCTCAAAACGCGTACGGGCCAGCGCTCACACGAGCAGCGCCCCTTACTGATTTCCCCCTCACAGAAGTTTTGTGAGGGGCGCCTTACTGACAAGAAATAACTGCACATACTGAGCCCATTTCAGCAATTATGAAACGGAGTGGTGGGCTAGGTCAATAACTATTTGTTGGGACATATGCGCGACCGAGTGCGCAAGTGGCATGTTCCTGGCGTAAGACATGCAATGAAATCTCTACCTTCATGTCCTGATATTCTTTGTTGGCTTTGTCTAAAGTGGGGCGCGTAAGAATGCCAAAGGCTTGGAGTCGGCAGGGTGACGTCCAACTTCATGCAGAACGCATAATTGACCATAATCTCTAAGATGTTGTCCACTGAGTCAGGTCACAAGTGCCTGGCAAGTTGAAGTAGGACTCTCAGTAGCACATTTCCGCCTGCATATATGCATTGCAGGTTTCATGCGTCCAATTTTCACTTTATAGACAATGTTCATCGATCAATGCAATCAGTGCTTTGTCAAGCTGCGTTAAAGCTCCATCGCGCATAGGATCATTGCTAGTAATAACAAGCAATGGACATGGGACTCACCAAGATTGTTCACTAGCCGGATGGATAAACCCGGATGGATAAACTCATGAAGCTGAACAGTCACTGGTTCTTGCAAACAGTGACAGGCCAGGACAATTTAAATTATGGCTGAGGCTAGTATAAGCCCAAACTTGGATGCCTTTCTATACACAAAAAGCATCAAATATCCCATCAAAAGCGTGATGAGGCCCTGTTAAGCTGACCAAGCATCCAAAAGCCATGTATCGTACACATGACACTTGCAATTGTCTCAGTAAATATACGCTCGCCACAAACGGCAGCATAGCAGGTTAGGTCTAAACGTTGCCCAACTAGGGACCAAAGGGCGTATGGTCGCTAGACCACATGCAATGGTAAATGTGACACTCCTGAAGCAGCAGCTTGAGCCAGGTCCAACGCAATAATTGTAGGCAACACCACAGAGTGTTTTCAGGCACCAGCAACACAAGATTTGTACATATCACACGTGCATGACTGACATCACCATATACATCAGAAAGGAGACATCAGCCTGTGGTTGTCCGTCAGCCGATTCTTTCGCTAATTTCATGTGAGTGGAACACAAGAAGGGCAGTACATCTTGTCAGCACCTGGCACTTCAGTTGCATGCGGCCAGCAGTACTTACTCAGACATAGGCATTACTAATCAGATTAGCGTAGAGCAAGACGCATCAAGACCAGGGAGACATGAGCGGTGGTCTTGAAGGATTGTGGGTGTTTTCTAAATAACTCTGCTCCAAAGCCAGGACCAGAGGCATTGCAAGTACTTATACAGATACGAAATCCATATGCAACCTGATTCTACCAAGGGAAAAACAATAATGAGGATCTCAGGCATGCTATATTCAACAACCTACAACTTGTACACCAATTACGATACAATAATAAAGAGGAACATAACACTCTCCTTAATGATACACTCAATAACATATGATAAAGCCAGGCTTGCTGGTCATCATTCACTTATTGCGTGGATGCCGAGACCGCCTCTCGCACGGCAGCAGCAGCAGCAGCACCAGCTGACCCTCCAGTGGGCAAGGGAGAGCTTGCACTGGGAGGAAGTGGGATGGGCGACGTGGGGGGGCGCAGGTCGGGGAACATGGTGTAGGGGCTCAGCGGCCTGTTGGCATAGGGGAGATCCGTGGAGGACCCCGGGGCAGCAGCAGCGACAGCTGGCGCCTCCGCCTGGCTAGGCTTCTGCCAGGGCCAGCGGAAGGCGCTGCCCGACTCCTCTCCCGACGAGGCCTTTGCCTCGGCAGCAGCGCCCTGGGAGGTCGGCACCCACACCTTCTTGGAGGGGTCTGCGATGCGGCTGGGCGCGTATGTGAACGGGGCTGTGGAAGGCAGCGGGAGCTCCAGCTTTGGGGCGGCAGCGGCAGCGGCAGGGGCCGGGGCCGGGGCCGGGGGCGGGGCCGGGGCAGCCGGGGGAGCAGGGGCTGCCTTGGGCTCGTCTTCATCGTCGTAGAGGGCCTCCGCCTCGCCGCCCCCCTGCCAGGGCCAGCGGAACCCGCTCGCCTTTGGGGCCGCGTCCTGAGCAGCATCAGAAACAACCTCGGCTGCCTTTGAGGCAAGCTCCTCCACCTGGGAGGCCGCCTGCTGGGGCGCAGCTGCAACTGTCGCTGCCGCCTCCTTGACGGCCGGCGGGGCTGGCGATGCCGAGAGACTGCTGGAGGGCGGCGTGGGCGGCTTGGGGGTGGGGGAGGTTGGGGGCTTCAGGTCCTCGTATCTGCGGTGGGGAGCAGCGAGCAGCCGGCACAGCACAGCACAGGTGGAAGGAAGAGGCACCCGTCAGCAGGGGAACATAGTGTGTGCCTGCAATGCCTGTCATGTGGACACATTGCGCGACACTTTGCACGGTGCATCGCAATAGCATAATAATGAATTGGCGGGTGTCTTCTCGGACCTTCAACAGACGAGTGGCCGGGCAATCACTGACCAGCGGCGGCGGCACGGGCTTCCAGACTAGAAACTTGTTTGGGTTCAGAGGCGAGTGCAGCAGAAGGAGCGGCCCATAATGGGGGGGAAGAGAAGAGGTCCGTGACGTGCGCGGGCGGCCAAAGCCAGCCAGAAGAAGCAGAAGCAGCGACAGTGTCCGGGGCTGCTTTGATCCCCGAGTGGCTGGCTCTGCTATCGCAGCCACCTGTAGCACTTGTGCAATACACTCACACCCGCATTCACACGGCAAAGCTCCACAAAACCTTGGGAGCGTGCGAGGCAACAGAGAAGCCGCCTCCTGTCCCTCCACAGGACAGCTGGCTGGCAAACGCCAAACAGCAGACAGCTGGAGAAAGTGAAGGCTGGAATTCGAGGCCCGAGAAAGCCTGACCTGGGGTAGGGGGACAGGGGCGTGGGGCTGGGGGGGAAGTCGATGGACGACTTGGGCGCAGCAGGCTGCTCCTCCTCGTCGACGTACATGTCCTCCTCCTCCTTCTTCTGCCACGGCCAGCGGAAGCCTGAGATCTTCTCCGCCGCAGCGGACTCCTCCGCCTCGTCGATGGCCTCCGGCGTAAAGCGCGCCTCATCCTCGCGCTTCGCCTCCGCCTTTGCCTCCTCCTCCGCCTTCGCCTTCGCGCTCGCCTCCGCCTCCAGCCTCTGCTTCTCCTCCGCCGCCTTCGCCTCTGCCTCCGCCTTTGCGCGCGCCTGAGCCTTGGCCTCGGCGTCCCTCCTCGCCTTCTCCTTCTCCTCCTCGGCCTCCTTCTTCGCCTGGGCCTTGGCCTCGGCCTGCGCCTCCGCCTGCGCCCTGGCAGCCTCGGCCTGCTTCTGCTTCTTACTCTCAGCAGGCGGGGCAGCAGCAGCGGCAGCTGGCGCAGGCAGGGCCTTGGCACCCTCTGCTACCTTGGCCACTTCCGAGGCGCGCTTCCACGGCGCCAGGCCCCCAAAGAGCTGGCCCACACTCGCCTTCTCGCTGCTCGTAACCTTCTTGCCGGCCGCAGCCGCGGGCGCCTCGCCGCGCACCTTGCTCAGGACCTCCTCCTTCTCCTTCTCGCTCAGCCTGCAACGCACACGTCCGCCCGCGCATACACACCCATGCACGCTCTCTTTGCTTCAATGACCTGAGCGCTACTACAGGATACACCTGGCTATACGGGAGACGAGCGGGGAGGCTTAGGAGGGGGCTGGGGGAGCGCCCCTCAATCTCGCCCAAGCACGCCAACAAGTATGACAGATCTTGCTGTCGGCCCCCCAGGCACCAGGCAAAGGCTGTTGTCGCCCATCGCTTGATTCCGTCAATATCCTCCTACAGTCCCCGCGCCTATGGATGAGCAGATTGTGATTAACCTGCTGCTCTGTGCTGTGCTGCACGGGGCCAGCGGCTCTTCCCAGCAGCAGACCCGGTGGCCTCACAGAGGGTCTCAACAGCCCAGGACCTGCTCTCCCTGCAGGGTGGATAACATGCTACTCACCTGGGGACACCTGGCAACTACTGGGCGTCGACAGAACCCACCACTGAAGCACATCTGAACCGATAGAGTCAGTCCTGCCTCCCTCTCACAAACCCCCATCGGCGGCGGCGCCGCAGCTGCCGCCGCTAGGGGCAAGAGTGGCACATAAGGAGGGCAAGCACTCAGTACCTACTCTGACGAGGGAGCAAGGATGGGGCAGAACAAACAACTGCACGGATGAGCCTGCCGGGGGCGCAGCAACAACCAGAGGTGAGACGGGCATTGCAGAAGGAGACAGAGTGCTGTGCAGAAGAAGAGAAGGGACGCGCGGGCCTGGCAGAGAGGCACAGGGCCTGGCAGGCAGAGAGACGCGGGGCAGAGAGACGCGGGGGGGGGGGAGCTCACAGGCGTCCCTGCTTGGCAGCGGCCACCACGGCCTGCTCCAGCGCCTTGGCCTCGCGCGCGATGTTGCTGGCGGCGCCGGCCTTGGCCTCAATCTCCTCCAGGCGGCGCTGCAGAGCAGAGCGCTCCGCGGCCGTCGCCTCCGCCTCCTGCGCCAGCGCGCGCTCCTTCTCTTGCACGGTTTTGAGCTCGCGCGAGAGCTCCCCGCGCACCTGCTTGGCGCGCTCCTCCGCCTCCGCGCGCTCCTCCGCCACGCGCTTCACCTCGGCGCGGCGCTCCTCAGCCGCCTCCTCCTCCGCCAGCCGCGCCTCCTCCGCGGCCCTCGCCTGTGCACGCATGCGTCGCATTATGCATGCGTTCGGTATCAGGCGAGGAGCGTGCCAGAAGACACGGCACACGCGTGTGTCATGCCTGGGCGGTAGGAAAGTGCTACTTTGGCCACGCAAGCAGGCTCTGCCCGCGCCACATGCGCGCGTTTGGTATAGCACGGGGCATGCTCGTGAGATGCGCACCTCCGTCATGGCTGGTGAACGAGACGTCCGGGACGGATGCAAGCGGCACAAAAGAGTCTCTGATTTGCGTGCGGCAGGGAGGAAGGGGGTTGGGGGG
>WELA01012740.1:138818-173548 GCA_009602735.1 Mesotaenium endlicherianum
CCCCCGCCCCCCTCTTCTGGCCCCCCCAACCCCTGCTCACACATCATTTCTCTACAGGGACACGGTGCAGTGAGCATGCAACATATCGTTATTATGGCATAGCAGGACGCAGACATGCTGCAGAAAGAAGAGGGGATGCTTACTTTAGGAGGGAAGCCGGGAAGCCGACTTTGCCGGTGCCAAGCGACGTCACGAGCACAAACTGCTCCACTCCCAGTTCCGCCGCTGAACACACACACAGACAGACACACACAGGGCCGGTGTGGCACTTGTGAGACGGCGCCATGTGTCCTGTTCTGACTGCAAAGGGACTTCAGACAGCAGAAGAAGAGGGGCAGGGCTTTCACAGGGGTGACAGGCGCCCGTAAACGGGAGAGACAGTCCAGGCGGCTGAGGCGAGACACAGCGTACTGGGGTGCAGTGTGGGGCGATCGAAAAAGAATCGGCACGAAGAAACTCTCTCGCTCTCTTTTGGAGGCGGCAAAAGAACGTCACGCCACACTTACAATTTACCCAAAGTGATGCTGGGGGCGGAGCACAGAGCTCGCAAGCACTGGCAGGGAATGCAGAGCAGAGCAAGCTGTGCACCGTAGATGGCAAACTGTGATACGGGAGCAGCAACGGGAGGACGGGAGAGATATGTCACACGGCCAGGGCCGGAGCGGGAGCCGGAGCCAGGCAGGCAGGCAGGCAGGCAGGCAGGCAGGCAGGCGGGCAGGCGGGCAGGCAGGGGGGAGGGAGGAGGGGGGTGCTCACAAGCCCTGATGAGGTTCTTGGCGGCGATGCCGTCCACTCTGTAGGGAGCCTTGAAGTTGAGCGCGTCGTTCTCTGCCGCACCGATGGCACACACCACCCTGCCGGCCTCGCGGATGCCGTCCTCAATGGTGTCCACGTCCTCCAGGTCCACCTCAACGATCTTCAGCTTGTTCGACTTCTTGCCTCCGCCCCCAAACTGCACACACGCATTGCAGTAGCGGCGGGCGGCAGGGCAGGAACGCGTGCTCCGAGATCAGTACTGCGCTCAAGACTTGCGGCAAGACTCTCTGTGTACTCATAGTAATCCTGAAAAGTACTGAGCAGCAGAAAAGGATTGCGCCCTCGCATTCTTGTCGTAAAAAAACTCCTCAAAAAGCAGTTGGTGACGGGGCGCAAGTTTGAACGTGCCGAAGTCAGAGCTGCGTTTCTTTTCCTTCTGTTTTCCTTTGTGCACTTGGAACCAGAGCACTCGAGATTGAGAAGAGGAGGGAGTGTTCTTCCTCGCATATAGCACGGGAACCGCAGAGCATGCTGCTCTCGACTTTCAGCCTTTCAACCATTTGATCCAAGCAGGGTAATTGTGTACTTTTCTTGGCAATACTAGTCCCCCCCAGGTGGCAGTTGCCCCCCCTTCAACTGAGCTGGAGTCTGTAGCACGTCCAAGAACTCTTTGGGAATGATGATCCTAGGTGCTGAAGGATGCTAGCAAACTTTTTGACTGTGTCAGAAAGCAGACAGTAACTTGACCAAACAGCTTCAAGGGTGACAGACAGTTATCAGCCCTTCCAACGAGAAGAGCATCAATGGGAGGGCAGCAGTTACAAGTTCCTTCTTGGTACGAGCTGATGGCCAGGTGGCAGCGTAAACGGAAAATGGTGCGCTGGTCTGGCCAGGTGCAAGCCCACACAAGCCAGAAAGCGACATCGGAGGCGAGTTGCGCAGCGGCAGCTTACCAGGTTGGCGAATATGTTGCCCTTCTGGGCACCCTGCAGGAACTGCATCACCGACAGGGAGGGGGGCCACGAGATCAGCTGCGTCATGCACGTACTGAGGGGGGGGGGAGGGGGGAGTGGCCGCAGATGTAGCGGAGGAGGCTACAGGGCAACGGCAGTTCCCAGGAAGAAGCTGGACTGACTGAATCTCAACAATTACGAGCAGTTGACGTCGCATCGTAACAGGCGTCGGTTGCGTTGGTCAGTTGTAACTGGCACAATGGGGCAGCAGGTACCATCGGCCATCAGGCGCGCGGTTTACCAAATAAGTGGTGGCAAAGGGGGGAGAAGAAAGGGCGCGAAAGGCAAGGATGGATGCCGACGTTGACGTCGAGAAAGATCAGAGGTAGCGCATTGGTCTATTAGCGGCATCATGCTCTCGTGGCCCATATCTCGTGCAGCTCAAGCCCGCCTCTCTGCAACGCATCCACTACCGCTACACAAGGTCGCCATGTCTATTTCGTGCAGCCTCACGCAGGTCAAGACAGGCGCGCGACTCAAGCCGCTTGCACGCCTCTCGCTGCCAAGGTAGAGAAGAACCAAGCTGGCTTGAACGCCTCTGAGGGCTACAGGTGGCTGACCCTCAGGCCCAGGCAGTCAGCACAGGAGCACAAACTGAACCACTTTATGTGCACCTCGTGCTGCAAAGCCAAAATAGGACGGGCCGAGAATGCATCAAGACGCCAGAGGCAACTGACGTCAACTGATCTTGCTCAGCCTCGTGCAATCGGCACACGCCTCTCGCTGCCAAAGCACAGAAGGAAAGAAACGATAGTAAAAATGCCTCAGAGGGGCAAGCGGCGAACCTCGGCCAGGACGTCCTCAGCCTTCTCAATGTCTCTGGCTCCGGCGCGGACCTCAAAGCCCAGGTTGAGCAGCTCCCTGGAGACAGGACGACAGGTGTCAGCATCTGAAGAGAGCTACAAGCCTCGCCGATTGCAAATGCGGGCGCATCCATCCACACAATGATTCCTCCTAGTTTGCAGCAAGCGGCACGCAAGAGGCAGGCTCCTTGCAAGTTGATACAAAAACGAATCAGAGGTAGGATGCGGGGGGAAGAGGCCCCCTGTTGACCGCACTATTGTCCTAGCGAGCCCCGCCATACTAGCATGCTTCAAATTAGGGCAGTTATTTTTCAGTTAAGAAACTCACACCTATTTTGTTCTCAAAGCGTGCTACTAAATCTATAGGCTTGAAATGCGTTAGATGTGCAAAGTATGTAAAATGCACAGACACGTGACGACTTCAATCGGTCAACAGCTTGTACTTTTTCCACGCGAAGAGTTCAGCAACAAGCATGTTTTATCATCAGACCTCGACTGTTGCAGGCAGGAACAGAGCAGAGAGAGCAACACTTCATGGCTGTCACGGCATCGCAGCCCCAGCTGCGTGCCTCGGAATACAGACAGCGTTATCCAGGAACCAAAACAGTACTCCATTCCCCCCGCCACACTGTGATCAATATCACTATCGGCCAGTGGAGGGACATGCCCTCCTAAGAAAGACGCTCGGGCGATGTCAAAAGGTGCACATGCATTGGCTGGCCATGCACTTGCCCTACGGCTCCTCTATCAACAATATGCAGATAGTGCACAAAGGCAGGGTGACTGGAGCCTTGCCGAGGGCTGACCTGACTACCCGAGAGCCGACTCTGCCTGTGGCCCCCGCCACAAAGACGACATTCGAGTTGCGCTTCAGCTGCTTGGCCGACTTAGCTCCTCCAAACAGCCGCTTGAAGATGTCCCCCGACTTCTGTGTTTCCGAACCTTCCTCCTTCTGGGTAGTCTTCTGCGTCCCCCCCCTCTGAGTCTTAGCCTTCTGAGTCCCTGTACGCTCTTTACGAGTTCCTGCGCGCTCCTTCCTGGTGCCTCCTCCTGACTCCGTGGCCCCCCCTTTCCTGGTTCCAATTCGACGGAAGACATCTTTGATCGTACCACCCCTCTTGACCTCCACCTCCTCCTCCTCCTCCGCCTTCCTCTTCCCGCCAAAAAGACCTGCTACATGAACAGAAGAGGCACTTAATTTTGCTGAACTACTCTTCAAAACTAAGATCCATGACGCAGGTAAGCGCACGCAAAAGGAAGCATCGGATGCTTCTAGACACATTCCAAAATGATTGCACCTGAGGCGATAAAGCTGTTATTACTGGAAGCTCCGAGTACAACCCTTCTCGACAAATTCACGAAATAGATGCTCGTTGCAGCAAAGCACAACAGTTGGCTACAGCAATAAAAGGGACGAAATAATGTTCTGCTTTAAGGGACGCCATGCAATTGAGTGTAATTTACGCAAGTTTAGGGTGCCGATAGCTGAGTTGGATCGCAAAGAGTCTAGACGCGTATATGGCAACCAATATGGTAAGTAAGTCAAATGCACATTGATCGAAAGTAAGGTCGCTCAAGATTGCTAGTAGCGAATAAGAGCGCAAAATAAACACGAAAATCGGAAACAAGACAATGCCCTTCACTGCACGCAATATCAATGTGTTGATATAGATTAAATTTGCAAAAAATAAAAAATGCAAAGGGACTCGAGGCGCAAATACTTGATGCATTTGACGATTCACCCTGCAAAGGGTTTGGCACAATAAAGAGAAGCAACAATCACCAGACTTGTTGCACACAAAGCATTGCCTTTTGGTGTCCGCAGGACTAAGGGGCTGATGGGGTGGTATGATAAACTGAAGTACTGAAATATGATAACTTACCGCCAAGTTTAGACTCCACAATTAGAGATGGAGCTGGTGAACTCGTTCTGACGGATGCGTTCAATCGTTTGGTCCCCGTGAGCCTGACGTAGCCCCCAAAGTTCGGCCGTTCAAGAGCCTGGTTGATGTGCAATGCTCCAAATCCAGCGAAGGTAGACACAGAGGCCATGGCTGCTGTAGATGTAGCCATGCCTGCAGGCAAGAAATATTCTTTACACTTAAGGAATTAGTATGTTATTTACAATGCGAAATGGAGGTCAGGTAGCAGCTAGCAGCGTGCTTAGAGA
Organism: Mesotaenium endlicherianum; assembly: GCA_009602735.1. Lineage (NCBI taxonomy): Eukaryota > Viridiplantae > Streptophyta > Zygnematophyceae > Zygnematales > Mesotaeniaceae > Mesotaenium > Mesotaenium endlicherianum. The sequence goes on from WELA01012740.1 coordinate 143,561, forward strand.
CCTGCTGCAAGCACACTAAGCTCCTCGGGCGCTAATTTCTTGATGCACGATTACCCTCCGCGCGATCAGACCGGATCATTGCAGGTTGACTGACGAGAGACTGGACGAGGGACAGCCGAGAGACACTGCTAGCTGTGGCTAGCTGAGCTCTCCCGACTGGGCAGCAGACGCACCAAGATGCTCGAAATGGTATGAAATGGCTGGTGAACCCGCGTTTTACCGACAGACGTATATCCAAGTGGAAGGTTGGGAGCGTTGCAATCCAAGTGTAATCTACAAATGGATGACCTGGATAAGGTTTGAAAGAAAATATGTACTTTCCTCCAGTTTCCTCTTTAGTTTTGCGCGCTCCGCTTGTACTTCAACCTCCACCAAAGCACCAAATTCTGCCACATTCAGAAACTCGAGACTGCATCCTCAATAAAGCTGGCTCACAGCTGCTCAAGCTACCTCAAAGTTCCAGGCCTCTCGAATCGACCATATTCGTGGATTTCAAAAACATCCTCTCTCGGACGGTCACGATTTCAGAGCGACATCCGACGAATCTGGAAGATTTTTGGAAGCATTTTTGTGGGACATGATAATTTCCCACTACATCTTTCGCAAAAAAACAGGTATAATATTGAATTTCTATGCGATATCTAAAAAGGTATTTATAAGACATCTTTTCTTTTTGAATCGGGTTTTAAAATATTCAGAATAACAAACTACATCGAAGTTATCTCGAATTGAGGGGTCGATCTGCCTCAAACTGCCTCAAACGTACCGGAAGCGACTCTGCACGTAGCATGACTGAACGCGCGCATCGTTTTCGGCAAGTTTTCGTCACATCCATCTCCGAGACAGCACATGTGAACACCGGACTGCACCAGGCGCCTGCAGTAAGTGATGGGATCGTGGGACATGATCGATCGGAAAGAACCACCAACATTGTATAAACTGTCAATTGCTGTGTCTCAAATGCACTCTTCAAAGTACACACAGAAGCCCTGGAGGAGTCATCATCCTTTGACACATATAAGTCGACTAAGCACATGGCAGCTGCTTACACTTACTGCTCTTTGCTCGTCAACTAGTCAGGTATATACTCGTGATGATTGTTCATCCTACACCTTACTCACAAAAAGGCGAAGTTGCATTGAAATGCACCCTAACTTTTGTAGTGTACCAGTCAGGTCACTCTATGCAGGCAAAGAATGCCATCGTGCAGCTTAACTGCAGGTGCAGGCAGAAGTTACTCTTGAAGTATGTTCTGTAACTCAGTATTGGTGGAGAACTGCTGCTGAGCTTGGGACTTTGGAAATAACTATTGCGTCTAGGATACAACACCAATAGTTGGAGGAAATGTACCAAGTAATCATCTCCCTTGAACACAAAAAGTTAATTACAACTGCATGTTTGACAGGCCTCGAATATACAGGCAATTAAAGCAACACTATCAGCATCCTATGAAGGCCCAACACCAGCTTATTCACGCACGCAAACCAATAGTTGGAGTACCTAGAAGACCCCACCTATATTATCAAATAAAGGAAAACAATCTAGCTGATAGCAGTACACGCAGCCTCCTTTAAAAAGGCTGCTCCTCAAACTGACGGGTTAAGTCTCTAGCTGCATGCATCTACTTCTATTTGAGCAATTAGCTCCCACAAACATTCAAAGCCTCACATAATACGAGCATTTTTAACAGACATATAACTGATGGTGCAGTGGGTCACTAAGTAGCACATGCCTCCATTCTCCAGAACACCCCTTCAACAGCAGTGCTGAAGCCCATATTGGCAGATCCCAGCACATTTTGAGCCCTACACCTCAACACCTCCTCAAGAACCCGAAGAGCTCTCACGTCAATTTTGTCCGCCAGTGAAACAGACAGCCCTGATTATGCCCTGCTCCTGCAACACGCCTTGTGTTTCCTGATTACACAAAGGCAAATATAAGGTCCTCACTCTCATCCCTCCACACAGCACCAATGAGACCAATACCCGCCGTCCGTATGTGAAGGGGCAGGCTTGCTGGGGCCTGGGGAACAGCAACAGGTAGCGCTCCAGCAAAGCTTTTTGGCCCCCTCTACGACGTGGCCGTCCATCTAGCCCATGGCAGGCATGGAGTTAGGCATGTCAAGGGAGATGCCTGAGAGGCCCGCCTCCACCACCAGCTTCTGAGTGAGGCGCGAGAGGCTGTCCATGGCGCTCTTGGCAATCTCCAAGGCCGCGTCCTTCTCGCTCAGCTCAGCCCGCATTTTCTCCAGCCGCTCGTGCTCCATCTTCGTTGAGTCTCCTGGGGTCTGGCCCGCGCTGGCTTTCTCACCTTGCCCAAAAGCGCTACTGGCGGCAGCACTAAGAGCTGCAACAATCATCGAACACAGACAAGAGAGTGAAGGCATGAGCAGTCGCATGGTGAAGAGGTAGCAGGTTAGCAGCAGCTGCTGTCTCAAGGTGTCTGGGTTGGGATGAGACAGGATGGGACAGCACAGCACATCACAGTAAGGCGTTTTATACTCGAACCAAAAAAATCCCCACCTCCAACATAAGGTAAATACATGAGGGGCCCTCTATGGGCTAGAGAGCAAGAACATGGCACGGCCGACATAGGAACCAACTATTGCACAACAAACTCATGAAAAAGTCTGCTGGAGAAGGCGTTCAGAGCAGCAAGCCCCAGAAAGCTCTGTAGAGAGACGATGAGTGTCCAGCAGGCGCTGGTCCTGGCTGGCTCTGACTAGGAGCTTAGCAAATTCCTGCAGTGCATAATACACAGGCAGCCTTGACATGAGGAAGGCAAATGCCACACGTGGGGGAGGCTGCTGACTGCAGCAGACACAAGCGCACAGCGGCCTTACCAGCAACTTGCTCAGGGGTAGCATCTTCGGGACACGTCTGAACGAGCTCATCGCTCAACACAGCCAGTTCCCTCAGAGCAATCATGGCGTTCTCCATCTCCAGCTTTGCCACCTGGCAAAGCATGGTTGCAACATTGCAAGGAGAGTGATGCAAATGTGTTAGTCTGCGTGATGGCAGTATTTACCATCTCAGGCAGTGACACTACCACATGTGCCGTTCCGCCGTCAATATCCAGTGGGGCACTTTCAGCTTCAAGGCAGCCCACCATATTACAAGGACTAACACCACTGACGAGGGACGTGAGTGTGGAACGTGCAGCTAGCGGAGAGCGTGGATGGCAACGTTCTCCCTGAGAGCTGCAGGCATTAGCATCAGCACCCAATCCCACTCATAACATACTGCTTACATTGAAGACAATTAAGGGTCACGCCAGCCAAAAACAAACAGTGCAACTGTACAAAACAGCCACCCACCAAAGTACACAGAAATAGGACCCGACAAGACCTTCCCCTTGGCACCTCTCCCATGATAAGTAACCAGCAGACAGGCAGCTAGCTGCCCTGCGCTGACCGCCACCCACTAGGGCTAGGGGCTAGGCAGCAAACTCACACCTCCCAACGCAATTCTCTAGCATTAGCTCAGCTTCAATCAGGGCACGGCATTTACCTCGAGCTCCAGGTTGCCCAGTGAGAATGCCTCCGCAGCGCCTGCCGGCAGTGCCTCGCCAGCTTGGATCAGGGCATGCAGACGCGTCAGGCCCGCTGCCTCCGACTGCACCTCCTGCCGCATGCTCGTCGTCTCGGCCTCCCTGGCCTCCCAGTGGGCGATTAGGTGGCGCAGCTCTTCGTCCTTGGCTGCAAGCTGGGCCTTGACGACCTGAAGGGCCACCTCCTTCTCCTGCAGGCACTCCCTCACAGCCTCCAGCTCTGCCTCCAGCACCTGCTTCTCCAGCACGTTCCTCGCCTCGCTCTCCTGCCATGGACGGCCGACACACCACAAGCGCCAAACGGCAACGGTGAGGACGAGGACCGTAGGAAGGGAGAGGGATGCACGATGTTGCCACAGATAGCAGTGCACAAGGAGAGATGACACACAGCAGACAGCTTTCTTCTTGATCTGGCTCTTGCACGAGCACATCACATGGCTGTGTACTGCCCGTAACCATCAACAAGGAACTGACGGCCAAATCATAATGCTAGAACAATCCGCGAAATTGCTACAAGTTACCACCTGAGCATGATATTGGACTCACATGGGGATGGACAATGCGCGAGGAAGTAAAGCATATCCACATCATGCAACAAACCAAGTACAACTTGTCGCCTACAGAATGACTCTGTCATGTAGCACATAAACATTGACTCTTGATAACTTAAGATAGATTCTTGAGATTACAATAAAGTCCACCCACAGACCAACAGATCTTGAAATCACAGGCACCGTACCAAAAACAAAAACCCATCCAAAGCGACAGTCAATGAAAGAGCAAGCAGATGAGAAAAAGCAGAAGCCAAACCTGCAATCGCTGCAGCTCAAGCTCGCGCTCCAAAAGTGCACGGTTGGCTGCAAACAGCTCGTAGTTTGTCTGCAACAGCACAGAGTTCTCGTCGACAGTGCCAGTGCCATTAACAGCCTCAGCCGCTGATGCAGCCAACACCTCAGAGAGCTCGGCAATCTGGCTCATGGCTGACTGCGCTGCAGTGAGTTCTAGTAAGTTGGACTCAAGGTCCATCTGCATGCCAGAGATCTGATGGTCCTTCTCACGGAGCAGGGCAGTGAGCTTGACGAGCTTGTCCTCTTTCGCCTTCAGGCGGGACTTGACATCCACGAGCTCCCTCTGCAACTCCTCCACCTGCCTGTTAGCCATCTGCAGCTCCAGGTTCTTGTCGCCCAAGGCAAGCTGTGCCAGAGAAAGCTCTGACTTCACTTGCTGAAGCTCCAGCTTGGCAGACACGAGTTCCGCTTCCTTCAGCTGGAGCGCGAGCTGCAAATCCGACAGGGATGCACTGCGCTGCCTCAAGTCCCGCCTGATGAACACACGCCACCACACAAGTCCAGAATTACCACATGAAACATACTCCTAGACAGAGACTATTCCAGCAACTTTCAAAAATGCTAGGGACTTTTACACCTTACAAAATTCCAATGCCTAGTGCTAGCGCATGTCCAGAGATCACAACATGAAGGTGTTGTGCTTCACTGACTACGACGAGACCCTCCAGAACTTACGATATCCCATTGTCTCGCGCTGCAAGTCCACGGGTCACAACATGAAGGTGTAATGCTTCACTAATTGCAACTTAGTCACCAACCCCACTTTGCAAGCTCTGCAAAAAATGACGAGAGGTGGAGGGAGACTCAAGCATGACTACAAAATGTTGAGAAGGTCCCATATTCAACAATGTTACAGAAAGAATGCTCGCATGCACAAAGCAAAGCTCAGCTCCCTCACCTTAGACCGCTCAATTCAGCGGTGTGCTTACTGACAGAAGACTTTTCGAGATTTAGCTCCTCCTGAAGCCTCTCCGCAAGGGTCACTTGCTCATCCAATTCATTCTGTACAGTCGTCAATGCAAGCTTAGCAGCCTGTGCAACATCCTGCAGATCTTTCACTTCTGCCTTAGCGCGTACTAACTCTGTTTCCCGGACTTTTTTAGATGTACGCAGATTGGAGACCTCCCTGTTCTTCTTGGCTATGACCTCCCGTTGATCCCCTACTTCAAGCCTAACTCTAGCAATGGCCCTTTGAGAAGTTTGAAGCTCATCCTGGACATCTGCAAGAAGGGCCTTCGCATTCTCCAGCTCTTTCTTAGTCATGCCACCCCCAAGCCTGGCCTGGTTCACATCTCGTTCCAGTGCCTTGATCTCGTCTTGTGCTTTCAACCATGCCACAACACGGCCCTCCAGATCTGCCTCAGTTTCCTTCAAAGTCTCTTCCTTAGATTTAAGGTCCAGGGTCGCAAGTTGCAGTTCCATTTCCAGCCTTTGAACAGTAGCTTCTAACTCCTCCACCAACTGCTTCTGCGTAGCCGCTTCAAAACTAGCCTTCTGCAACTCCACATCCTTGAGGTGAGCTTCCCTTGCTGCCTGTGCAAGCTTTTCATCTCGCTCCAGGAGTAATGCATGGGCTCTGCTAAGTTCTGCCTCCTTCTGCTGAAGCAGCTCCTGTGCACTGCTGACAGCAGCCTCGCGGCTGCTCAATGTTGCTCTAGTTTTCTGTAGCTCCAAAGCTTGCTCTGCGAGTTCACTCCTCCCCTTTGCAAGCGCTTCTTCTGTAGATGATTGACTGCCTAGAGTGAACTGGAGCTTTTTCTCCCTCTCCAAAAGGGCTGCTCTTGCATTCTGAAGACTTTCCTGATCTGCTCTCAATACTTCCTCCGCGGCAATTAACTCTTCCTCTTTCTTCCTCAAGGCGCCCACGGCTGCAGTCAAGTCACCTTCAAGCTCACTAACCTGTGCTTCTAGTTCATTTTCATCAGTGTAATCACCATTATGTTGCCTTTCCTCATGCCTCTGTGCCTGCCGAAAGAGCCGCTCAAGGGCTGATCTTGCAGGGTCAACAGGCCCATTGCTGCTCTGTCCGCTACTGCTCCGCCCACTCGATTTATCCAAAACTGCCTGGACATTATGACAGCCCCATCTGTTCTGCCTCTTCGATGATTTGACGCCTGATTTCTTAACCTCAGCTGCTAAGAAACTGCTCCTTAGATGCACTCTTGATGGTGAAGCGCAGTCGGTAACCTGCTCGACATGCACATGGGAGACATCTATATGTCATTGGCATCATGCTTCATACCAAATTGCAGTCAAATGTGAAATACCGCGCACAGACCACACAGCTATAGGGAGGTGTAAAACAGCACAAATAAGACATGAGGCAGGAGTCTTCTGAAAACCGCACATAAGTTCCCCAAGCATGACTTGAAGGACAGGCATATGTTGCAACTAGTGGATGTTACAAGGGCGCCCTAAACTCCACATGTTAATAGGATTGAACTTTGCAATGACGTGAACGAATAGGCTGCCGCAAAATATTGAGCGGATGGGTGATCAGCAGATACACATGCTTTTCAAGAATCTGCACCATACAGGGATTGGGATTGAATTCTATCAAGATCCATGTATAATTATATCCATGAGAATCTAATGTTAGCAAACCCTCTCAGCATAGCACCAATGATAGTGGGTAAAAGTATATTACGAAGGAAGACAGACAGAGGTGAAAAGAGAGCACAGGAAGATAGAAATGTAGGACTGCTAAGAAAATACACATTGTCGCATTCAGTAGGTTTTACAGTCTCCACAATGCCATCCAGACCTGTCAGACATAGTTCAACATAGACTGCACGACAAGAAGTAACTGACCTTCCCAGCAGCGTCTTCCGCAAACAAGCACCTGCTTGACCTAGAAATACCGGGACAAGGACTGCACAGAGCAAGAGAAGCCATGTCGACCAACTGCTCCCCTACGAGTGCATCCGCACCCTAAAGGAAAAGATCAATGTAACTTATCAGACACAACTCCCGCTAACCTGGCACATTCGGAGCCTCAAAAAGTATGTCAAACCACCTTCTCGCCTGAAACCAAAAGATCTACGAGGGACAGTGTCTTCACAAAGAAGCAGATGTCGCTGTGACGACAAATGTATTTCGGTGCGACCCTTGCGATGCTTATGCTTCTAGCGAATTCGCTCAAACAATGGCCTTAACACTCTAATCACGAGAAAGCCGGATGTTCAAGTCAGTTGCTGTCTACTGTTGCACGAAGCAAAGCTGTTTTGGGACGTAATTTTCCTCCAAGTTCCAGACCTGACTCGAACTAGGGTTGTTCATGCAAATGATCCGACCAAAAGTGACTGCATACACAACGAACCTGATGTGGCCAGAAATTTGCATGGGTCGAAATGGGTCGAAAGCAGGTGTCCATGAAGGAACGGCGGAAATAGGCCAGCAGGCCTCCTGTGACTCGGAGCAGGCCAACTGTCAGATTTATATTCGTGCAGGATTCGTCAGATATCCATAAGAGGCTGCTAAAAGCCCGTGCTCCAGGCGCCTGCAGGCCCGCTCCAGGCTATGGACGACAATTGACAACCATTCAAACTATTTGCTGGCTCAGGCCTAGGCCCCGGCCCCAGCGTGACGCCGGGATCACGAACACAATGTCGACATGTGCACAGGTAATGGACAAATTTATGCGCTGCCCCCCCATCTTTGTACTTTGTAACGAGCCGTTACTAACACACCACATCTCAATGCGTCAACGGGAGTTCAACGCGGATCAACGCCCCTCAAACTTTAAGCAGCGACGTTTCCACAATTGATGTTAAAATCAGCTCAAAGCCGTTTTGATTTCACACCACAACAGAACACAAATATAATGCGAGTACAGGCATGCTATGGTTTGTAAAAAGGTGGGTCATGATGGAAGGCCCATACATCTGATAACATACTCATCAGTAATCACCGGGGGTGTCGTTTCCCCCATGCATTTCTTGGCAGTACTACTTTTCCATGGCTGTCGAAGTTGGCCCGTATAGCTAAGATGTGAAGAATGAATGAAGATATGAACGGGATTCCTGGTGCTGGACGCTAGTACATATGGGCAGCCTACTTCGGCTGAAGGATACGACGAGATATTGAAAGTACATTCGTTTATGAAGCTCGAAACCGATTATTGCAATGCTTCGTCACCTCCGGCGTGTATGCAAGCGTGCTTGTCAATCTTAATAAGCTGACATATTCCCGGGCCACTGGCATCGCATACGAACAGGTATTGTGGTTGGCAGGCGCTTAGGTATTGCAGCGTGGCGTCAATGGCCACGAGAGGGCAACTTTTTCTATACTATATGCGCGTGTCTTTTTATACAGATAATCAGTAAGTTATGTGCCCTTCTTAAAAGACTGTGATGCATGAATCAAAAGACAAGAACATTGCGATGTCCGCTAAAATGTTTACTTATTTTCAAGTTTCTCTGAATCTGATAGTAACTGAAATACTCCTCTAATGAACGAGTTATACATGCATCGTTACCCATGTTTATGTAAGTTTGCTGCTCCTTGCAGTTGATCTCGTAGCTCCGGCATCCTGCTCACTTCCTTACATGTAAACCGTCAGCCTGAAGAATCACACGTGTGTGTACTTGAATAGTGCAATTTAGAGCGGGTTCAGCTCAGCGACACCTTATAAAATGTTCACTAACGGCCACCAGGTGCTCTAGTGTGCTCACTGTTGAGTGGGCCAGATTATAGCTCTCAGTTATAGTACCTCACATCTGTAGCCCAGCTTATCTACACCCAGTGAAAAAATTGTGGATGTTGATTCTCATGGACGTCGGAAACTCTGCCTGCTCGTATGTTGGTCTATGCAGATTGACATCAGGGGCCCGACTTGCACAGCCCTCTTTGAGAGCGGAGCTGAGCTTGATAAATGTCATGTGATAGGGTCGGGCTGAGAGTAATCTGGCTGTGACTTTCCAGTGGAGCAATAATGTTGCGGGCTTTCATTCGACGCTATAGCCAGAGCCCATCAGGGCGACCCTTCAGCATCAAGCTCCGCAGAGCTGAGAAGGTGTTGCTTCCTCCTTTGCTCCTGGGTCTAGTTGCAACCTGCTCTAGGATATGTTGAGCCGATTACGTTGGCAGGGTTTGACATACTTGGCACACACGTGCACTCTTTCTGGTGTCTTTTTTTGGCGGCAATGCCATGTCATCCTTTTGAGTCAGCATCAGCAGCTTATGGCCTCATGGTGGATATCCTTCGCAGTTTTGCTAAGGTGATGTTCTTGTGGAAGGAGCTTCGTAGTAATTACTATGCACCTCTGCAACCTGAGCATGGCTGCAGCAGGAAACACCCATTGCGTTCCACGGAGATGCGAAGAGGACCTTTGGCGTCTTCCATCCCTTGCGGCGCAAGTGCGTTGTAAATCATCAGCATTGCTGCTTGTGTTGTGCATGACAAAAGCGGTTCTTATCCTGCGGGGGACTGGGAATGCAGGCACTGGAGGTAGACTTTGACGACGGCAGCAAGTTCCGGTACCCTGCGGAGCTCCTGCGCGTCAAGAGCCCCGCTGCCAACAGCACGACAAGAGTGGGTTTTCTGTTGCTACTCTCCTCTCGCCATCGTATCCTTCTCCATTTGAGAAGCTGCCGTTTTGTGGTATTAAGCTACTGCTGAAGAGCAGACCTGAATGCGGTGTAGTATGTAAGCAAAGGATATTCTTCCCTGAAAGTGAGGGTTCGTGAGTTGCCTGCTATCCCACGTCATCTTTTGTGACCCCGACCCAGCACACTGGCTGCGCAGGTAGTCGCTGGAAGAAGACATGTGGGCATCATGGAGGTTGAGCCTGTGGGAAACTATGCAATCAGGTAGCCGCGGAACTCCAAACCTCCAACTCGCTTGTCTCCTTCTGAGGCGTGGCCTCTGGCCTGTCACTCGTTTAGCCTACTTACTATTTGGCCCGCTTACTTCAGTCGCCCTTCTGCTGCCTGTGAGATTTGAGACCACCTCGGCTGGTCGTTCTCTCTGCAGCCGATTGAGAGCCTTATGCATTGGACTTGCAAGATGAGGTTAAATTTCTCACTTAACCTGAGATGATGGAAGTGTATAGCTAGCACTCCTGATGGTTCTTCACTTCTGCGGAACTGCAGTGCAACCTTCCATGATCTTATCGGATGTGGCAACTATGTCATGACCTTCTCAGGATTCTGACCAAGGTCTTTGTGTACGTTCCAATGCCGCAGGCTGACGTTCGATGACCTACATGCGACTGGAATATACAGCTGGGACTATTTGTACAATCTGGGTCAGCACAAGTACAGCCACATGAAGGCGTACTTACAGGAGCTGAAGAAACAGAGGCTCACAAGAGAGCCTTCGAAGCGAAGCTCTTGGAGGAAGCTAGAGTCGTGCAAATGTATATAGCTTAGCACGCTAATGGCGAGATATATGGATAAGAGGTTGGGAGTAGTGTTGTGGGCAGGTAAACATGTATTATGAGCAGGAAGATGATTCGACAAATTAACAGGTCCTTATTCTCCTCAATTACATAGCTTAGCATGGGTTAAACAATAGATTGGGCGAGGTCTTTTGGCACTGCTGCACATGGAGGAGTTGATCTCCATTGAACTTAGTAATGTCAATCTTTTCTCCATATGAAAGTGCTAGTCTTCACTTTCCCTAGTCATTAGCGAAGGACAACCTACCATCAATTATAAAATGTCACCTGTGAAACCTCAGTCAGAGGAGTGGCATTATAAGGAGTCAAAAGCGTGTCTGGAGGTAGTATGTATTGAGTATACATGCATGCATGCTTCCTCATCAGAGTCGGAGATGGTGAGCGTTCACTGAAAGAGTAGCCTTGCACTTGCACACTACAGCAAGGGTTTAAGAAAATACAAGTATATATCAGTGCTCGTAGTAATTAGTTACGAGTAATATTGACATGATAATTCTAGTGCAGCTAGTAAGGCCAGCATTGGTAGCTTATTTCAACTCTACAGTCGGTCAGATAGTTGTCAACTCAACTAGGTAGATACTAGTGTCTCATGATATGCAGGCTGGCACAAACTCTTTGCAATCATGTGATCAGTGTCAAACTAGTCAAGTATCGTGCACGCCCAGAATCCGACATAGACCTCACTACAAGCCTCTAATAAACATTGCCTCATATCTTCAAGTTCATCCAATGTTAATACCTCAGAGAGACAAATCAGAGCCTCAATCTTACAATAAGGGGGCTAATCAGCACATCTCTTGTTTCCAGGAGTAGCACCATTAAGTAAACCACACCGGACACAAATTTAGGCTATATGAGAGGTGTAAATGTGGCACATTTGTGCTCCCTAGCCAGTGAGTGAAAGCTCACAAGAAGCTGTTATCGAGCAATTGTTACACAATAGTCAGTTGTTCTCCTAGCAAGAATTGAGTTATGTCAGAAGCCACAAGGTCTTTCCTCTTACTCTGCCTCTTAGGCAAATGTGGGACCCTACAAGTTGGCTCATGTGGGCAAAACTTACACCAGCCTAAAGGGAAGAGTACTGGCACAATTTTTGGTCTGATACAAATCCTCCTCCCAGGAAATGCATGGCTCAAATCTATAACTTGGGCTGCTACTGCAAAGTACTGTGTACAATAATAGACATGTAGTGACCTGGCTGATCCCCTCTAGCCAAGTGGGTCTGACGGAAACAGTAACAGACCACTAATATATCTACAAGGCAAAGATCAGCAGCAATAAGCGGCATCATTTCCACACATGGAGATGCCTGCCTTCGTATTAAAGCTTTCCTCCCCGCTCCTCTTCCCCACTTAGTGCTTATAAAGGCAAGAACAAGAACCTAACTATCGTCATTTTCAACATCTGCAAATTATCAAGCTTCAACAGCCAGACCACCATGGCTGGGATCACAGCGTCCTCAGCGTCGCAGAAGCGCCTTTTCAGGGGAGGCAGAGAGGTGGACGGAATCTTTGGGCCCTACTGCAGAAAGATGACGATCCTCTGCACAGCAGCCCCAAGTCCTCAGAGGTGTGAGAACGACACATCCCGTTCCTATACGGCATAAGGGAACAGCTAGACAATATAGAAAGTTGATGTATATACATACCAGCCACCTGTCACAGGCATCCCGTGTCTTAAAACCTCAACCCTTCAATTCCTTCAATGAAATAAAGTTCTCATTCATCGAGGTCCCAACCAGAGTACAAGACGATGAGAGGATGGGAATGGTACCAAGCACGGGCAAGCAATATGCCTGAGCCAGCAGAAGGGCACAAATTACTCTGATACCAACACCATCAAAAACCTCAACATTCTGAATCTTGTGCTGCTGGACGACACCTCAAGGTTAAGATATAAACATCAAAATCTTTGTCATATCCAAGCAACTCCCTGCTTCCCACTAGCCCCAACAAGAAAATGCAGTCTACAATGACCTGAACTCTCTGCTCTGCATTGTTCTTATTGATGTGGGCCCCCCAAAAATAGCAGACTGAAGCCTCACGGGAAAGCAAAGGACACGAGGAATCTACGATAACAGGATAAGTATCATAAACAAAAAGCATAAAAAAGAGGACGGAGATGTAAGCAGAAGAGCTTCCTGCAACAGAGGAGAGGCTTATAAACATACAGAGAGGTCACCCGCAAACTACGATATTTGAACAATCAAGAATTTGACCATATCATAGATTACTTGATATGCATCTAAAAGCAACGAGAGTGTAAGCTTTACTCAAGCATAACCAAAGCAACTCTCATTTTATAACACATAACCTATAGCGGAAGCAGCACACTGAGAAGTACCACAGGAACCTGCACAAGAAGGTGACTGGGGGTAAACCTCTGTCGTGTTAAGGTAAATGAATGAATGGGCTACTATAAAATACAAGGAAACGGTTAAATATAAAACGCCTAGCTCTACGTGGACTAGCATGTGCAGTCAGAAGGGGAAAACAAGCCTTGACAGCTATCAAGTTATCATGAAGAGCATTACCATCTATGCGGTCCTATTCAGTTCTAGCCTAAGCTACTCGACATACTTGGCCTAGACACTCACGACGGCTTCAAGTTACTATAATTGGCGGCCCCAAAGCCATTCTCCTCCTCAGTCTTACCTTGCAAAGGTATTGACTCCTCGTCCACTGGAGGGGGAGCAGGCTTAGCTGGCGCCTTCACCGTTGACTGCTGGTACAGTACCCCGCCAATAATTGTGACTAAGAGGCACGCAACTCCAAAGCCGGAGGCGTGCTTGTCCCATATCATTACGTTGATGATCACAGTAAGGAGCTTGTTGGTCACTCCCACCACTGTGAAAGCTGTAGCTGAGATTGCCTTTCTGCAGGCGAATCCAAAAAAGGAGATCGCCAATCCAAAGGCACATGACAGCAGCACTGGAAAAAGGATGCCAGCATGCAGCCATTCCTCCTTGTCAGCTGCACTGCTCTCGTTGTACTCGCCTGTCAAGTACCAGAAGAAAGGGGATAGAGCTAGAGACAGGAGGTTGTTGTAAAGGACGAACCCCCAGGTGTTCAAGCCCAAGCTGCTGACAATGTGCTTGATGTACACCATCTCAAATGTGATCGTGAAGAGGTAAGCGCAAGCCCATGTGTAGGCAGTCACTGTGAAAGACGCATCCGTGATCACATAGCCCACTGCTCCAGCAAGAATGACGAAAAGGGCACCGAATGTGTACGGGCCTGGCCACGGCTGCTTCCTGAACAAAGTGTCAGCTATGGCCACCAGCAAAGGTGTAGATGATCTGAAGACAATGAATGTGTCTACATTGGCGTGCTTCAGCAGCTGTGTATTCGTGAAGATCGCCATGTAGAAGACAAGAGCTGCCGGAATAAACTTCTTCACCATGTCCCATGTGAGGGCATCGTGAGAAAGGACCTTCATTCTCCCCAAGAGAAACACTGCTACTACACATGTTGTGTACTGAAGACCGACTAACAAGCTCGGAAAGGGGAACACTTCAATGGCGTACTTGTTGATAATAGCAAGTAAACTGGAGCATAGCGCATACCCAATTACTAGGGGCAAAGCGGTCAAGTTCCCGAGGTTGAGATTTACCCCCGCAACACTTAGCTGGGTACTTTCAGCTCCCATGATTGTAAGCTTCAAATTGGACGGCCTTCTCTTAATGTGCAAGACCATCCACAGGAATCAGCTCTTAAGGAAATGGCCACACTAACATTCGTGGCTACTGCGTCTTCTAAAAGTAGGTGAAATTGGTGCTGATAAAGCTCTTCGTTCTGCTTCTGTGTGCGCAATGCACTCTTTTGTCCTCTCGAGTATCACATATTTCAGATCCCCCTTGGCGGTACTCATGGAGGAACGAACTCTAGCGGCCAAAGATGGGCAGTTGGGATCGGGCCGGCTGGTCTCAATCGAGACTGACTTCGTACAATTTTGTACATATGGAGCCACCATTTTCCAGACAATACGGGCACGGTCGAGGCACGGTAGCTCGGTAGTTGGTGGTAGTTGGTGCAGGACTTGACGGTCCGACTCTCAATTCCCAAGGTAACAGAACTAGAGGACAACGGCAGCGTGTCGTGCACCTGCTGCTGCGATAGCTGGCGATAGCTGTAATACGAGTCTCTACAAGCCCTGGCACAAGTGTCCAGAAATGCAAGAGCTTTAGGTGCAAACCAGGCGAAAACTCTTCAAACAACATTTACAGCCAACTACAGCTGGGGGCATACTGAGGCTTTCGACACGAAATGCATATATGCACAGACGAAAGTTCTACAGTATTTCAAAAAAAAAGATTGTTGCCCAAACCCTTCCCAGCCACTCCCAGCCAATGTCACGACTTGCGGATGCTGCGTGCGGGTCTACTTTAAAGCAGGTCGACAAGGCAGGTGAACCGATGCGTGCTCAAGCATGCGAGTAAGGATCCCCTGGGCAACTAAACTACGACAACTGTAGGCCATTGAAGGCTGCGTACACTGATTGTTCAAAGCTTGGAGAAGAAGTTGGAAGATGCTAGAGTGTTCCAAGACACTGTAGATTTAGCTCTTTGCACACTTGAGAGATCCTCACCTCTATGCAACATTTTGACAATGCATTTTGACTTAGTGAGTGCCGTATGCATTTTCGTAATCAATATTTAGGAATGCACAGTTCTCATGTTGACACCGATCTCACCTTAACTCTTATGCGCTTCATAGTCACGAGATTGGAAATATTGCAACATTTCAATCGCACAATCAGACACTTTTCATGGAGCTTATTAATTGTAGTGAAACAGATAGATTAAGTAATTGGTTAAAATTAAATGCTTCATGTATAAAAGAGAAGGACTTTTGAACACAAGTGGTAGCTTCTTGAAAAAAAAGATGAATTTTGAAAGTTAATATATCATTGGAACTTGGCAAGTACAAGAGTAATTTTTCCAACTTGCGTTTTTTAATCGATAAGTTTGGTGCGGAACAGATGTTCAAGAACACAAATAACATCTTTTTTTGCAAGTAATACTTTGACAGTGGGTATGTAAGAGGGGTTTACATGTCCGTGCGAAGGTAATAACGCTGTTGTGTTTTATTTTACGTGATAGCTTATTTAGAATATGTGTGGTTGTTTTTGAGATTGTTCATTTGCAAAATCATTGAAGTACTTTTTGTGATTTGTTACAGTTTGACTGTGAGTAAGAGGGTGCAATGACAACTGTGACCTTTCAAAGACAAAGACGTTCTCAAAGTGCATGTGGTGGTGAACGTCCCAATGAGGGAGGTGTAGTCGAAGGGATCTTGGAGCCCCGTCGCTATGTTCGAAGATGAAGGCGTGAATATTCGAAGAAGCATCACAAAGGTGAGGGAGGCGCATCAAGTGACAACGATGTGCAAGCGTGCGCGCCAATATAATTGTATCCGTCACCCATATCAAGAAACGAAGGAGACATAAATGAAGTGAAGATTCATAAGTTGGGCAGGAAACCTTGCTTTAATTAATCGCTTCATTATTTATTTACATATACAAATATATCACTAATAAGTATCATGTCAATGTACTCATATACGCGAGTTCATCTAAATAAATGTATGTCAATATAATGCGACTTTACTCACTTTGTCGAAGAGGTCAACAGGATGACTTTTACATTATAATGTAGTTTGTTGACTTTGTCGACCGAAGTCAACATGATATATATTTGTGATATATCATATATAGACATAGTTAAGTCTCGGTATGATTGTCAATATACTTATTATTAGCAATCTTAATACGCTGAGGACAGGCATATTCATTTAGATGATTGTTGCAGAATGGCACATATGATCGATTTTTAGCATATCTGAAAGGGGGAAGGGTGCGGGGAGTGCGCCCATGCACACTCACGCACCCTCACCCGCGAGTGGAAGCGTGCACGAGGACCTTTCCTAATTGCATACACAAGGTAGAGTGGCCTGGTGGTATGCCACCCTTGCAAGAGTTAGAGGGCTACATGAGAGAGGAGTTGAAAAGAACTCACTTTATTAAGAAAAGTCGTGTACAAGATAAGAAGGTTAGACTAGACTAAGCCCCCTCTACTTCCTTGTGCTTCCCATTTATCCTTTAACTCTAAGTGTCCTCTCTAGCAAGGTACCTCCAGAACCTTCTCCTATGGCTCCTTCCATGTACTTGACCTTGCCTAGTTGGACAAGCTAGCACACTCACACGCACACAATCACACTCTAGAATATTCTACTACACAATCCACTAACTCCTCACGGAGTTTCTAGAAATTCCACAATCACTTTGGCACTCTACGTAATTGTACGTACTTTCTGGAACCCTCATGTTTCAATGTCCTACTTTCTGGACTCCAACCGAAATTTTCGTCACTGGACCTGTCCTTGTCACTAAATAGAATCTGTGACATTAAAAACTCACTAAAAACTTCCAAAATTCATAACTATCTCAATACTTGTCCAAATGACGTGAAATAAAGGCCAAAGTTCTTCTAAAATCACACTCTATGCACATAAAATACTAGAAAGAAACAAACTACATTTTCATAACCTTACAATATCGAAAGTCGAGAGGTCGACTGGGGTTTGGTGAACCAATGTCCTACCTGTGTGGTTAAATCTTGGGTAGGCGGAAACGCTGTCAGTTAGCTAGACAGTTAGGATTTTAGTCAACCGACCAAATCATATGGTGGTTGTACTTAAATCTGTGGGTCCCAACTTAACGGGTTTTTCACGAAACGGCGCACCTTGGCGCCGTGGTCAACCAGGTAAGCACTAGTTACATAGCAGCCGGGATCTCGTGGTCCCTCATTCTGAACAGAAGGTTTTACAAACAATTCTTTATTAACAAGTCATGTGCTGCACTTTTGGTTCGTTATTATGAACAACTTTCACGCAAATGGACATGGCGTCTTCGTTTGTGCACCAAAATCAAGCGAACTAGGATTTTTGGAAAGTTCTCGTCAAGAGGCGTTTGTTGCCGTTGAGTTTGCTCAATTGGGTTAATTATTAACCGAGTATGTAAGGTCATAGGTTTATTAAGTGCATTTTTGAGTATCATGAAAGTATGTTTTGATTGTATAGTAGTGTAGAGTGCATTTTTGTGGTCATTTTGATATAAAGTTCATCAAATTTGGTCAAGTATTGAGAGAGTTATGGATTTCCGAAGTTTAATTAGTTTTGAGGTCGGTTGACGACTGTCCTTAATTCGCGGTGAGCGCGACCGTCGGATTGACCGACAGCGTCGAGCGATCTGGCCCGTTAGAATGAACTCGAACCTTCACGTAAGTTCGGCTGACGCGGAGTGCCGACTAGGTCGATTTACCTAGAAGTTTCGGTTTAGCCTAGCGCGTCTAAGATAGAATATTCTAGTAATGTCGATGCATGTATGTGGACGTCAATTCGGCCCGACACGTCAGATTAGACTGATCTGGCTTACTCACGAATATTCTGGAAGGGACGATTTGACGAACACTTAGGAAAATCCGTAGCTTCCTCCTAGGGAGGAGCACTTAGGCAGAAAATTATAAATAGGCATAACTTCTTTGTTTCTTATCAGTTTTCACTTCTGTAAATTTCTACGGGTTTGTAATGACAAGGCCTTTCATCCTACATCATTTGTGAGCAGTTTCCTGCTACTCAAAATGTTGAGTAATTTTCCTAAGCTTTGTTAGTGATATGCCGCTGCACTCTCTAGTATGATGGCAACTAGTTCCTTTCCTCGTGAGTCACTACGCTTCCACTAGGGCACTCTGCCCCTTTCATCTGGTATCGGAGCAGGGCTAGTTTGCATATTATATTATGGAGTCGCAGCCGGCAGCTGGAGGAGGCGAACATGTCGAGCATGTTGAGCGCGCGGGGCAGCAGGCAGCACCAACAATGACCAGAGAGCAACAAGAGATGCAGGCGATGCTAAGGCAAATGGCAAATGCAATTGGAGGAGAAGTCTACACCCAGTTTCAACAAAATATGCGCGCGGAGGTGGAGAGAATGGTGCGAGTTGTTATGGGGAACGCCGCTTCGACGAGTTCGGCACCTGCACCTGTTGTACCACCGATTCATGTTAACCCAGTGGTGCAACCAGTTATTCCACCCGCATCAGGAGTGCGTGCGCCTAAGCCTGAAGTTTATACTGGAGAGCGTGGATCGCCGCCTGTTCATCAATGGATTTTTGGAGTGAAGAAGTTTATGGAGTATTCTGCGCTCACGCCCGACAGGCAAGTCGCCTTTGTCATAACTTTGCTGCAGAAGAGTGCTGGAGCTTGGTATGAACGAGAAGAGCAGCTGTCTGGAGTTCCTGCTACTGTTGATCAGCTATTTGAAGGCTTGAAGAGGCAATTTCAACCTATTGCACCCGAGGCTACCGCTCGAGATCTATTGGTGCGCCTTCGTCAACGAGCAAGCGTTCAAGAGTATGTATCGCGCTTCAACGAGCTGGTGCTTCAATGTCCATCCATGCACGAGTCGGAGATGATGGACAAGTTCAAGAGGGGACTCAAGCCAACTGTGGCCAAGGAAGTGGCGCTCAAGGACCCTACCAGTCTTGGAGAAATGATGGCATTGGCAACAAGGGTCGACGCTGTGGAGTATAGTCAGAGGCAGTGGGGCAGCCACAACTTTGGAGGATATCGACACTTTGGATCTCAAGCGCCAAGCACGAGTGTTCAAGGTCCAGTACCCATGGAGTTGGGACTTGTGCAGTACCAGCGCAGGCAGCAGAATTTCAAGCCGAGAGGACCGTGCTATAGTTGCGGCAAGCTTGGACATCTGGCTCGAGACTGTCATGTGAAGGCGAAGCAACCTCAACAGCAGGAAAAAGGAGGACGCCAGTAAGTCGTTCTGGGGTGTCTACTGGCGTGAAGACGAGAACTCACAAGGAGGTTATCCCCAGGAGCCTGCCGAGAAGCAAAGGACGAGACGTTGACAAGCCTATCATCGTGGAAGGAGTGGTCGACGGCAACAATGCGAAGTGTATGGTCGACAGTGGCGCAAGTGCAAACTTTGTGCACAAGAAGCTGGTGAAAGAGTGGCGAGTCCCTGTGCAGAAGCATTATGAGCCTAAGGAGGCAATTTTGGCGAATGGGCAGAGACTCAAGTGTGGTGCACCTACGGAAGCTATTCACGTGGAAGTAGCGGGGCACCGGAGTAAGGAAGTTATGGAGCAGGCAGAGTTGGGTCACCATGAGGTGATATTGGGCCGACCATGGCTGAGGAAAGCCAACCCTCAAGTGCACTGGAGCACAGGACAAGTGAAAGTCCAAGGGCGTGATGGTCGAATGGAGACAGCGAAACAGGTGGAGGTAGATACGACCACAAGTAACTGTCTTCTGTCGAGCCTGCAAGTTAAGAAGCTATGCAGGGCGAATCAGGTGAAGGAGATGTACCTTGTTTCGGTGGCCCTGGCCAGGTCATCAGATGGAGCAAGCGTGAATCCTAACAGCCTGGGCGAATGTACATCGCCGGAGGAGCAAGTAGTGGTGTCTGATCCCCTTGCTCAGAAGGAGCAGAGCCCAACTGCTCAAGAGAAGAAGCCTGCTGAGATGCCTGCCCAAATTAAGGCGCTGTTGGAGGAGTTCAAGTGCGTATTTCCTGAGGAGCTACCTGCAGGATTACCTCCACAGAGAGCTATGGAGCACAAGATTGAGTTGGAACCAGGGAGCAAGCCACCAGTGAGACCCGCCTATCGACAATCGTTTGCGGAGTTGGATGAGTTGAAGAAGCAGCTGACAGAGTTATTGGAGAAGGGATTCATCCGACCCAGCGAGTCTCCATTTGCAGCGCCAGTCTTATTTGTGAAGAAGAAGGATGGGACTATGAGGATGTGTGTCGACTACCGGGCACTCAACAAGGTCACCATCAAGAACAGGTACCCACTTCCACGAGTGGACGAGTTGATTGACAGGCTTGTCGGGGCGAAGTATTTCTCGAAGATCGATTTGAGGAGTGGCTATCACCAGGTACGGATTGCGGAAGGAGACGTTCAGAAGACTGCTTTCAGAACTCGCTATGGTTTGTTCGAGTTCACAGTCATGCCTTTTGGATTGACTAATGCACCTGCTACATTCATGGGACTCATGAATAGTATCTTCAGACCCTACTTGGACCAGTTTGTGGTGGTATTTTTGGACGACATCCTGATCTATTCGAAGACCTTGGAAGAGCATGTGGAGCATCTGAGGAAGGTGTTGGAGGTCTTGAGAGATCAAAAGCTGTATGGGAAGATGAGCAAGTGCGACTTCTGTCTCAAGGAGGTCGAGTTTCTTGGACACATAGTGGGAGCTGAAGGAGTCAAGGTGGAGCAGAAGAAGGTGCAAGCAGTCAGAGATTGGCCGGTACCTGCTGATATTCATCAACTCAGGAGTTTCCTCGGCATGGCGAATTATTATCGACGTTTCATTGAAGGATTTGCCAAGGTGTGTGCACCGCTCACGGACATGTTGAAGAAGCAGGAGAAGTGGCTATGGGGTGACAAGGAGCAGCAAGCCTTCGAGAAGATTAAGGAGCTGTTAACACAGGCACCTGTGTTGGCAATTGCCAGTCCAGAGCTTCCTTTCACCATCATCACGGACGCATCAAACTTTGCAGTGGGAGCCATTCTTCTCCAGGACCAGGGCAAAGGATTGCAGCCTGTGGCATATGAGAGCAGGAAGTTGAGTCCTGCTGAGCAGAACTATGCAG
This sequence comes from Mesotaenium endlicherianum, assembly GCA_009602735.1. Taxonomy (NCBI): domain Eukaryota; kingdom Viridiplantae; phylum Streptophyta; class Zygnematophyceae; order Zygnematales; family Mesotaeniaceae; genus Mesotaenium; species Mesotaenium endlicherianum. Next base: position 165,032 of record WELA01012740.1, read on the forward strand.
CACACGAGCGGGAGATGTTGGCTATTATCCAGGCTTTGAGGATTTGGCGATGTTATGTGGACGGCCGGAAGGTGTTCATCAAGACCGACCACAAGAGCTTGGAGAAGTTTATGACGCAGCCAACGTTGACACCAAGACAGGCAAGGTGGATGGAGTTTCTGCAACAGTTCGACCACAAGATTGAGTACTTACCTGGGAAGATCAACCCTGCAGACGCTTTATCCAGGAGGTGTGACCTTGCAGCTGTCTCAGTCATCAAGGAGAATATGGACTTCAAGGAGAAGCTTCAGAGAGGTTATGAGGAGGACCCAGAGTTTGCTGATGGTGGAGCAGCTGAGTCCAACTCGAGTATGCAGAAGAAGGACGGCATATGGTATTATGGTGATTCCAAGAGAGTGGTGGTACCTGACATCAAGGAGCTACGAGACTTACTACTTGCGGAGCATCATGACTGCTTATATGCTGGACACTTTGGAAGCGAGAAGACGGCAAGCGTGCTGAAGCGGGAATACTACTGGAGAAATATGGACAAGGACATCGAGGAGTGGATCAGGAGTTGCGATGCGTGCCAGAGAAACAAGACACCAAATCAAAAGAAGGGAGGTACATTGCGGCCCCTGCCTATTCCAGAGTATCCTTGGGAGCAGATTGCTATGGACTTCATCACATCGTTACCAGTCAGTGGTCAAGGGCACGATGCAGTATGGGTAGTGTCTGACAGACTCAGCAAGATGGCTCACTTCATTCCCATGAAGGAGACTTCTACGGCAGCAGATGTGGCACGGCTATTCTTTGATCATATTTTTAGGCTACATGGGTTGCCGAAGGTGATTGTTTCAGATCGAGATCCAAGGTTTACTAGCAACTTTTGGCGGTCATTGTTTACTTTGATGGGGACCAAGCTGAGTATGAGCACTTCCTATCACCCTCAGACAGATGGGCAGAGTGAGAGGCTCAACAGAACTCTGCAAGAGGTGCTCAGGAGTTTCACTATGGAAGACCCTTCAGAGTGGGACAAGAAGCTACCAGGGTTGGAGTTTGCCTACAACAACAGCATGCAGGGATCGACCAAGCAGTCACCATTCGCTATGGTTTATGGGAGAGAAGTATATCATCCAGGGAACATCTTGTTGGAGAAGGCCAAGGAGACTCAGGTTCCTACTACACAAGCTTTTATGGAGCAGATGGCCAAGACTTGGGATATGGCGAAGACGTGTATTCGGAAGGCACAACAAGAGCAGGTCAAGCATGCTAACAAGCACAGGAGGGAAGTGACATTCCAAGTGGGCGACAAAGTACTCTTGTCCACAGAGAACCTACCTTTCACAGGCAAGAGGAAACTGCGGGCACGGTTTACAGGTCCCTTTGAAGTGCTCAAGCAGGTGAATCTAGTGACCTACAAGTTGGAACTTCCTCCAGGATGGCGTATCCATGATGTGTTCCATGTCAGTTGTCTACGGCCATACGTTGACCCGAATGAAGGACATCCAGGACGACTACCTACACCGCCACCACCGGTCGAGATCGATGATGTATTGGAGTATGAAGTGGAGGCGATTGTCGGCGATCGACGAGTCAAGCGAGGTCAACGAGTTGTCCAAGAGTATCTGGTCAAGTGGAAAGGCTACCATGCGGACGACAACACTTGGGAGCCAGAGGCCAACTTGACTCATTGTAAGAGTAAGTTGAGACGTTATCTGCAGAATGCGTCGAGGACGTCGCATCTTGAGAAGGGGGATGATGTAAGGTCATAGGTTTATGAAGTGCATTTTTGAGTATCATGAAAGTATGTTTTGATTGTATAGTAGTGTAGAGTGCATTTTTGTGGTCATTTTGATATAAAGTTCATCGAATTTGGTCAAGTATTGAGAGAGTTATGGATTTCCGAAGTTTAATTAGTTTTGAGGTCGGTTGACGACTGTCCTTAATTCGCGGTGAGCGCGACCGTCGGATTGACCGACAGCGTCGAGCGATCTGGCCCGTTAGAATGAACTCGAACCTTCACGTAAGTTCGGCTGACGCGGAGTGCCGACTAGGTCGATTTACCTAGAAGTTTCGGTTTAGCCTAGCGCGTCTAAGATAGAATATTCTAGTAATGTCGATGCATGTATGTGGACGTCAATTCGGCCCGACACGTCAGATTAGACTGATCTGGCTTACTCACGAATATTCTGGAAGGGACGATTTGACGAACACTTAGGAAAATCCGTAGCTTCCTCCTAGGGGGAGCACTTAGGCAGAAAATTATAAATAGGCATAACTTCTTTGTTTCTTATCAGTTTTCACTTCTGTAAATTTCTACGGGCTTGTAATGACAAGGCCTTTCATCCTACATCATTTGTAAGCACTTTCCTGCTACTCAAAATGTTGAGTAATTTTCCTAAGCTTTGTTAGTGATATGCCGCTGCACTCTCTAGTATGATGGCAACTAGTTCCTTTCCTCGTGAGTCACTACGCTTCCACTAGGGCACTTTGCCCCTTTCAGAGTAATTGCTTCTGGTGTCTCGGGGTCACGTGATTGACGGATACCATGTTTTTGCACTTGAGTCAGTAGGATGTGTTTTAGATACACTATGATCATCTAAATGAGAACGCCTCTGCTATTCATTCCTCCGATGTTGTGTATGTGCTTATACATGCTTGTATGCCTAGTAGGCACGAGGTTATGAGTTCCTAAAGGAGAAGCTCTAGTCCTCAAGTTTGCCTCTTTCTTGTGCCTTGAGGTAGTGTGCAACTATGGCATACTACAATAAGTGAGTCATGGGTATAGTTGAGTAAATTGAATTTGTTATAAAGGCAAAGATTGCTCCTTGATTTTACACACTTCCTACTATCTCTTATCTTATGTATTTAAAAAAATATAAAAATATTGGAATAAGCAAGACCCATTTTACTTGCGCAAGATTTTGTCGTGGAGGAGGAATTTTGCTCATGAAAGGGGTGATCTAGATTTGCATTTGCATGTTAAAAGATTTTTGTAGATTTGTTTCGGTATTGCGAGTGTCCTTAAGCAATGTATTGGTTGGAGTAACGACGCAGGCATGCAATAGGAACAATGCATGCAATTCATATACATCGGTGTTAAGAATGGTATTACCACAGAAGAGTTTGCATACATATATTCATTGAGAGGGCAAAAGACTGCACTAAGGAGATGGGCATGACGAGCATTTTTATGCTTGCAAGGAAGTGTGGTTCAGATGCCAATATTAGGACCGGCAAAAGGCTATGTCTTGCCTGTGATGCTATTGAAGACAACAATCTGCAAACAAGCGAGCAAGATTTCAGAGAAGGTGTACATTTACTTCGTGTACAGGTTAAATAGGGATGTGTTGTTTGAGGACACTTCAGTTATTGAAGATAATCGATGTGGAGCTATATCATCCTCATGGAGTGATTTTATTGGAGCAAGCTGAGAAGAAGATTGATGAAAAAGTGAGCAAGATTTGGTAGAAGAAGATGTTGCATGCAAAAGATGTTACTTTGGAGGATGTGCACTAGGTACTTTTTACCAACCGCACCAATTTTTGCTCTCGGTGCCATAAAGTCCAAGCTCGAGATAGTCATCAAATTGGGAGCAACGATGAAGGAAGCTCAAACTCGCTCTTGTTTGTGTGCGGGCTTCCAGGCCCATGTCCATTGCAGCTTTGGGGTATCGGTGCTAACTTTTCGTACAAGTTCCATTTGCGTAGTTTATTCCACTACTTTCCATGTATACGAAGCTCATACTTTAAGAAGCAAGATAGGGAGCAAATTGGATTGAAGATTTTAGTTTAGGCCTCGCGAGCAGGTAAGTTTGAAAATTCAATATAGCCCACTATCATTATTTGTGAAACATCGCACTCTCTGTATCTTCTTGCAAATTTTTGTTTCAAGAGTAATAAATGGCGGTTTTAACTTGCCCGAGGCAAGACGAGGCTGCTGACTGCAACGGGGGGACGCAAGGAGCAAGCGTTGGCTAACGGCCAAAACTAGCCCAAAATCCAAACCTGGTAGAAAGTTTTGTAGCATTCGTATCTTCGACAGGATCGCTTAGTCACATGGGCAGCAGAAGCTGCCGGAAACAAGTCGCGACGAAAATTTTACAGGACGTCATACTTTTGTCTGTGGTTGGCTGCTTTCTATCCAGGTTGTTACCCCAGATCATCCCAGATCCATCAGATTGAGCATGTGAAAAGGTTCACGAACGGACAAGGCTCTCTGCACGCTTGTCCGACTACAGACTCCAGAGCAGTTACGATCCCAGGATTTTCCGGGACTGGAAGAGGACCCCACGATCTGCCCTTAGTAGATATGGCAGTTGGTCAGGGAGGGAGGTAGCTGGAGGGAGCAGAACTAAAGTGAGGCCGGTAGAAAGTCGAGACTCGAAGCACTATGGTGCTTACATTAGTGAATTGCTGAGGAAATGTGTTGCGCATGAAACTAACTCGAAGGTGCTGCACCAACTTTGAAGACCCAACACTTCCTGGCAGAAGAACAGTTATATCCGTATTTCTCCCCTTAGGCTGGGTGCCGTGCAAGTGCTCTTATCTTAGAACGGCTTGAGTGACTGCAATTCGAGGATACCTCCCAGTCCCCTCTTCGTACATTTGCTGCCGGGAGGCGATACTCGTGGCGGAAGAATTCTCAGTCCTTCCGCATTAAGTAGCAGAAGCAGTACCGTTACTACGAGAATCAACGTTGGAGTGACACGGTTGAGCCCGCCCTCGGTTTGGAGGCGGGATGGTCGCAGATAAGAAGGACTTCCAGAGCACAGGCTTCAACATGATGAAAGTAACGCCCACGAGAGTAGCTCTCATGGTCGTAGCGGGGCTCGCGTGCGTGCTGGTGGCCGAGCAAGCCGGCTGGCTGCCGTTTGGCAGCAACGACACGCTAAGTAACATCAATGTGGAGCTCTCTGAGACGCGGAGAGCCATGGAGGCCATGAAAGCGATGGCGCTCCAGAAGCCCTGGCAGGAGTTCGGCCAGTGCAGCGGGCAGCTGGAGCAGATGAAGAAGGACCTGGAGCTTGCCAGGCGAGAGGCCAGGAGCGGGGACGCGGGCGGGGTTGGGGCGAGCGGGGATTGCAGCCGGCAGGTGGAGGACGCCAAGCAGTCCGCCCTCGCCAGCTGTCCCCCGCAGAAGAGGGAGGAGGTTTCCTGCACCGCGGAGCAGCTCAAGGAGATCGACGTGACCGGGGAGCTCGGGCGGCTTCGGAGGGAGCTCCAGGAGCTCCAGGACAAGTACGTGGAGCTGCACAAGATGTACGACAAGATCACGAACGAGAAGTCGAAGCTGGACGCCATGGAGCAGCTGCAGGGCAGCATGTCGACGTCGCAGGTGTCGGACGACGCGATCAAGGCAGCCCAGGCGGCCATCGCCAAGTGCTCGCAGGGCCCCCTTGCCACGCTGGCACCGGGCGGTGCGGGCGGCGGCGGCAACGGCACTAACACGGGGTACGCGTGCGCCGCCACCGCGGAGGAGATTGCGCAGTACCTGGACTACACGCCGCGCGCGCCGTGCCCCGACGACTGGTACTTTGTGCAGCAGCTCATCTTCGTGAAGAACTGCTACTGCCTGCCCAAGAGGCGCTGCCTGGCGCGCACGCCGCGCACCTTCTCCGAGCCGCTGCCCTTCCCGCAGTCGCTGTTCGACCAGCGCTCGCTCGCCGACGAGAACGTGCGCTGGGACCTGCACGAGTGCAAGAACTTTGAGTGCCTCAACACGCGCGTCGAGGGCGACTGCCGCAACTGCTTCAACCTCTCGTATGCACTCGCACTCTCGCCACGGGCCTGCTCACCCCACCCCCCCCAGTTCCGTTGCTCTACTATTGCCTCTTGCCCCGACCTGCCCCCCTTTGGTGGACTCTGGTGTGGCCCCCCTGTGTGTGCACGTGCTTGCGCGTCTCTCTCTCTCTCTCTCTGTGTGTGTGTGTGTGTGCTTGTCTCTGTCCCTCTTCCTGCCCGAGTTGCTCTTTCTTTTGTGGTTGCTTCTGCCGCCTACTGTGCCTTCCCGCCCCTTGGCTCTTGCTCCACTGTGGTCACTGTTCTCTGGCTTCTGCCCTGCTCCCTCTAGTAGTCGGCTGTGTCCTCACATCTAGCGGCACTGCCTGAGGCTCTTGCCACCTGCTGCCCTCTCTCTGAGACCTGTGCGTCTGCTCCGCCCGTGCGCGCGCGCGTGTGTGTGTCTGTGTGTGTGAGAGAGTGATGCCTCTGCATGTGTGCGTGGCGTCTTGTGCACGTTCCATCAGTCTCCGCACTCGTATCCCTCTCAAGGACCCGCATCATGCTTGAAGGACACGCCTGCTTCCCTCAGCTGTTTGACGCCCCCCGCTCGCTCAAAGCTTGTCGAGCGCTGGTCTAGATAACGGCCATGGGGGGGTGGTGACGGCGGCGTACAATAGTGACACTTGGCTGTGCGTCACATCGTGAAGTCGCTGTTCCTCACGGCAGCCGCGCATTCACCTACCCCACTGGATTCTTCACGTTGCTTGCGGGTTGCGCTAACTGAGTGAGAAACGCTGACCGTGTCCTTGCTGGCGCATGCACGTGTGCACACACGCAGGCTGGAGGCGCACAGGTGGAAGAGCTACTACCGGGGCGCCATCAAGATGGCCGATGTCATTGACATGAAGAAGGGCAGCCTAAGGTACCGCTCTTCATCCATTATTTTCTGTTCACACCTGTGTACAAAAATGCATATATTTGCATAGGGGTAATTGTGTGTACCTCCCTCCCCCCCCTCGATCATGAAAGACTAGCTCTTCACCTACCCTGGAGGCTTGGTTCTCTTCTGTGTCTGGTTTGTTGTTTGTTCCTTGCATTAAAAGTCGTGATTTTATTTTTTGGGTTGGTTCATGTCATTTTCTTGTTAAAAGCGGAGGGCAGTTTCAGGCGCTAGTTTCATGCTCTCTAAATCTCTGCTTGTTTGTTTCTCCCCCTGCTGTGGTCCTCCTTGTGATTTAATTTTCTTCTTACCTACCTCTCTTATTTGTCATCCTTGACACCAGCATAACCTTCACCACATTACACACCCCCCTCCCCTCCCCCCCTCTCTCATCACACACTTCATGTTGAATGTGGGCCCCACACCACCCAGCTCGGTGTCTGTCAGCCCCTCCAGTCGTCTTGTCGTCCACTCTTTGGGGGTCTCCTTTTCGGCTAGAGGAAGGGCTGATTGAGCTAGGACAAAGCATAGGACCCGAGACGGCTGTAAATTTCATCCATCCGCTTGTTCCCCCCTCCACCTCCCGCGGCAGCGGCAGCACCGCAACCTGTTCTTGGCCTTTAAACTCGAGAAAGTTTCTTTTGTTCTGTAAACATGCAACTGTATTGGCTGCGGTTGCCTTCACTTCATATATAGTTGAGGATTGACCTGGCCACGCTTGTGCATCTTCCTCTGAAAGGCTCCGTGGGCGAGAAATGCTTAAATTATGGCAGTCAATGAAGTTCTCCGTGAGTCGAGCATTTGCTACCTACCCTGTGCTTGCGAAGAGATAATTCTCTGGAACTTGTTCCCTTACTGTGAACGTTGCCAAGCTACTGTCTTTCTGGTGGTGCCAAACAAAGCAGTCGAGAGCAAATTTGATTTTATCCTGAGACGGGCCGAGATGTCGGCATGTGTGTCTGGGCTGGTCACCCTTTGCTCGGCTGCCTTTCTGTTTATACATGTAATCCCCCCCCCCCTCCTCCCCCTCCCCCGCAACCACTAGAAATGGATTCATGAAAGTGTTTATTCCTGGTTGGAGAAGTAAACTCTTATACTCTCAAGGAAGGGAGGGCAAAAGGAACGAAAGTGGTTGATTAGTTTGTCCATGTCGTCTCGCGGGCCTGTGGGTGATGTTGGTCAGTGCCCCATTTTATCTACCCTGACCGGCTGATTATTTTATGGCCTGCCCGGCCTCCTGTGGTGCTGCGTTCTCACACTCCTTTCCGGCCTCTGCCCCTCTATGGGGGCGGTCGAGGAATTTTCGTCTGCTACTTTTTGGAAAGGTTCAGTCAGTAGGTGACTGCACTTGCGATTTTCTCTTGGCTTTCGATGTTCCTGAGCCGGTAAGAGGAAGGGAAAAAGAGTGAGTGCCTCATGAAACGGCTGATGTTAAAGAAGTGAAGGGCAACAGTGGAGAGCTTGTGGGACCGAGGGGTTGGTTGATCACAGAGGAAGCAGGAATCCAGACATAGAAGACGGAAGAAGATCTCAAGTGCAGGGAGTTGTGCGTCCCATGATCATGTTCCTCCCTTCTGCTCCTTCTCCGCCTCTTTGTCATCGACATTTGGTGTGTCTCCTGCTGTTTTTCCTGCCTGCAAATTCAGCACAGGCCAGAATTCCAAGCCTGCAAGGGCCCGCGCTTTAACATGCTACTCTCCATGTGGTCTTCTCCTTCCCCCCCCTTTTTTCTTCCTCTTCAGAATTGGACTGGACGCTGGAGGCGGCAGTGGCAGCTTTGCCGCCCACATGGCGCGCTTCAACGTCACCATCCTCACCACAGCCATGAACATTGAGACCGTGTATGGCCGCGACAAGGTAAATCTCCCCCCC
>WELA01012740.1:174222-186145 GCA_009602735.1 Mesotaenium endlicherianum
ACCCCCGCCCCGCCTGCCTGCCTGCCGCCTCTTCCACCCCCATTGCCCCTCGCTTTGCGTGCGTTTGCTGCCTGTCAAACCTCCATTGGCACCCTCGGTGCAGCTTTCCCTCCTCCTCCTCCTCCTGCTGCTGCTGCTACGTGAGGTGCTGCCCCCCTGAGAGCCCTGGCTGGGACGTCCTCCTCCTCCTCCTCCTCCTCTTCAAACGTTCGCCTTTCGTCCCTTAGACTCACTCGCCTCTGCCTCCACCTTCATGTTCTGGCTCTTACATCCACGGCTACAGTCACGTCTGCGTGTGGCTGATGCGAAACAGCCCTCCGTTCTCGCACCTGCACGCAACGACGTGGGCACGCATATGTGCAGAGACATCCGCGCCCCATGGTTTTGGAGCCCGGCATCGTACTCGGCCTAGTCACTGGGGTTGGGTAGCGGGCGGGAGGGGAGAGATCCGAGCCCTTGTTTCCTGACACCTGGCATGCTTCCATCCTGCCGGTGTGTGTCACGACTCTTATCAGCCTGTCCCTCCCCGGTGTCACTGAGGCACGTGCAGTGTCAAGGCGCTCCACATCCCCCCCTCCTTCCCCTCTCCCCCCGTGGGCTGCAATTTGGGCGTATTTGGACACGTCTAGTGTGCCTGCTTGCCTGTTGAAGCTTGAGGGGGAGGGGAGGGGAGGGGGGGGGAGGGGATTTGAGCCCTTTGAATGCTTGAGTAGCGACAAGTCTGTTCCCCAATCTCCTCTAGGGTTACACAGGGCACACACAACTGCAGCACTTGAGCACGCGCTGGTGGTGGTGGTGCTGCTCCCTTCCTGCTGCTCTTGGTTTGCGATTGGGATTTTCCGCAATGAAGCCCCAGACTCTCCGAAAGCAGGGCTTGCAAATTTGCACGATCCCCACCGTAATGCCTGCCCTCTATATGCGGGCTTCCCTTCAGAGTCANCACTCTCTTTGATGTATGGAGTCTGGATTGATGAGAAATGGCACCCACTTGTGTAAGTGACATCATGATTGGGGGATTTGGTTGTGCTCACTTCATCTTTCCCGGGCGAAGGCGTTGGTGGGCGGCAAGGCAGGCAGGGGAAGCAGCTGCGGGGCTAAATTTGGTTTCTCACCTCTCTAGTATGTGATGCGAACGATCGGCAATCGATCGAAAGCAATTGGCCTGCGATCATCGCTGCCGTTCTGCAAGCGCGGCGAGAGGCGGAAATGCAATAAGGAACGGCTCTCCGGGTGAGGGAGGCCTTTGCAGTGGGCGGGCGAAAGGAATAGGATGCGTTAAAGGTAGGACGTGGCTGGCTGACTGGTTGCCTGGCTGACTGGGCTGCGAGCGTTCTCGTGCCGGCCAGCTCTCTTCTCCCCCCCTTCGTATGCACGCCTGCCGCCCTTCTTCCCAGGCACGCCTCCGGGGCTGACACGCGCATGGATTACTCTGATGTGGGCGGACCCTTCCAGTAGCCAGGAGTTTCGGGTTTGCAGAAACTTCCCCTGCGCACAAGGGGGGACCAGGGGAATGTTGAGACTCGTTTTTTGCTCATGTCGGAAGCACTGAGAGAGTCAAAGAGAGTGGGATGGCTGGCCTGGCTTGCAGGGTCACGTGGCTGGAACTGAGCTCGGACTGATTCTTGGACAACGAGAAGCAGGAAGCACTGCAAGAAGATTAGCGAGCAAGTAGTGAGCTCTGAAGATGGGGGTCTCAAGTCTGATAATGTGCCCGTGATGCGCAATGTAATGTGATGTCCGACGAACGAACGATGAGTGCAGGGGCTGCCGTACATGGAGACGATCGCGCTGCGGGGGCTGGTTCCGCTGCACTGGCCGCACAAGGCGCGGCTGCCCTTCTTTGACAACACGCTGGACGTTATCCACAGCGTCAACAGCATCAAGTACCTGGAGCTCATCGAGTACGAGGTGAGCGCGACAGCCTCGCCCGGCCGGCACGCGAACCCAGAGTCGGGCTGAGCACGGGATGTGCGTGCGTGTGCATGTGTGCTTGTGATAGCAGAGCACCCCGAGCTTGTCCATTACGAGGTGAGAGCGACAGCTGCCCGGGCGGCGTGCAGCCAGAGAGCAAGTTTGAGCGCCGCGTGTGCTAGAGAGTCTGTGTGTGTGAGTGTGCGTGCGTGCATGTGTGTACGTGAGAGAAGGTGTGTGTGTGTGTCACCTTGATCTGGCGTTGTCACTTGTTCACCTACTGTGCAATGTTTCTTAAAGTAGTAGTTTTACAGTTGCCGGGTCGCATATTAACCCTTCTTTATTCTCGTGGAGAGAAGGGGGGGGTCGCGAGAGTGGGGGCCTGTCACTGCAATAGCTAGTTTAGGTTCTGCTGTGATGCTCGTCTGTTGCTTGACGTTCCTTTTTGCACACTCTAGCCAAAGGAGCTCCCATGCGTGTGACACCTCTTTCATGAATGCGCAATCTGCTCTCAGTCTACCACGTGTCCTGGTCAGTCGCGCTCCCTCCGAAGCTGCCTCCAGAGGGCAGTTCCCCTTGCATCTCGCAGGGGACGAAGTGAGCTTGCCAGCTGGCGTCCTATCCTCATCGTTTTCTACCGCTGCTGACCTTGCTTTCATACTGAGGAAGAAGACTTGCGCGTTAGTGCTTTTGCTGTATCCTCATTGTCTCATGCACCCTTGCTCTGACTTGAGTCTGCTGGCAAGGGTCCCATAAGAAGGGAAAGGGGAGAGGGAAAGAGAGGGGGAGGTGAGAGTGGGGGGGGGGGAGAAAGGAGGGGTCATTTGATGTCTGTATAGGGGAAAGAGGTACATGTTTGTTGACGTGTCCGGAGAAGGTTCCAGACCAAGTGCATGCAGCAATTATGGTCACCCTTGAACTCAATGGTTTCTGACACCTGTCCCTGCTCTTGCCGCCCGCCTCCCGCTGATCTGCAGGAGCTCGTGATGGAGTGGGACCGCGTGCTGAGGCCAGGTGGCATCATGTGGTTCGAGATGTTCTACACCCCTGTGGAGGAGATGCCCCTGTACACGTCTATCCTCGACCTCCTCGGTTACAACCGTCTCTATTGGAACCTCACGCCGAAGCCCGACGATGGCGAGCGCGAGGGCGCGCACGTCTACCTTAACTGCGTCATTGAAAAGCCTGCTCGCAACAACTAGAGGGGAGACGGGATACGTCTGAGTGGCGACGGTTGCACGAGTCGGCGAAATTACTGGTGGATGCATTCAAAAGCTGGCGAAAGCGGGTGAAAGGCGTGATTGCTGAGCAAGCTTCACGAGGAGCTAGCTTGTCATGTTCTGCCACGTTGTATTTATTTGGTGTTGCCAGGTGTTACCATGATGCAGTTGTAACTTACGCCATAATATGAACCTTGTGGATGTGTATCAAGGTGCGAGACTTTTCTTTTGTTAGGCTTCATTATTTGCTATATATGATTTAGAAAATAGGGGTGCTTTATATTAACCTAGTTTTCCTCAATCCCAAACAAAGCCAAGATATTTAAGATTTATCTATAATCAAATTTCTCAGATCTTGATGGGTTCCTTTGGTGCCCTGACAAATTTCCCTGAGGAGAGAGAGGCCATAGGTCGACCTGGGGCAAATGAGGGAGCACGTGTAAGGGGTATGGCTTTGTACAAGGCATTTGCCATTGGCTAGGACATGATAGACTGTCGGAAGCACAGACGAATGTTGCATATATTCGTGCAAGCAAGAAGGTGTAAAGCCTTACAAGTGCGTTTCTCTATGTCCTCTCCATTCATTGCTTCAACTGTGCTGGACACACATGCACATTCTTCAGCTTATTGTGGGATGTTCAGAATTGTCATTTCACACTTTTTGCAAGAATTTAAGGTGTGATGTACTTATCATCGTTGACCCATCTGTGATCAGCGCATTGAATCTTACTGTAGATTTCTTTCATTTTTTTTCCAAAAAAACGACTGTTGGCACTCATTGCTAGTATGCCACCCCGAACAATTGCGTGCATAAACTTCCTGTGGTCATGCTTTTATCGATCTCTAGGAACTTTCGTTACGCTCCATTGGCAAGATCATATTTACTTCGATTACATCAAATATGGACGTGCAAATATTGATGCAGCCCTTATGGTAACTAGGTATTAAGAGATAGTAGATCTCTGGATGTGGCCACATATAAACCCATGTCTGTGCAGCTAGTCGTTCCACTTGAACACCCCACTTCGTGAGAAGGGCCAATTAGGCGTACATGCATAATTGAAAGAAACTAGCCACTGCATGCGCTATCACTAAATCTGCTCGGCAAGCAAGAACGTCCAATGGCTAGTTGCCTCAGGTTCTCAGCATGTACACATAAGCCTTGAGGAGCCCACCCCAAATGAAAATGAAGCAGCTATAGAACACATAATGGAAATTGCGCTTCTTAAGTTGCCAGTCTGCATCCTGTAGCCTTCCCCCCAAAGACTAACGAAGGCAACAGGTTGGCTGGTGCCCTAATGACTCCCTTACTTGGACGTAGAGCCGCATACATATGTACCTATATATATATATGTATATATAGGTACATATGTACAAATACACATTGTCCTGCTTTAATGTCAAAGGATGTACTTATCATTGTGTATGTTAACTAATTGTCATTTTTCTCCAATTTTTGTGGCTAGCAACCACTGCCTTTAGTGTTGCCTCCACCACTTCTACTCACATATTTTGAGCCCCTTTTCTACGGGCACATGATGTTCTGCACAAATTCTCGACCTTCAGCTAGTGCATTTGCTGCAACTGCGCTGAGAGCTCCCTGTTGCACATAGCATATTGTAACGGCTCACTCAAGCTTCCATCTACAGGGACTTCTGAATGTTATGTGTGTGATACAATCATATTAGCTGGACACCTGCATATGGATTGATAAGCTCAGAAGTGCATATTCTGACACACTATCAATTTTGTCATGCAATACTGGACCTACTACACTCAAGTACACGAGCAAACTAAGCTTGTTCCAGGCTTTTGAACGAGGAAGTATCAGCTTTGAAAAGACGACGAGAGGATACATGATTGATTCCCTGATGACTTTACACTGTCCACGTGTTTGAAGTCAGGCACACAACAGAAGAAAATAGCTCAATGCGAATGCAACCGGAGCAGAAGCAGAAGCAGAAGTCTTGGACGGAGAAGCACAATGAAGTGCTCAAAATATGTAAGCAGCAGCACAAACAGTGAGCACCAAAAAGCAGACCTCATCTTCAACTGCTCCCAACATATCGATTCTCACGCTATACTGGAGGGCACCTCATCTCAAGCACTTAGTCTTACATCAGCAAACCTGGAGGTGAGGTCCGTGCTGCTACCAAAAAAGCACCAGCTAATAAAAAGTACCTTAGGACTCTGTGAATAAACACTAAAAACTAAGCATTGCATATCACAAGCCTCCTCCTCACCCCCACATCTCACCACCCAATATGCACTGTCGGGGTATGGCTGGCCACCTTCTCTCGTGCAAGGCAACATAGCTGCACGTACTGCATTTCCCTAGATGAGCAAAAAAAGCGAACAACCTGATAGGTGCCTAGCCACGAGGTGCGGTATACTTTGTACATGTGGCACGTGCGCACCAGGAAGGTGCACATAGGCGTTGGTACCTCTGGGACAGGGAAGGAGTTGGACTGCATCCACTAAGGCCGAGCCAAAGTGGCACACAGCAAACACTCACGTCTTCAACAGAGATGGGGCCATATGCACCTCATGGTGGTGCCCACTGGCTGTGATGAGGATGATTGCTGCTGCTGCTGCTGCTACTGCCACTGCATGCAGCTGCTGCTGCTGCTACCACTGCTGATGCAGCTGCTCGGAGTAGGAAGAGGGTGGTGCTGCAGCTGCTACAAAGAAGCTCCTGCACTCCTGCACCGGGAGATCGGACCTGCTGTCGCTGGCAGCACGTCACTGGCAACTACGTTCCGAGTAGTGGATCAAAATAAGAACATAAGTACGATGCTGGACTCCCCTCCTGGGGTCGACCAGGTCAGGGGCTGCCTCGGGCAGACAGGATGGCCTTGCGAAGCTCCTCGTTGATATCGCCATCCACCCCCCTATGAGTGCTGATGGGATCCAAGCCCGTCTGAGTGGCACCCGGAGACTCCCCTGCCCCTCCCCCGCCCTGTCGCTGCAGCTGCTCCTTTGACTTGCCGCTCGCCTCCCTCCTCCTGCGTTGCTCCTCCTCCTCCCTGGCGGCCTCCGCCTTCTTCTTGTCCTCATCCCTTCTCACCTCCCTCTCCCTCTCCTTCTCCTTGGCAGAATTGCTAGCGTGAGGCTCCGGACTTTTATTCTGCTTCTGCCCGCTCACGTTCCCCTTCCCGTTCCCATTCGCATTCCCACCCCCGTGCTGTGGGCCTCCACCTTCCGATGAAGCTCCCATTCCCGCATGCTTCATGGTGTCTCCATTAATGACGCGCCTCCTGTGCAGATCGTCAAAGACTTGCGACCTCAGCATCGCCTCCTCTCTGCCCAGGAGCTCGGAGACATTGACTGCCTGCTTCCTGCCCGGCCTTGCCAGCTCGCCCTTGAGCTCCCCCAGCGACTTCTGCAGAGAGAGGTTGCGCATGTTCAGCAAGCGCATCTCCTCAGTGAGACCCTTTAGCTCCTTTGGGGCACCCAGATGGCCGGAGACACCTGGATGGCTCCTGCTGGGAGCATAGAACGGGGGGCAGTGCGGCTCTCTGAGGTCAAAGCTGATCTTATCCAGTGCCAAGACCGGAAGCCCCTTCACCACCTTGTCGAACTGGATAGTGGTGCTCGGGAATATGTCCTTAGACAAATTTAGCCGCCACTTGAACGACACCTGCCCTCGTTTGCCGAGCGGCAACGAGCTTCGCACGCCCAAACTCCAACCTTCCCTCAGCTGAAGAGCCCAGTGGAGGTTCTGTGAGCTAGAGCCCTCGTCCCCCTCAACATTTCCCTTGGGCCCGACCACTACAAGCCCATCCGAGCTGTCATCATTGGAGATGCTTAAGCCATGCACATGCGTCTCCTTGGATAGCATGGTCTCTGCTCCGGTTCTAGTGCTGACCCTGTCACTACTTTCCCCAGTATCACTGCCGTTTCTTATCATTTCGACTGGCCCACTATTGGGTGTTGTCAGCTTATCTTGTGACTGAGCACCTTTAGGGTCACCCCATATGAACATCCGCTCAGCATCAGGTGCTTTCCTGAAACTAAAGTCGCCTATTCTGGGCATGGATTTGAGCATAATTCGTGGATTCTTAGGCTCTGCGAGGTTGACTTCTGCACATATGGCAAAAGGAGCACTGCCAGAAGCTAGCCACTTACCTAGACCCGCTTTCACGACAAGTGTTGTGGGACTCTTGTCATCATTGGGCCGATAAGTAAGTCGCACAGATGGTCCCACATCAAAATGTGAGCTTATGTGCAGAGCTACATCGTCCTTGTCACCAATAGAGCAGCCTGTCAGCAACGGCATCCCTAAGCAAGTGACTGGGAGTTTTACCCTGAGCAAAGGTTTCTTGCCATCTCGAAACTGCACTGATGACTTCATCGTCGTTCTAAGTTCCAGAATGAGTAATTGCTTACCCTGAAGGAAGTAGTCTTTCTTATCGAAAATTCATAGATACTGAACACGAATTGCAAGCTTAGATGAGTGATCGTTTAACAACCTGGGGAAAGGACTTTTCCTGATCAATATTTCAGAGATAGCATGGACTGACACAGTGCTATATTGGAGCAGACGATATGAATGAACAAAGTCGTCTTGCATAATAAGCTGATCTTGCGAAGGAGTATTTTGACATCATCCAACATCGACTGACATTCACATTGCGAGCTTCCGTCACCCGTGTATGCGAGCTGGAGGATTCCTTGGCCTTGGGGCTTGCCTTCGGTGCGGTGGCGATTGAAGTGGTGGCATACTGGCGAGGAGTGGCGAGGTATGTGACCGATGATATGTGACCTGATGGTGTCTTCTCCTGAGTCTGCACTTTCTGCACGCGGTCAGAAATGCTGGTACGAGTTTACAGGACATGTGAGTACACCAATTATGGCAGATGACATATAGATAGGCGCTCTTTTGGCCCGACGCTCTCTTTCCCTGAAACGTGCACATACATTTTCTTTGGTCAAATTTGACCGCCAGTGTTTTAGCTGACCCAGCTGACAACGAGAGGCAGTTGCAGCTTGCGCTCAGTTGCGCTCAATCCGCAGGCTACCTATACTCATGCCCACTCATGCCTATGGGCTACACACCGCTTGAAGCGCTGTACAACCTGGAAACTGCACGGGAGCACCGTAGGCTGGTCGAAGGTGGCCGAAGAGTCGGGGACTACACTCAAAGTTTCTACTCGGAACAGTGACAGCTGGTGACAGCTTTAGGACCTTGTCGTGTCAGAATGGGTGCGGATATTAGAGAATAGGAATCAGATACCTAGATTGATATAGATAGCTGAAAAGAGCTCCCACAATGAAAATGTTGTCTGACATGGTCTGACAGATTAATCTGGATTAAGGTGGACTCAACCAGATTCAACGCTTCCTTCCACTTCCTTCATCTGCAACCGTGTCCCGAGTCCCGACTCCCACCTATTTTGATGTCTCACCCAGTCTCACCTTTTTGAATGACTTTTTGACGGGGCTGGCCAATCAAACTCCCGATGAACGCAAGCAACCATCGCAACCAGCTGCAACCAGCAGTTGTCTTTGGTCGTCTTAGTCATCGGCAGACAACGAATGTAGCCACTCATAGCAGCTGAAAGTGCAATATTTTGTGGCTATTTGAATAGGAAGTATACAAGCGCGGAGCACTAACTGGGGCAATCTTACCAGGAAGCAGATCGCGGGTGGTTTCTGTACTTGCTTCTAATCGGTCATGTGCCCCCTCTTTGTCCACTCAGACCTCTAACATTAGGGAATTGCTGGGCTAAGGGAGGTCGAGCTCACTCTAGCGGAGTTCTAGTCGCGCACAATTGAGCTACTTCCACACAAGGGCTTCTTTTGAGAAATTTGACTAACTTTAAAGGACTAGCCAAGCGAGCTTGTGGTTACAGTATGCCATAGCCTTCGGAACAGCTCAGCTTATAGTCTTTGGGCATTATTGGTTTAGTCAAGTTCCTCCCAAGCCTTTTGGCATGGCTCGTTTGCTGCCCCGCGGGGGCACCCTGGGAACTCATACTAGACACTTGCTTAGTACCCGCCTAAAGGAGGCCCTTGTTCTTCTCATCTGTGGTTGCATGCTCGTCATTGTTTTCCCCTTCCTCTCAATATCGGGAACTCTTGGCGACTGGCTTGGCAGCAGCTCTGAGGCTGCTGCTTGCGGAGGGGAGCATGTTGGCCCTGGTTAGTTACCTGCCATCTTTCTGATGCCTCTCACTGCCCGTGCGCCCCCTCTGTGCTCTGTCGGCACTTGTGATAAATTCTGAAGTCGACTTCCACCTTTTGGTTGGAGTCTCTTCCATAACGATGCCTCCTTTTGGCTGGCCTTGTCTTTGTATTTGACAAGTGAGTAGTATCGACATGAACTTTACCTCGTGATGTACATGCGTAGTACATAGAGTGTGGACTTTCTTCTGCTAGTTGGGATGTCAATTGAATATTCCCTCGTCAAAGAGCAGGGGTTTAAACTCATTGTGCTGGTGCACCATTGCGTTCAGGTACTTCTTCCCTCTACTTTGTCCAGCGTCAGATTGTGTACGACAAAATGCAGGCTGATTTCAAGAGCAAGGGACCTGCGTTCCTGGCCAAAGGAGTCACGTCGCAATCAATCAAGGCAAACTCCCGAAGCATTCTCAACGTTTTTTTCTCTCCACACCCGGAATTCAGTACAGCCAACCCACACTGAGCCGCCGCAAGCTCCATGCCCCTCAAGTTGCAATCATCCGCAAGAGCGAGCGCAGGCAATGGGGTTTTAGAAGCGTGTAGCGAAGTGATGGGAAGAGCACATTCAAGATGCATGTGTGGAGCGTGAATTGGGATGCAAATCAGCAACCCAAGTGCAGCTGAGGTGCACTTGCATGAACTTCTGCGTGTTTCAAATATTGCATGAACTTCTGCGTGTATCAAATATGGAAAACTGGGAGGTAAGAGTAGAGGTCTTACAAGCCTGCCGGCTCCCAGTGCAAGTCAGCACCCCGGGGTGTCTGTTTATTCCATGGCCTGTTCGCCTCACGCAGTTCCTGGCTGGGCTCATTCGAATTCGCTGGACTCGCCTTGAAGGGAGTCAAAGGTGTGGGTGTTTCTGATCAAAGTCGCTGATCTGCATCACAAAAGTGTTTAGGTTGTGGCTGCGTGTCTGTATGATGCACGTAAGGTACTGAAGGGTGGCAAAGAATGTTAAGACAAGAAAAATGTTGAGTTGAAGTTCCCAAGAGTTGAAGTTCCCAAGGCCAGAGTGGGGTACAATCGGATGCCTTCAGCTGGGTGAAGCAGGGTGCAGTGGTCATTGTTCGGAAAGGTCATTGTTGAGCAGTCGTAGTCTGGAGGTCAGTCGTAGTCAGGTGTGACTGGCGGGAAGGAGGGAGCCCGGTGGATTTTCTCAAGCATCCAGCGGCCTCCGATTGACCTCCCTGGCTCTCCTTAGTTCTAACTCACATTTGAACCTTGTGGCAAAGAGGAGGTCCTGAAGCTTTACCTTTCTGCTTATCGATGTTGGGGCTAAGAAAAGGGAAAGAATGCATTCTCTGTGTACTTCTCATTGCTAAAAGCCATGTCACTCTTTGAAGCTGACCCATACGCAAACATCCATGAGTAATCGAATAGAATTTAAGTTTAAAGGAAGAAGCATATATGAATGAAAGAGGAGGCTTTGCAATGTCATGCAGTGTCAGGCAGTCCGCCGCTGAGCTCCTGTGCCCTGTCGCTGAGCTTCGCTCTATCAAGTAGAGCACGGGTGCAAGGGGTTTGTGCTCCCTTCAATGCTCAGCTGGTGGAAGCTTTTATCCAGCTGCTACATGTGGCTGGCTCCTGCTCATCGTGGCCCTTCATAGATGTATTCTAATAACATGTAGGAGAGGGGATGGATGCAGCTGTCAGACATCTTTGAGAAGAAGGGCGGTGCCATCCGACCTGTTCTCAAGGTACTGCTGCGTGACTACCTTTTCCTTCTGCTCTCTCCCTCTCCCTTCACTCCCTGGCACACAGTCGCGGGGCGCTTGCACGCTCACGTGCACGCATATATGTGTGTGCGTGCATGTGTTGTATATCTTTGTTTGTGTACACAGTACTACATGCTTGCGCAAAAGCCATACGAGACTCAACGCATCATCGCATCAAGGTATGCAGATCTACGTGGGTATGAGTCCCTCGAGTTTTATCGTCACATCACAATGGAACCTATGCCGATTCCATCAAACTTCCAGGCGGTCATCTAGCTGAGCCTTAGGAGCCCAAGCACGGTTGTTACAATGCATGTGCTCGAGAACTCTGCGCATTTGTACAGCATCTCAGAACTTCATGACGCTCTCGTGTTCATGGAGCCGATGAGTATCATCCGAAGTGCAGACAGGCGCGTCGGTGGCAGCAACAGCAGCATTCACACTTGCCCCCAGGGCTCTGGCTCCTTGTGAGGAGCCGGAGCCGTCAATGGGAGACAGGTGCAGCGTTCGCACTTGCCTTCAGGGTCTTGGACTCCTCACAAGGAGCCATCAGTGGCCGACAGGAGCAGCATCCACATTTGCCATCTGGGCCCAGGCTCTTCTCAAGCACGGCTGATTGTTGAGGTTGCCGTCCGTGGGTGCTGGCGTCTTTTTGGAGGGCAGCCGGCCACGCCGCCTGTGAGGGCGACCGTGCTCTACTTTGAGCCCCGCGTCGCCAGCAGCATCGAGTAAGTAAATGCAATCCTCCTTTTGCTCCCCATCCTCTTCCCCCTCCTCCTCCTCCTCCTCCACCCCCTCCTCCGCAGTCTACTTGCACTCCTTCCACTTGCAGCTTGCCCTACCAGCTGCTTCATCTTGGGGAAGGGCAATGTGAAAGGGGAGTTAGAACGGGGG
>WELA01012740.1:219513-254105 GCA_009602735.1 Mesotaenium endlicherianum
GGAGGGGAGTGGGGGGGGGGGTTGTGGGTGATGTTGGGCTTCCCAAGAAGAGAAACCTGGCGTGCATTGACACGTACTTGCAAGCGTCACGCCTAGACGGAGCTCTGAACGCAAAAAAAAGGGCCTCTCTAATCCAACAAGCGGCGGTCTGCCGCCGTGTGCAAGTAACCACCTGCCTGCCTGCCTGCCTGCTTGCTCGGTGCATATTATTCTCTGGGAGCTACCCCGGCTGCAGATCAAGTCGGCCGAT
The DNA here is from genome assembly GCA_009602735.1 of Mesotaenium endlicherianum. Classification (NCBI taxonomy): domain Eukaryota; kingdom Viridiplantae; phylum Streptophyta; class Zygnematophyceae; order Zygnematales; family Mesotaeniaceae; genus Mesotaenium; species Mesotaenium endlicherianum. Next base: position 219,764 of record WELA01012740.1, read on the forward strand.
CAATCCGGCTGGCCAACTCTGCAACGTGTGCTGCGCCTCCAGCGCCTCCACCTACACGCTTGGAAGGGCACGCTCCTCCCTACCCGCCGACCCCACGCGAATGACGGTGCCCTGCTGAATTGTGGCGTCAAGATGCCGCGAGGTGCATCTGTTGTTCTGCAGGTGTCCAGCCTGCACACGGTGTGCACCTCCTGGGCGTGTGTGCCCCTTCTGAAAAAGATGTAGCCGGCAAGGAAAGGGGCTCTCTTCACTGAGCCCCTCGCCCGCGGCCTCGCGCCCTCCCCCTCCCCCTCCCCCTTCTTGGTTTCCTGTCTTTGCAGCTGCACCTCACCTGGGAAAGCCCCAGCTCCCCCACCCTCTCTGAGACTCCTGGTCTTGTGTTGGGTAGTACTTGAATCGGTCTGAATGTTTGGACGTGAATAACAAGAGAGTGTGGAGTGAGAACGGGAGAGGGAAAAAGAGAGAGAGAGGGAGGGAGAGTGAGTACTGATAGACAAGAGCATGGCGTGGCGTGACGTGGCAGCGGGCGGTAACGCGCGACTCGTTGGTGGCGCTGGACGAGCTAGGCCGCGGCACCGCCACGTCCGACGGCCAGGCCATTGCGTCAGTGCCCCCCCTCCCTCTGCCCCTCTCCCCTTCCCCCCTTCCTCCGTCCCCNCTTCAGCTCCTCCTATGTGCTCCTCTCCGTTTGGCTGAGCCACGTTTTGTGCATGTCTATGGGCTGGCTCGTGCATTGCATGAAACTGAGTGCCTACGTGTGCGCGTTCTGTGTGTGCGTTCCTGTCTCAAACAAGTCATTAGCACTTTTGCAGGTCTCTTGGCAGCCCCTCAGAAGTTTTCCTGATACATACTACTTGCACTTCCCTTCCTTCGCCCCTCTCCCCCCTCCCCCCCCATACCTCGAGGAAGAGTCCAGTATTCTGCCTCGCCAGGTGTACCTCAAGCCCAACAGATCTGCTACCTGGACTTTTCAGACGACACCTGTCCAGCATTTTGGCCCCCCCAGCACTAGCTCTGCGCTGACACGTGTCTCTTCTGCTACTCCCCTCCTTCGTACTCTTGTGCTGTGGTGCGACATGGGGCAGGCATGCGGTGCTGCAGCATCTGGCGCACAAGACGAAGTGCCTGGGCATGTTCTCCACGCACTACCACCGCCTCGCGGACGATCATGCGTCCGACCCTGACGTACGTCCACATTCAGACGCACCTTCGATTCGAGCCGCACGGCGCGTGCCGTAGTGACAGGCCATTGCATCTCGCCCCGGAGCCTGTCCAGGTTTAGGCGCACTTCAGTGCAACGTGCGGTGCATGATTGGTGCCGGTTACACAGCTGGTGGCTGCTCACAGATAGAGAGTAGGGGTGCTCGTTTATTTGTCTTTCTCTCTCTTTTTCTCGCGTGCTTTCATCGTCCGCTGGGCATGCTTGCTGCTGCCGCGAGGCTGCTGGTGCCGGGGCCAGGGTCTCATTCACACTGCTGATTAGTGGAGCAAACTACCAGCCTCTTCACCAGCAGTGTCAAGCCTGGCGGGTCATGATCAGCAACCAGAAGTGTTGTGTCCAGCGCACTTTCATGCTCCCAACGCATACTCACCCACCTTTTCTTCCCCCCCCCCCTCCTTCCGAGCTCTCTCTCTTCCCTCCCCTTTTCTCCTCCACTTTTATTCAAGGCCAGGTGTAGGCTCCACGGTATATGCAGAAGCCAAGTCCCTATCTGACCCAGACCTGAGGGCGGGGTGCTGGCTTGTGGGGGACGACACCAGGTGGCACTTCATCACATGGGTTGCCAGGTGGGCACGGCAGCCAACGGCGTGGAGGAGGTGACCTTTTTGTACCGGCTGGCGGACGGCGCGTGCCCCAAGAGCTACGGCGTCAACGTCGCTCGCCTCGCAGGTGAGCATTTTTTCGCGACTCCTTTTCTGAATGTCCTTCTTCCTCTGCTGTTGGTGTGAAATTTCTCTCTCCTCTGCTTGCAGTGCTTTTCATGTGCATGCGGGAGTGTGGGAGAGAGTGAGTGAGAGAGACAGGGACGAACAGGGAGAGACATGGTGTTCGCACACATGGTGCTGACACGTCCGACAGAGGAGAGGGCCACAGTCGCCACATTCATCTTTCACTCCCTGCCAGCTCTCCTTCTCCTCCGTTCAGCGTCTGTGGTTGTCACCTGCAAGCGTGCAACAAACGCAACGTTCCCAAACCACTAGCAACAGTTATTTGGGGAAAGAGAGGTGGGGGAGGGGCGGTGGTTTGTGCACTTTTTGTGGGGTCTGCCCTAAACGCGTATTCTCACAGCTGGGCTGAGAGGATGGTGCTTGACTGACAAGTGGCATGCTTGCAACGACCGACAGGCATGCCGGAGATTGTCCTCCACCGAGGCACAGCAAAGGCGGCAGAGATGGAGAAGCTGAGCGAGGAGGGGGGCTCGCCAGCAGCTGGCGAGGGGGTTGCTGCAGAAACAGCCATGGTTGTAAGAAGGCTAAGAGACGCGGAGGCCCTCGGCAGCGAAGGGGATGCAGTGGCGGCCAGAGAAGAGTTGCTTAAAGTCTGGCGGCGAGCGCAGGAGGTTGCCCTTGCGACATGATCAAGAGTCTGTGTGAGGTTAGCGTCTCCAGGGTTGGTAGGAGCGTAACAAGGGTTGGTAGGAGTATTTCTTCGTCTGCTGTTGTGTCTAGAGTAGTGCGTGTCATCACTTCGATGCAAGAATGCCCGAGAAGGTAGAGAGAGCATTTGGGTGCGTAGCTGGCGGAGTTTGATCATGGAGCTGCAACTCTGGGCATGCTTGTGCATCGCTTCAATTAGCAGTGTAGAAATAGTCCCTCTTGTTATTTTTAGGCCAATGTCATATGAAGCTGAAAAATGCCCAATAGATTCATGCGTGCATTCCCATTAGTTGATCAAGTGCTCCCAAGTTTCTCATGCCTATCAGTTGTATCATATGATTTTTAATTACTTCAAATTGAGCTTGTAGTGAGACAAGGCAATTTTCTTTCCCTACGTTGCGCTTTGCAGTTAGCAGATCTACCAATGCGTGAAGAAATTATCAACTGCTACACATCACCAGTCCAGCCTTTCAAGAATTTATTATTGAGAGGCAATGACATACTTGAAGCGTTAGCTTGTATTGTAAAGGTAAGTGTTTGTAGACCCCGCTATTTAAGGGCGGGGCTTCTGGAACGTCACAGGCTAGAGTCTGAATGTCTACATTCATAGCTCATGCATTGCAAATAACTTTTCCAAGACCTCTGCTCAAAACTCCAAACAATTCACACGTGCGACCAAAGGTGGCACGCCTCAAAGCTGGGCGCGGGCTCCCTGCAGGCTCCAGAGCAGCATGGCGTGGAAGCCGTTGGAAACGAGCACGCACGCGCACGCAGCAAATGAGCATGAGGGCAGCAGTAGCGCGCGGTTTATGCACTGGGCCTCTCGCTGTCCGTCTTATTGTTTAGCAGTAGCAGATGATTGGCCTCGCATCTCAGGTAGGGAACGTTAGTTGTCTGCAAGTCCAGCTGGAGCAGGTACAACGCGCCGGCCTTCCACGTCATCTCTCGCTGCTCGCCCAACAAGGTCGCCAGCCGGGCGGCAAAGTCCCTGGACCTTGTGGACCACCATGGCCAGGGCCTTCTTGAACGCGTTTGCGCTTTCTTAACCGCCGCTGTTGTCACCATGTCGCAGACCAGCGGCAGCAACGGCCCGCCAGGTGGTGCGGACGGGGCGTCGCGACAGGTGTTGCTCAGGCGGATGTGCGAGGAGTCATTATAGCAGAGCGCGGGGCACGTGCAAAGGGACTGCGATCAGTAAAAATTGTTCTCCACGCCGTAGCAGCTACAGCTGGCGCCCCCGGTCCCGCGCGAGCCTCACGAGCGCTTGATCACCCGTCAGGAACTTGGCCCTCCATGGGTTTTATCCAGGGGCATCTACAGCTCCAGGGGCTCCAAGAAGCTCCCCTGGCTCTGAGAGGAGCTCTGGCAGCGTGGAGTAGAGGGAGAAGAGCCAGAGGGTGGGGGGTAGCAGCAGCACCGAGAGCACCAGCACTTGGGCGACAGAAATCGCGCAGAGTCACGCATGGTTGTGCTCCCTGACCATTGCGATGGGCCATCAAACAACGCCTCGACTCCTGCTGACAACAGCTAACTTCACCCCCAGCTCTCTGAAAAGAGGTTGTGTGCCATATTGATGCTCTTTAGTAGTCCTCCCATGCGAGTTATTGCGTTCAGAGGAGCTAAAGATGGCACGCCATTATATAGCAACCAGGCAACTCTAGCTGCCCATGAGCGAGGTAGTAAAGAACATTGCAGCACGTGGAATCAATCGGGTGCACTTGGGTGCGATCAATACAAGGGTTGAACATTTGCAGTTTTTTTCTGCAAAAGGTGTACAATGGGGTAACACGTGCATATTCTGCTGTCGCACTTGACCACACTTGACCGTGTTGCGTACTTAGATTGTGCATATATCATACAGAATGAGTAATATGCTTCAAATCAAAACAATCAAACCTAGAGCAAAAATTGCTGGAGGATTGAGACATATTCTATTTCGCATGCTTTTACTAGTAGTCATATCTAAGTACCAAAACATTTCACCCACTTGCATGCAACTGCTCACTTGAGAATTTTTTGAGCTGTGATAGCTAGTGCTGTCCCCCGCTGCAGTGTAAGCATTGCAAAATGGAAGAGCTTTAGTTAGCAACTCATTTTGATTGGAAGAAAGTCTAGATCACAAGCTCTATTTTATTCCCCCCTTTTTGCCTGTTTGACATACTTTTCATCGTCTCAACACTGAAGACGACGCACGGACGACAAGCAATATACAAGATAGGTTTGTAAAAGAACACAGTTTCTTTGTTTTCTTCTTACACCAAGCACCAAGCAGGCCGTCGATGCAAAGAATTTGGCTCATTGAAAGTTGCAAAGGGTTGCAAGGACCTGGTTTGCCCACATGGTATACCTCTCACCATTGTTCAGGGTCCCAAATTCTCCCCCAATGTGCCTATTTTTGCCCGATGGAAGTGCAGAACGCTTCAACTCTTGCCTGCTAGTTTCTTCAGTGTGGAGAATTTTCAGGAACAGAAGACCAGACCAAGACTCATGAAAGAGACACCTCAATTTGAGAGGAGTTTGGTAGTTGCACATGGTATATAAAATCAACAAGAGAATATGTGCTTCATAGCTTCATCAATTGCCCCATTACTCAATACCTAGCCAAGAGCAAGAAGTCATCATCCTCTAGAACCTGCACGCTTTCTGCACCTACAAAATGCTCGAGCCCAAGGTCATTAACTATCTGCACAAATTCTCGCCTCTTCTCAATATTAAGAGGCACATAAGGCAGCCGGAACACGGGGCGGATGAGCCCTAGCTGCGACAGAGCTGTGTTCAGACCGATGGGGTTAGGCTCACAAAAAAGCCAATTTACTAGCGGAGCAATCCGTGCATTCAGATCGTCATTCCGGCCCTCAAACATGAGTTGTCTCGAAATCCCTGCACTCACAGAGTAGAAGAGGAAACACTTTGTCAGAGAGACAGGTAACTGCTACATAGGCACCGTGTGCAACACTTAGCCCAACATTTACGCAACACAAGGTATGATGGAGGGGACAATGATCTTGCTGGCCAACATTGAGGGGGGTAAATGAAATTACACAGCGCCCAGCCCTTGACAACGCTCACCAGAAAGAGGTGTTGCGTGAGACTACTGCACTTTGCAGCACACATGATAGTGACGCAGTACACCCGAGGCATGCATTGTACATGTACTTCAGAAGTCTGCTACATGCAAGCTACATGTACATCTCATAAGTACACAAACCACACCGTGCAAGCTAGTACCTCTCTTGTCGACACAACAATGTCCAGTAGAAAGTAACACAGAAACGACATGAATATGGAAAGGTGTAGGAGTGCCGCATGCACCTGGAATGAGGTTGCTCATGACAGATATGACTCCTCGTGCGTCATGGTCCCACCTGGCATCGTGGCACTGGTCATCATTCCCGCTCCAGACAGCCATCCCCTTCTCAGTGTATCCGGCGATTCTCTCATTCCCAACACACTCCTTCACTCCAGCAAAGTTGGGACTTTCCGCAAGCTTATTTATAACAGCTGGAGGAATGTCCTGGCCTGTCCTGCCTGGCACATTGTACACAATGGCTGGTCCCATGGCAAGAACAGCTCTGCACAGGACCCATGTGACCACAATAGTTCGTCAGAACTGGCTGAGAAGTGCAACAGAATTACTTTATGCAAACCTCAAGCAGACACTTGATATAAAGCAGCTTCAGCGACAGCTACGCAGAAACAAAGTTAATCCTTGGTTCAATACATGGTTGAAGTCACTGACTTTGTCCTAACTTCATGCTGATGGCTCCTTGGCAATGCTTCACAACCACTCAAGACTTTGCCACCTTAACATTATTTATGCACAACACTTGCCCATACTACACTCTACATAGCTGGAGTGGAGCATCAACGTCACAACTCTCCGCCTATCATTTCTGGCAGAAGTCTCACCTGAAATGTGCAGCAAGCCCATCCAATGACGTCTTGCCATAATAGGGATTGATATGCAGAGCTGCATGCATACCGACAGCAAAACCTTGTTCTGTTGCATGCGTAGCTTCTCTCGTGCTGTTGCTACCTGTGTTGCCAATGACCTTGATCTTATCCCCAAAACAGTTGACAGTGTGGGCAATCAGCATGATGTGCTCATCCCAGCCCATTAGTTGACCTTCCCCGGTGGTACCCCCCACAATCAAACCTTCTACTCCATTTTCGATTTGCAAGTTGACCAGCCTGTCATACGCCTCAAGGTCAAAACGGCCATCAGGAAGATAAGGTGTCTTCAAGGCTGTTATAAGTCGTAACTTCCGGATGGAGTCTACTGGTGTGCTGCACACATGACAGGTATAGGCTGTTAAGTTCCAGATGCCTACGTACATGAAAGTGATCGGACATGAGGTTTCCTCCTGAAGGAACTCGTGAAAGGTGTGTAAGCGCTTCATAGAATGTCCAGCTCGAGATGTGACCCTGTCTTTCTCTCCGAAATTTCAACTGAGTGTAGTACCTGTTAAGTTGGCAACCAACCTGCCTTCGGTAACCCAGGTAAAACAACCACTAAACAGTGCCTCATGCACTCTCAAACATGACTACTGCTCAATTCACCACATCTGCACACCGTAACTGTCACGTGTATTCCTTTACCCCGCCTCTAAGACCGTCTTCTTTCTATCCTCTAGTTGAGAACAGTCATGTTCCCAAGTACCAGAAAGAAGAAACACATTCATTGTAATAGTGATGTGCTGCCGTATCTTGCAACTACCTATACACTACTGATGCATATGAGGATCCAACGCACGGCATGCACAAAGGCTCAGCTCCAAACTTAGGTCCGGGCAAAGGAGCAAGCATACTTGTCCGTCTAACACATAAAGGAGGAATCTTACGACCAAGAAATGAGTCAAATTTACCTGTTCTTTACTTCGCGGCTCTTCATTGGCAAAAGCGCAGCTTGCATCAATGCACCCCTGATACTGTTACTCCTTTCCCTGCTACGTCTATCTTGTTGAGGAACACTACAGCTCACTGTGGCCTTGCCTTCCGCCATAGGAGATCCAAAAATCTCTGAGTATCTGGCACCTTTTCCTATATTACATGTGGTGGTATGACCACGAGCATCATTACAAGAAAACGACGCAGTCCCCAATTCAAACACTGGAGCCATTGTCGCACCAGACAAAGTGTGCATGGCTGCAAACGCCATGGTGAATATTATGCTTAATCAAACCCCAAGCTCCGGTAACCTCAAGGGACTTTACTATCAAGTATTTAACAGAGTGATACGGGTTATTATCAACGCATTGGTTCAACTCCAACACCTCGGTTGCCAAGAGTGGCAGCTTCTGGCGCCAATTGCAGCCCGAGGGTGGAAGAAAGCAGTTTAAGGAATGAAGGCCAAAAGGCCCCTGCGGGGCTACAATTTCGGCTGCCCGAAAAGTATTAATTTCACGCTTTTGTAATTTACAATATCATTTGCACCACAAGAGGACCGGGCGTTCAGTGACCAATAATGATGTACGTTGTTGATTTTGTACCTGGCTGAACATTCTGACTGTTTTTCTGTCCGCCTATGTGCTGTACGTGTGTGTGCACTGCATGTAGCTGCAATCGTGTGTAGATCAAAAAATGGCAGGAGGCCCCAGGCCTCGGGCCCTGTTAAGTCGCTAAGGTGCACGCCAAGAATACTTTATCGTACTGGGGCTCTAGCCAGTACTCACTCAGAAGTACAGTAGCAGCTTTGTAGTGCTGCCGTCCTTCGATTAGCTGCTCTTTTATGATACTTGTGCACGCCAGCTTTTCGACGCGACTAGTTCACGATTGCAGGTCCGCACTCTCATACAGCAACCTCCTCGCGCGTTCGTATAAATAACAGCGCACATAGCTTACTTCGGACATTGTCAATAATGGTTTAGCATTGTTCAGCGAGCATTGAAAGTCTTCTATCTATTAATACTATTATGCTTCTCTCAGGTGTACTTTGCTCGCCATTTCGTTGGCTATGAATATGATACTTCTCCCCATAGTGTGCGAAGAGTCTTGCCTGCCACTTTGGTTGGCAATTGAGGCAGCAGGTCAGAGCAGACTTCTCAGGGCCCAGACATTTCCCTCATCTTATTGTGTCATAGTCTGTTAACTTTCTATTTTATTCTACATTGCTGATAATGCAGAGGGAAGGACATAACGAGGTGTTGCAGACGCACACTAACCAAAGCAAAAGACCTGAAGCAAGTCTATGGGACCAATGACGAGGAGATCCTTTGCCGAGAGGTTTGTTCATTTTTATCCAGTTACATGGCCCGGGATCTGTCACCTGTGCAAGTTTATTTTTAGCATGCCGCGCTGCCTTTCCCTCTTCTTATACTTCGTTGTCCCTTATACATGAGCATGTCTCACCTCAGTGTGCCGTGGTAGACATAGACCAAGTGTGTGAATCTGCATATTTACATCTGCTGGCATCCGTTTTTCCTGATGGTGAATGGGATCCTCACGACTTTTTATTTGCTTACTTGAAAAAGTCAAGCAAGTGCAATGCAGCATGCTGACCTTTTTCAGGGGCAAATTGCACATCATGGAAACCCCCCCAAATGAAACTGATTCTTGAGGTGCTGTTGCATGCGTGGCCTCTCAGATCCTGGAATAGGGTCACTTCCAGGTGTCAGACAAAGAGCGGGAGTCGGTGGTGAGCAGCAAGGGCCATACCATTACGTCCATTGTGATGGAGAAGACCCCAAAACTTCAACCCCAAGACTTCTGGGCCCCACACCTTGGGCATGGTGGAGCGCTTCATCCGCGAGGCCCGCTTCCTCATGGACCTGCACAAGAGCTCCAAGCAGCAGGTGTGTGTTTGCCTGTTGTGCTCTCTCTGTGTGTGTTTGCCTTCCTGTAGGTTGACATGATTTCCTGCGTGTGCCGCTTTTGGTTGATCTGGTCCTGCTGGCAATGTGGGAGGTTGTGGATGTGCACGTGTGAGAATGTATCCATTCTATCTCGTCTGGTCCATCTGTCTCTGGGCCTTCAAAATTGACTGCCAAATGTGTCTTTTCTTCACTTTTCCCCTCTTTTAAGACGTGTGCGTCCTGGCTGCATGCTTTCCAGCTGCTCCAATACCCCCTGCTTCTCATACTTAGTTGCAAATGCGTGCCCTCCCCCCTTCCCCCTTCCCCCTTCCCCGCTTTCAGCTTCTCACACGAGTGCTGCTGTTGTGTGGCTGGCTGGCTGGTGGCAGGCGCTGGAGTTGATTGATCCGGGACCTGCAGTCGCGCTTCCCCGCTGCGCACGCGCCATGCATGGAGTTGCGACTGTCGGTGCCCAAGCTTGAGAAGGCCTATGTACGTGCTGGGGCAGCTGTCCATGTGGGGCGGTTTTGTCCAGGCTGAGGAGGAGGCTGACACCATCTACTCTGTGGTGCGATTGCTGCTTGCTTCGCTCAGCTGACCTGACCTGACCCAAGCAGACCTGAGCTCCTGCTGCATGTCGGCCAACTGACGCTGCGCCAGCCAATCACGCCTGGGGAATGCTTGCCGCCTTGTATGTTTGACTTTCGTGTGGCGTGTTTTATTTGATTTGCCTTTTCTGTGAGGGATCTTGCATGATATGGTGCTAGGTGCAAAATAATCTGGACTTCATGTCATGTCACATGGAGGCATGTGAGGTGATGGATAGAGCTCTCAAATACTGAGAAGTTTTGTGTTAAAAAATCAAGCGCTTTGCCTGCTTGTTCCTTGGACCTTGTGCACACCACCAAGGCTCCCTCCCAAGTCATTGTCTGGAGCGAGAGTTAATGAGGGGTACATGCTGTCGTGGGCCAGGCCTGCTCCATGTGCTCCACCAACTGCCTATGCCCCGCTGCATTTCTCCTTGCAGCACAGCTGTTTGCTGAGTTGCACAGGGTGCTGAATGCAGTTGTGTGGATGCACGGAAGTTAGTTCAAACAAACCGGAAAGAGCTATCATGGCCAAGGGCCCATAGCTGTCTTCGCTTGAATGAGTGCCTTGTTCCGCAAGGTGCGATGGTCACGCTGTTCATGTGAAGAGTTTCTAGTGCCCAGGTGGTTGGAGAAGGTAGAAGGGGAGGGCATGTGAACGGCGCGTGGGATGATGAGAAAAAATCTGCCCTCACAAGGCATTGTGATTTTTTTGTCGACATGATGGCAAAAGCCTCAAACTTGCTGACCATGCGTCGCGTCACCAATACTACCCCACCCCCCCCTCCTTTACCCTCCTTGTGAGGAACTGGGTTATTTACTTAGTGACTCCATTACAGTGGCAGACGTGCACCTGCATCTTCTTCTGGTGTGAGTGCAGAGTTGCTACATGTCCTGCGGTTCCTTTGTGCGGTTCTTTAGGTAGCTAGTGGAGGTCCAAGTCTCCGAGGCTGTTGCTTCTTTGCTAGCAAGAAGGGGAGCCTGTGAGGCTGGTAGGAGGACCTACCCTCCTGACCTGCTGTTTGGTTATTGGTGCTGCCGTGTGGAGCGCATGCAGGTGTGCCAGGCGGACCCCGGCAATTTCTGCGCGTGCAACGGGCTGGCGCAGGCGTGCCGGGGGCTCCTGGAGGTTGTCTCCATCGCCAAGCAGCGGGAGGGCAATCTGGCTTTAACGAGCGGGATGATGTGACTCCCCATGAGTTGCACCCATCGGCGTACCCCTCGGTAGCGAATCAGTCTGCCTCAGGTGCAAGCGCAGCAGTGCCTGCAAGTGCACTCGCAGAGGAGCTCGGGGGGCAGCTCTCTCAATGGCTGCAATCTGATGAGGAGGGGAGCAGCTCGCTAATCGTCAGTCTCCTGGGCCCGGATATGAGGGACTTGAATGCGCCAGGTGCAGCGGTACCAGGTGGCTACGCGTCAGCTGCGGCTGCCAAGGCAGCTCCTGCTGCTGCCACTAAGCTGCAGAAGTGTAGTTTTTGTGGAGTTGAGTTTGGATACCCGAAAGAGTACAGAGCATGTCAAGTCTGATTGCCATAAGCACATACTGAAGCGCAAGATGGAAGATCTGCCGCCGCTGGGTCATGCCGAGTATGCTGCTGACTCGGAAATAGAGGAGTCTGTGGGGAATAATGACGAGTACCTGAACGGGTGATAGCAAAGAGGGATAGCATGCTTACCTGCATAATACATGTAGGGGAGCTTGATGTATGTGTAATGTTTGTATATACATGTGCCTGTGAGTGCTTCACATATTCGTTTCCATAACCAGTTTGTGTATTGGGTTGTTTATTTTGCTCACTTATGGGACTGTTAGCCGGTGTTCATGTGACTCTCACATTCCTAAGATTGGGAAGTCAATGAGAAAGATAAGGTTCTGTTCCGGCGTTTCTTTGGTTTTTATATATTATGTTCCTGAATATCTCATTCATGAAATTTCATAATGGCCAGAGCTATGGAAGGTAAATGGAGCACGTTTGCCTTGACAAAAATCACCAAAAATCGTGTAGGTGATGTACAACTTGTTACGGAAACTGGTACCTATCAAGGGTCTGAGCAGTCATGCGCTAGAATTTAGTTGAAGGCTAAAGGCCCGTGTTGACCCAGACAGCATATACGATGGAGTAAAAAAGCAGAGGTGCGTGTATACATGTCATGTAGCGGTTGCATTTGGGAAGCAATAGTCAATTGTCCATGTGATACATGTTATATACATGCATGCATGTAACGTACTTCTAGCTACTACTTGGAGAGTTAAGTCCGATTGACAGTCTCCTAATTAACGTCATTTCCACTACCACTGCGTTTAACACTAGGTATCCCATCGGAGCATATATGGTCTAGCTAACCTGTAATGAATCAATATTGGTAGATACAATATTCATTAGAATATAATAGTTAATTATGTTCAGCCTGCTGAACTTTATGTAGTATTGAGTCTGCTGGACTTTATATAATTAACAGATTAAGGGCTCAGCAGGAAGCAGCAGGGTGAAGTCAACTTAAGTCAGCTTGCTGACACATTCTTTGACAGCCAGCTGACTTCCACACCTCCGTACTTCGGTAGCAGCGAACTGCCTCGATATGCATCTAAGTGTGGTATGCTAGATGAATGGCCAGATGACATCCCTACGATGGATGGCGATTCGGGATGATGGGAGATGGCGGTGGATTTGGTTAAACGAGGTCCTACCAACGTGGTTAACTCCCGGGTAGGCGGTGCCATCGCACTGACCGTTGGACAGTAAACTCATTCCATGTACATATGCTAGGCATTGCTCTCGAGTTCGGCATTCGGAAATGAGGCCAACTCTCTTGTACAGCTTACTGAGAGACTTCTGAATCCAAGGCGAGAAGCCATTGATACGCACTGTCTTCCAACCTTGCTTATGTATGAGTTTATTGATTGCATTTTGATGCTAGTTTACTTGCATTTGACTTACGAGTATTATTCACTGTTAGTGTGTTGTCCTTTGCTCTTAAAACAATTAACGGAAAATACCATAAAGATTACTTGCTGATATAAAGATTTGTATTAATTGTTAATCGCCTAGTTGGTAAGTCGATTCATTCAAGTGGTATCGGAGCAGGTTTCACAGTCTTCTTTGTATGGTAAGGACAAGGTCTCAAACTAGCAACTCCCGAGACATGGAGAACCAGGATAACGAGAATGTCGAAAACCAGGCGGAAAGCCATGTAGCGGGAACCCGTACCTATTCTGAAGCAGTGGCAGATACTGCAGCTAGAGAGGCTGCAAATGAGGCAGCTGCTATTACCGCAGTCGCAGCACAGCAAGCTGAGGAGGAGAGAGCCAAATTAGAAGTTGAAAAATTAGCAAAGGCCGCTGAAGATACAGAGAGGAGGGAGGGACAGCCAGCTGACGAGCGCACTGTCGAAGAACTTATGGCATCCAGGGCCAATGTTCTGAACTCACCTCCTGCTGTACAACTCAATGTACCCCTAGGTCAAATTTGTGACCGGCTGAATGCGACAGGAATTGCTGCTGCGGGAGCGAGAGGAACTGTTGAGGACACTACTCGGCGAGTAGATACCACTGCTGCTGCTGCATTTGCTAGACTCCCACCCCAGAGTGTAGACTTGGGAGCATTGTTCGTTCAAATGCAGTCGCAAATGGCGACCATGTATCAGTCCCAACAGGAGGACAAAAGAATCATAATGTCTCTACTGCGGGACAGAGACCAACTGGGTTCTCAAACCACTGGTGGTGGTGGCAGAGGGCCTAGTAAGCCCAAGCCGAAACCTCCCCAGGACTATGATCCTAAGGGAAACAGAAAATATTACATGATCAAGTTTCTCGCGGATGTTGAGCAGTGGCTGGAGAATTACCCAGAACTGCAAGATTACGAGAAGGTCAGGCACACTGGTGCGCTACTGAAAGGCAGTGCGCTACTGCCGCAGATTGGTGACTACATTGGAAAGGGGAGCGTAAGGCTCAGCAACTCGGTGACCCTACGTGGGTAGAGTTTATCGAGAAGTTGCATGAGACGCTTGATGTCATCAACCAGCAGGAGAAAGCTATCTATGCGATGATCTCCCTGACACTGAAGCAGACCACTTCAGTTGCTGAGTTTGCTCAAAAATTCCAGGAGAACATGATGAAGCAGCCAGANGCGGCCAGACTTGCCAGAACTGTATAGGATAGCATACTTCAGGTATGGCTTGAAATCCGAAGTCTCTGGTCATTTCGCAGAGAAGAAGTACGAGAAACTGGCTGACTTGATCCAGGATGCTGACGCCTGGGATCAGCAGCAGTTCAATCACAAGCGCCAAAGTAATGCTTTGGTGTCTAAGATTGTCAAAAAGCCCCACGGTTCCTACAATGCAATTGAAGGAGACCAGGCTGCGGATGATCAGGGTGATGGATATGAGTATGAGTATAATGCCATACAGTCTAGAGGTAGAGGTGGTTTCCCTCGAGGCGGCTATGGAAGAGGTGGTGGTAGGACTAAGCCGAGACCAGCCTCAGCAAAATCTGTTTGCTTCCATTGCCAGCAGCCAGGTCACTTCAGAGAGCAGTGTCCAGACAAGCACCTCCCAAAAGTCGAGAGAAAAGACCAGCCTTTAAAAGACAGCAACAGTCAGTAATCCAGTCTACTGACTGTGAGGATGCTAGAGATAGTGAGTCGTCACTAGCTGCCCTCGTAGCAGGTATTATGGGTCCTGCTGAACTGGATTCACTATGCATGCCTGACAACCAGATAAAGGAGACCATCAGCAATATAGACGTCCAAAGAGTCGTGAGAGGAAAGTGAGAGGAAAGTGAGAGGAGCCAGTGATGGGCAGACTAACTTGGCACCCACCAGTGCTCTTCCTCTTATCCTGTCTGGATGGCAAATGAAGGAAAAGAAGAGGCTTCCAGAAGGATGTAAGTTGCTGAATGCAATGGAGTTCGTCAAAAGCTGGAACCAGAAGGAAGACAGAATGTTCTGCCTGCTGCTAAGAGAGGTACCTCCTCAACCTGAAGAAGTGGTGGAGAAACAGGAAAGCCCTCCGGAGCACCCTACTGCTGCAAAAATTGTTGCTCAGTACACGGATGTATTTAATATGCCTCCAGGACTACCCCCTAAGAGGGAAGTAGATCATAGTATTGATTTATTACCTGGGAGTCAGCCACCCTGGCAACGCACTTATGGCTTTTCTTATGTGGAGAGCGAGGAGTTGAAAACACAGATTACAGAGCTTGAAGAAAATGGTTATATTTCCCCTAGTAAATCACCTTACGGCGCACCCATCCTATTTGTTAAGAAAAAGGATGGCTGTATGCGGATGTGTGTGAATTACAGAGCTCTGAACAAAATTACAGTAAAGAATAAGTATGCTTTACTTAGAAATGAGGACTTGCTCGATACCCTGTTTGGTGCTAAGGTGTTCAGTAAGATAGATCTCAAGAGCGGTTATCATCAAATCAAAATTGCTGAGGGGGATGAACACAAGACTTTCTTCCGCACACGTTATGGACACTATGACTTCAACGTGATGCCATTTGGACTGACTAATGCCTTTGCGACCTTCATGGGTGCTATGAATGAAATTTTCAGACCTTACTTGGATAAGTTGTGCAAGTTTTCCTGGATGATATATTAAGTTTCTCTAACGATGAAGCTCAGCACGTTGAACCCTTAAAGACAGTCATGGCCACTCTGAGAAGAAATCACTTATATGCTAAAATGAGCAAGTGTGATTTCTTTAAGGAAAGTATTGAATCCTTAGGCCACGTTGTCAGTAAAGAAGGCATCAATGTGGATCCTAACAAAGTCCAAACCATAAGGGACTGGCCAGTACCACAGTCTGTCTCTGAAGTTAGATCCTTCCTCGGGTTGGCTAACTACTATAGGAGATTTATTGAGAATTATTCTACAAAGGCCAGTAAACTGACTGACCTTACTAAGGACATAGGGTATGTGTGGGGGGAAGAGCAGCGGCTGCCTTCCAGACCCTTAAAGATGCTCTTTGTTCTGCCCCAGTGCTAGCCGTGTATGACCCCAGCAAACCGGTGGAGGTGGTTATTGACGCCTCTGACTTTGCCATGGGTGCTATTTTGTTGCAGCCTGCTGACAAAACCACAAAGGATGGTAAGGTAAGGCAGGAATGGCATCTTGTGTTGTACAAGTCTATGAAATTAATCCAGCGGAGATTAATTACTCAGTGCATGATAAAGAGCTGCTAGCTATCATTCATGTGCTCAAACAATGGAGAGCATACTTACATGGTAAAGCTATTAAGGTGATTACAAATCATCTAGCTCTGACTCACTTTCAGAAGAAGTCCAAGCTGTCAAGGAGGGAGAACCGCTGGAGCCAGATTCTCGAGCAGTTTCAAGTCCAGATCGACTACAAACCAGGGAAGTTGAATCCTGCCGATGCACTCTCTAGAAGACCTGACTTGCAAGAAAGGAACTTTAGTCAGCATGCTGTAGATAAAGTCGTGTGTGCACTCACTTCACTAAAGGTGAAAAAGTCCTTTCTTGAACAACTTAGGAAAGCCTACCTTTCTGACCCAACATTTGAGCATAACCATATGGATGGTTTGTGTCCTGCTACTGCACTCGGGTATCGGCTTAAAGGAGGGATCGGGGTGACTGAAACCACTTCAGGGAGGCTGAAGCTGGTCATTCCTAATAACTTGGAAATAAGGTCTCTCTTACTGAGTCAAGCGCATGACAGTCTCCTGCGTGGACATTTGGGGCAGGCCAAAACTGTTGGCAAACTGGCAAAACATTATCATTGGGAGGGGTTACCCCGGGAGGTCTTGAAATATGTCAAGTCCTGTGACCAGTGTCAGAGAAATAAGTCTCGGCACACACCACCCGGAGGTCTCTTGCAACCGCTGCCCATCCCAGCTGGACGCTGGGAAACTATATCCATGGACTGGGTGGTCTCACTACCAAGAACTGCCAATGGGCATGATTCAATATTGGTAGTGGTGGATAAACTGACAAAAATGGTCATTTTTATCCCCACAACTGTCAAAGTAACTGCACTCGAAACAGCAAGACAGTTCTACGACCATGCAGTATGCCAACATGGGCTCCCTTCTAATATCATCTCAGACAGAGACTCAAAATTTACCTCTAAGTTCTGGAGAGCTTTAATGGGGTTAATGGGAGTCAAACAGCTGCTCAGCACAGCTAACCACCCTCAGACTGATGGGCAGACTGAAAGAACTAACCGAGTTCGGCAGGAGGTGCTGAGAGCATATATTAACCAAAAACAAGATAATTGGGATGACTTGTTGCCTCAAATTCAGTTCACGGTCAACAACACGATGTACGCGTCAACGGGTAAGACTCCTTTTGAACTCAGCCTGGGTAGAGTCCCTAAGTCTCCTTTAGATGTCTTGAGGGAGTCTTTGACTCACCTGGAAGAGATTGACAATCGGGTCTCTCTCCAGTTAACTCAAGAGTTTGCTGACACCCTGACGGAGGTCCAACATAACCTGCACACAGCCCAAGAAAATCAACAAAAATACGCTAATCAGCACCGTCGCGCGCTGACATTTTCTAAGGGCGATTTGGTCAAACTGCATTCTCAGCACCTGTACCTGCCTGGTGTGATCAAGAAAAAGCTTGGTCTAGTCTGGGTCGATCCATATTCGGTGGTGCGCCGTGTCGGTCAGAATGCTTACAAACTGAATATGTCAGCAGACTACAAGGGTCACCCAGTCGTTAATGTCTCTTTTCTGGAACTGTACATCAAAGGTGACACACTGTTCACCGGTCATTTACCTGTCCAACCAGGACTGATCCCCGCTGTCAGAGAGAGTGACGCTGTGGAATATGAGGTTGAGGAGATTTTTGACGCTCGCTCTGTCCGTCGATCGTCTCAATATGTCATGAAGTACCTCATCCAATGGAAAGGTTACGATGCCTCTGGGGACACTTGGGAAATTAAAGATCAGCTAACCAATGCCAACGGGGCGTTGAAACGGTTCCACCTTCGGGCGGCTGGGGCACCTCCCTCCCTGTCATTTCCGTAGCCATGGACACGTGACAGGAGGTCCTGTCTCCATAGAAGTTGGAGGGGAATGTGACCGTTAGGAACAGTTGTGACAGGCAGCCCACCTTTAAAATTAAGTTGGAGGGAGTGGTGTTCTGTCTTGAGATCAGCCGCGCTCACACTCACTTTCTGTCTAACTCAATTTACCCTGATATTCACTCACACCAGGTATTTCACACTAGGAACTCGTCCTATCGCGTTCTCTTCATCAGGGACACTTAGTAGCGGCAAGATATCATGACTTCACTAACTACATTGTGTTGATGAGTGAGCAGGATGACTCAAAAGTCAGAATTTAAGAGGAAAAAAAGAGCGGAAGAGGCACATGCAGAATACTTGCAATTCCGAGGCGACATCGAATCATCTTCCATCTCCGCTCGGGAATCACAACGACTCCAACGACAGCGGGAGGCACAGAAGAAGAAGGAGGAGGAGGAACAGGCCAGACAGAGGCAGGAAGAACTGGACAGAAAAGCTGCAGAGGAGGCCAAGAAAGCAGAGGAGCAGAGGCAAGGTGAGGAGAGGCGGAAGCAGCAGGCTGAAGAAGAGCAGAGGAGAATCAGTAGCTACCGCTACACAGTACTGGGCAAGGGCTTCGATTCACTGGAGGAGGCCTTCAAGTATGCTCAGAGAAGTCGCAGCGAGTCACAGAAGGACATCCTACAGAAGGAAGGGGAGACATCCGAAAACTTTGACAAGTATATAGAGGTCAGCACAGGACTCCTCCTCTACCACGATTATGCCGGGATGGTAGGATATACAGTCAAGGAGGCCAAGGCAATGGCCCAGGTGAACGAAGCAGGGGCTGTATTGATTCCGGATATCTGGGGGAAAGATAGGGTCATTAGGATGATCCCCATGGACGCGGACAGCTTTAAGGACTCTACATCCCATAACAGGTTCAAGGCCATGTATAATGAGGTGGAGAGAAGGAGCTGGGAATTCTTGGCCAGGGAAACCAGTCAGCTGGACTTTGCAGGGCACTGGTACCCTTGTACTCTGAAAAGGACAGATCCTGCCTTCTTCCAGAAGCCCACCGATTGGCGGTGGATGACCATCAACATGAGGGACCAGCAGAACGACAAGGCGACGAATGAGGATTTCCTAACAGACCTAAAGGGGAATATAGTATTGCCCCCTCACATTGCGGCTTGGGACCCAAGATTGGATGGAGTAAGAGATTGCATGAGCCAAGAAATGCAGGGGGACAGGAGCAGGGCCCGAGAGTCATTCTCCAAAGGGAAGCACGCTTATGCCAAATGGGCAAGCAAGCAGGGGGAAAAGGACCTGTATGCGGTCCGGACTCAGCAGCCCTTACCAGCACCCAAAAGGGGAAGGTCAGTGGGATATTCTTTTTCTCGGGAGGAGCTGGAGCAGCTGACAGAAGAGACCCCAACAGTCTCAGAGGAACCAGGGGACGGAGAGGAGGAGGGGTCAGAGGAAGAAGAGGAGGAAGACGAGGAGGAGGACACTAGCCTGGCCGTAATCCTGACACCTGCCACATCCCCTGTAAGGGAGAGAATTGAGTCGGCCCTGCAGCAACTCGCTGAAGAGGAGGATATCACTTGGCTGGGAACTACCAAAGGACGGAGCCCATCTCCAGGCACGGAGACCCAGTCAGACAGGGCAGACAGGAGGGCTGCTAGAGAAATAGCCAGAGGCCTGCCGGCATCTCCCTCGTAGAGAGAGCATGTACCCTTAGCTCATGTCATGCAACATCCTTCTGGGATGCCGGTGCATGTACCAGTCAGTTTGAGGGCTGCCCAGGAGAAAGCTGCCTCCATTCAGTTTCAGACCGTGCAGGAGGAAACAACACAGTTACTGCGTTCTCCGCAGGGTCCCTACATGGAGCCCCCCTCTCTCACAGGCTTCAGAAGACCCCGAGACAGGAGAAGGGCTGACTCCCCTGACCATAGGGCTCCACGGGCATCTCCCTCTTAATGGCAAAGCGCCAAGTGCACAGTACGCTGTATGGAACAGGCATCAGTACTTTCAGTTGGGGAAACCCATGTCCCCTGTGTCAGTGTTGTCGAGGCGACAACATGTTAAGTTGGAGGGATTGTAATAAATCAGTATATTGGTTGATATAATATTCATTTAAATATAACAGTTAAATAAGTTCAGCCTGTTGAACTCTAGTTAATAATCAGTCTGCTGGGCTTCATATTTAATATCAGTTTAATTAGTCAGCCGGAAGCAGCAAGCTGAAGTCAGCTTAAGTCAGCTTGCTGACACATTCTTTGACAGCCAGCTGACTTCCGTACTCGGTAGCAGCGAACTGCCTCGATATGCATCTAAGTGTGGTATGCTAGATGAATGGCCAGATGACATCCCTATGATGGATGGCGATTCGGGATGATGGGAGATGGCGGTGGATTTGGTTAACCGAGGTCCTACCAACGTGGTTAACTCCCGGGTAGGCGGTGCCATCGCACTGACCGTTGAACAGTAAACTCATTCCATGTACATATGCTAGGCATTGCTCTCGAGTTCGGCATTCGGAAACGAGGCCAACTCTCTTGTACAGCTTACTGAGAGAGATCTGAATCCAAGGCCAGAAGCCACTGATACGCACTGTCTTCTAACCTTGCTTATGTATGAGTTTACTGAGTTGCATTATTGATGCTAGTTTACTTGCATTTGACTTACGAGTATTGTTTGTTGCTAGTGTGTCGTCCTTTGCCGTTTAATCAGTTAACGAAAAATACCATAAAGATTACATGCTGATATAAAAATCTTTATTAATTGTTAATCGCCTATTTGGTAAGTCGATTACAAACGCTGCCCATCCCAGCTGGCCGTTGGGAAACAATATCCATGGACTGGGTAGTCCCACTGCCACGAACTGCCATTGGGCATGATTCGATACTGGTAGTCGTGGATAAACCGACAAAAAATGCAAAATTGTCTTCAGATGATGAACGACAAAGTTAGAGTCAAAAGAGTGAGGTTCAAAGTTCAGGTTCCCAACGAAATTTCAAGTGAAAAGTTTGTCATACCCGAGGTCACAAAAAAGCTCTTAGAGCCATGGCTTCTTCTTCAAATGCGCCAGTGATTGTTGTGGGTGGTAAACTACTCATCCCTGCCACCTTCTGGGGAGATGCATGGACGAAAAAGATATTTGGACAGTATTACATAGAGTCTGTTTTAGTCGAAATTGTGAAAGAAGAGGTTGTAAGGACTAAATAGGAGAAGTCATGGCTCATAGAAGTGTTTTATGACAAGCTTAAGAAGCAATGGGAGGCATGGCAGGTCAAGCAGTACCTATCTACTGTGCTTGAAGAATCCTGGTTTTATTCGAGCCGCATGTAGTTCGTTTTGACTTGGTTTCCTCAGGGGCCTCTCTGCTTTCAATTTTGAGGGAGAATGAGGGTCAAAGTTTAATTTCGTCCTCCTAAGATCCAAATGATGACTTACAGCCTAGGTTTAGTGATGGTGAGGAGGATGAGGAGGATGAGGAGGATGAGGAGGAAGAGGAGGAAGAAGAGGAGGAGGATACTATGAGGAAGAGGGGCAGGCCTGACACCGGAAGAGATAAGCAGCTGATGCTCATTGGTCCTCCTGTTTAAAATGAGAAAAGGGAGAGGAGAAGAAGGGAAATTGCTCCATAAACATAATTGCTCCTTAACCATAACTTCTCCAAGCGTTGTGGTGCACTACAAAACACATAAGACGCTGTTGATCAATTTTACAAGCTCTTTGTCAAGACTTCTGCTGTGAGCTTGAAGTGGTTGCACAAACTATATTGGGGTCTGCTTGATGCTGCCCTAGCGGATGCCTACATCCTCTACAACCTGGCCCATTCTGAGAGTGACAGGTATCCCTTCATGTTAGATGTTGTAGCGGAGATGACAGACTTCCATACTCCACATGAGGGGAGGCGCTTTCGCTAGAGTGCGGGGCGGGCTGGGATGGACAAGTTTCTAGGGAGACACTTCTTTGAGCACCTTCCAGGAGGCTCTAGACCAGGATGTGTAGTGGGCAAGAGCAAGCTGTATGACCTAGACCAGGCCTAGCTATTGGTGCGCAACGTGTGGAGTAGCGCTTTGCCCTGCGCCTTGCTTTGAGGAGTACCATACCAACCGGCACATAGCACATGTAGATAGTGGCCCCTACAGGCTGAGTAGCAGTAAGAAGTAGCAGAGGAGCTGCAACATAACATATATGAAAGGTATTGTGCTTCATGTACAGTTCAGCTTCATGTGTGCAAAGCTGCCGATTCTGCAATATTTCCCCACTAATAATTCATTTTTAATCATTTTCATTGATTATTTTTATCTCCATGTTTTTTTGTAAGTAAAGTAACACCTTGCTTTCAAGCTCCACTTTACAAATTACTATTTGCATTTGTACAAAATAAATTATGAATTATTAACTGTGATGCTCTGTTGCATGAAGCACTAAAAAGTACAGACAATACCCGGACTCCATATGGTCCATTAAGTACAGAGTGTGCCTGCACAAAGCTACTGATATGAATGAAGTGAAATCGGTTTTATTTGATAGATAAGACACATGCCTACTCCAGAATAAATCAACAATTACTGGTGCATATTCAAACTCATACTATGTGAAGTCAAAGTTGGCCCTATTTGCTCGTTCCTTATTACCGAACACACTTTGTACGGAAAGTACACCTTACCTTTCCGAAAATTGCGGGCCACATAGCCAGTGCAATACCTTGTGATGTAAGCTCTCTAATGGTCTATCACACATAGTCATAGCTTCAGTGGTTATTTCAATATAGTGTCACTTAGGTGGTGCATTGTTTGACCATATGTAGTCTTTTCCTTGGAAGACCTAGTGTTAAATGCTTGGCATACCATATTTGCAAACCTTGTAAATTGATTTTCCCCCCATGAGCTTGTACATTTGGCACAGCTTCCACTAGCTTATCGTGCGTTCGCTACATACGTTTGCAAGTTCCCACTAATCTCGACCAATTTTTGGTTAGATAACATTGTTTGTACCTAATGTAGATGCTTTTTGGTCCTAAGCTGGAATGGAGTGAGAATGGCACGCAAGGAAGATACTACATGAAGCTACAATGGATGCTCAGCATGTCTCGCAACTTGTTATAATCACTATGCACTTAGGCACAATCTTAAATGAATGACTTTTTATTTGCATAGTTCAATTGCCTATAAGATTCTTACTCATTTGCTGGAACGTTCGTTGGTTGCTTACATTGTTGACAAGGTTAAACATATACCCGCAAGCGCGGTTGGTGGCTTGGAAACCAGCGTCGAGAAGCAAGTAGTTGACCACTACGTTATATTCTAGACGTCTTGACACGCTTATAAGGTGACGCCAACTTGACTGAGGCATTTTGATGCTTCTTTCAAGAGCGCAGAGCATAAAATTGGTTGTCAAGCGGCTCTAAGCGTCATGTTGACCACCTGATCCCGCTTTTTGATTCAATATCGCCTTTGAAATGTGGACAACTCAAATTTTGACGTGCTCGTCAGCTCGCCAATACTTTCACAAAACCAAAATTCTTTACGTCATGTTCATGTCTATCTTCACATGAAGTTTCAAGTCCTCATGACTTGTTTGAAAAATTCAAGTTGCATTCCCCCCTGTACAAGCTGAGATGATATTGATATCTCATGAACAACTTAAAAACAGTCAAATCATCTCTGCACCGTACCTAGTTTCACTTAGATGACAAACTAAACAAATAAATTGTTGTAAAGCTTTTAATCAGTCGATTGCAAGGTGCCTCTCATCCTTGAGCTAATATCACACTTACTCTTTGAGCTTATTGCTCTGTTGTGGCATACAACCACATAGACTTGCACAACATGCATATTAACTATTATAACTCTTAAATCATTCAATGCCTCAAGGATTTAATAACATTCGAAAAAGTTGAAAGATAATGTGTACGAGATTATCAATGTAAAGTAATATACCTTACTTTTTTGTCTCTCACTTATAATCAAGGATCTTTCATTCATTAGGACATAAATATGTACTAATCTTCTATTTAAAAGAGCATTACTCATTATCTTTTCATGTGACACGATATGCCAGACGTCTTGAGCGATCCGACCAACATATTAGCCGACATAGACTCAAATCGACTGACGTACCGTTATCTTAAAGAATTATTGTTGGTTGATGTCTCTTTACGGTGGCCAAAGCAATAAAGCTCATTAGGTCAGATGCGGGATTGGAAAAACGATGATTGTGGACGACTAGATAAATTGAGCTCAATAAAGAGTGACGTATTTTGGTTTACTATGGTTCCTGATGGTTACATTTTATTAAGGGCAAAGCAAACTTTTATTATCAATTGACGCCACAAGACCACATCTACAACTTAGGAATACACGGTGGATATAAAATTTGAAATAAACTCCTGCTTGTAAAAAAGGGGGTGTTTGCAAGGAGAACTTTCAGCAAAATTTTGGAATGGAGCCGTTGTCGCTGTGAAGGGAGCGAATGATAAAGCAATGATAAAGGTTGCTCTAGATTGGTTAATACGTCCAACTTATGATATGCGAACGCTATGTGCACAACTTCATTTGTCTCTTAAATATTATTAACAATAATATGGACAATTATGTTGTTTAGCCTTTGTTGCGAATTTTCAAAAGCACATTTATTCATTTGTCAACGTACATGTGAGACGAGCAGCACACATGTCGTGCCTAATGGCGTCAAGACTTGGACACGTGTGTTGCTTTCCAGCCCGTGTGTTGTCGACCTGGTCAATGTGTCGGTGGTCCTCTGCACGTGTGGGCTTTCCTTGGTTGACTGGTCGGTGCATCTCTGCACGTAGAAATTGACCTGGTTGATTGCCTTACATGTGTGTCGGTGACAAGCTGACCAAAATCTGGTCTTCTGGCACTTGCACCACTCAATTGAGAGGAACCCATACTTAGCATTTACCACCCCCAGCTGCTCTCACCCTATTCACCATCTAACACTTGCAATGATTTTCTATCTCTTAATCTTCCTTACAAGGACAACAACGTCGTATTTCTACATAGGCTTTTGCCTAAGTTGAGGGTTGCACAAGTGAACAAATTTTAGTTTATAGAAATCACGTCTAGCAGATCAGCACAACAATACCAAGTTTCAAAGAAATTCGGCCATCAAGGCTTTTGCTTAACTTTCACCAAGTTACAGCTTACGAAACTTTTAAATTATAGCATCTATGTCGGCTGAAAGGGACAAAGTGCCCTGGTGGAAGCGTAGGAACTCACGAGGAAAGGAACTAGCTGCAATCATACTAAAGAGTGTAGCGGCATATCACTAAGAAAGCTTAGAAAAATTACTCAACATTTTGAGTAGAAAGAAACTGCTCACAAATGATGTAGGATAGAAGGCCCTGTCATTACAAACCCGTAGAAATTTACAGAATTGAAAATTGATGAGTAATGAAGAAGTTATGCCTATTTATAATTTTCTGCCTAAGTGCTCTCTGTAGGAGGAAGCTACGGAATTTTCTAAGTGTCCGTCAAATCGTCCCTTCCAGAATATTCGTGAGTAGGCCAGATCAGTCTCATCTGACATGTCGGGTTGAATTAACGTCCACATACATGCATCGACATTACTAGAATATTCTATCTTAGGCGCGCTAGGCTAAACCGAAACTTCTAGGTAAATCGACCTAGTCGGCACTCCGCGTCAGCCGAACTTACGTGAAGGTTCGAGTTCACTCTAATGGGCCAGATCGCTCAACGCTGTCGGTCAATCCGACGGTCGCGCTCACCGCGAATTAAGGACAGTCGTCAACCAACCTCAAAACTAATAAAACTTTGAAAATCCATAAGTCTCTCAATACTTAACCAAATTTGATGAACTTTATATCAAAATGATCACAAAAATGCACTCTACAATTTTAAGTAATCAAAACATACGTTCATTGGACTCAAAAATGCACTTCATAAACCTATGACCTTACATCGGCCTGGCTTGAGCTCTTCGCTCAATACCGCACCTAACAGTTTCCATTGCTGGCTGGGCTCACTCAACTCTTCGCTGAGGGTTGTACTTGCTAATTCTGCTCTTGCTAATAGCAATTCGACAATTGAGACTTCTGAGGACTTGGAGACTAACACAGCACTCAACATTCTATGTGCCTTCGTACATTTGTGGTGTTTGACTCAAACATGTGCTAGATTTCCTAGCAAATTCTTCTCTGCAAGCTCTCTATTCTTTCAGTCGAAATCCCTTCTTGGGAACTCCAAGATCCTAACTTCTATGATACGACGAGAGAAGAATTCCTAGACGTCGGCAGAAGTGAGGCGCCTGGCTCTCCTGTGGCTTTGGGAACTCTTTCTCCTTCGCGCCTTTTCTTCTCTTCTCCTCTTGTTCCTGCGCTCCTCTCTGCTTCTTTGCCAAACATTTGCGAAGCAAGAATGAGGCAAAATTTGTGCAGAGCTTGTGCCTTTCCCAGGCACCACGCATGCTGTTCTCTCTCGAGAACTTCAGCTCTTAGTCACAGCGCTAAGCATGCATGTAGTCTCGTAGGATTCCCTCGGGACAGCGTTACTTGTTCGACGTCACTTAACATGCATGCACACCTTGTGACTGTCGAGCGTGTATGCTTGACCTTTCGGTCAGCATGCACGCCTAGGTGGCCTTAAGCCTATGTCTCCTGAGGTGGCCGCTTAAGTCGTGGCAGCCTGAAATGAATCGACTTACCAAATAGGCGATTAACAATTAATAAAGATCTTTATATCAGCAAGTAATCTTTATGGTATTTCCGTTAACTCGTTAAACGGCAAAGGACAATACACTAGCAGGGAATACTACTCGTCAGTCAAATGAGAGTAAACTAGCATCAATAATGCAAATCAGTAAACTCATACATAAGCAAGGTTAGAAGACAGTGCGTATCAGTGGCTTCTTGCCTTGGATTCAGATCTCTCTCAGTAAGCTGTACAAGAGAGTTGGCCTCGTTTCCGAATGCCGAACTCGAGAGCAATGCCTAGCGTATGTACATGGAATGAGTTTACTGTTCAACGGTCAGTGCGAATTGACTAAAGTTCAGCAAACTGACTATTAACTAAAGTCTAGCAAACTGACTAATAACTAAAGGTCAGCAGGCTGAACTTAATTAACTATTATATTTAAAGGAATATTATATCTACTAATATACTGATTCATTACACAGCCTCACCACAGGTCCATGGCTGAGGTGGCCTTCCCACGCAACCTCGGCTATCCTGACCCATGCCAGAGTGGCTGCGCAGTCAGCGCCATCCTACTTGGCCTTTGCCAATGTGGTCTGGTTGCCGGTCCTAGGACAGTCAACTTTCCAGCAGACTATGCTTTGTCAAAAACCTAACTCATTCCTAATTGCCAGGATTGATTAGCCAGTCACGCATCTTGTGACTTGACTTAACCCTGATTGTCAGTCAAATGGTCGGTGAGTCAACGTTGACTTCTGTACCTGGCGATCGTAACTAACGTCACGCGTGTCGTGCCGTCAAACTAATAGCAGTCGCGACATACGTGGACATGATTAAACATATGTACGCTCGATTTGTACCTTATATCTAATGACGCATATAAGAGTCGCACTAATGATCAATTTAAACCTGTGCGATAACTGAAACGTAGGACACGTAGGATACTTACAAATTGATTAGTTGAATCTATAATAAGATGTAGTACTTCCCAAATATTAATCATTTGTGTAACGAGTGACCCCATACAATATGGAAGACGTTAACGGCTAATGACGGGACATGCGAGCAAGAATGGCAACTAGGGAGTAAAGACAGACAGCAGGAGATAATGACTGGTAATGGGAAGGGGTGTGAGCGAGAAAGACAGCATGGAAACAGAGCACAGATTGAGTGGCGGAGTAAGTGGAAGAATTCTACAATCTGAATGTGAATAGATTAGTATGCGAGCCGGCGAGAAGAGAAAGACAGCAAGGAAACAAAACGAGACCCCCCTTAAGCATATTGAATTCGTTTGTAATGAAGTCGAACTAAGTCGACGATTAACGACCGAGCTGGACCGAGCCTGCTATTAAGTCGCGATCATGCTAAATAAAATAGAGTGCAGCGACAGAATGTACGGCAAAGCTGTCTTCTATATGTTATTTGTTCACTGGGAACCTCCAGTTGACCACCTTATAGTCAGCAGGCAGATGACTACGTGACAAGCGTCTAGCAGCTGTCTAGCATGGTCTAGCAGGCGTTAGCTCGATCAAGCGCGATACACAACCACGACGAGATCGCGACCTTGGAAGA
Organism: Mesotaenium endlicherianum; assembly: GCA_009602735.1. Taxonomy (NCBI): domain Eukaryota; kingdom Viridiplantae; phylum Streptophyta; class Zygnematophyceae; order Zygnematales; family Mesotaeniaceae; genus Mesotaenium; species Mesotaenium endlicherianum. Next base: position 247,972 of record WELA01012740.1, read on the forward strand.
CGCAGCACAAGAGGGATTCGTGCCTGTGTTGTAAGCGCGAATATGGAGGCGGACCATTGCGCGCCCGAGACAGCGCGAAGGCTGCAATGGTGGTGCAGATATTCGCTGCGTGTTGGTGTGTTAGCAACGGCCTCTGCCTCATCCCATCATCAAAAGCTGGCGGAAGCAGGCGGAAGCAGCTTCTTCTACAAACGCCGGCGGTTGCAACCTGCTCCAATCTCGTGCGACCTAGGGCCAGAGAGCTTAGATGGCCAGAGCAGGGCCAGGGCATGGTACCAGCACGGTACCGTTGACCAGCAAATACCCGACAACAGTCGGCCATCGCCTGTCCAGCTGCAACAAGCTGGCAAGAAGCTTCACCCCTGCTTCAATCAACTGGCTTCGAGTATGCATCGGCGCATGTAACTCGGTCGCTAGAGTGGGCAAAAAGGAATGGACTTTTCATAAATACGATAATTCGGGATTTTGGCCCTTAACCTAAGACGTTGCGCGACAAACTATATTGCTTCTGAAATTTGTATGCAAAGGATCCAGCCTACTTCGTTTGAGAAATAACAAGAATAGCGATCATGTGCGACGATCAGCGATGGCGTTGACTGGCTTCACTCCACTTCGAAGCACTCCGAAGTGCCATCAAAGATTCAACACTTGACACTGCTCGACACCACAATTCAACTTGCAATGAGGTCGTCCACCCACCTCACCATCGTACAGCACCATGGCTGGCGTCATCTCAATCCATCTCATGCCATCCACCATGCCGTGCCGTCCTATCCAGTCCTACCCGTTCTGCGCATATCTGTGCCTCCAGAAATGTATTAGCCACGGTGGCGCCCATGGTGGCGCCTTTTACGTGTCTAGTTGGCAGACCCGCAGAGCACAACGGAACATAACAAGGCTGCAGCAAGGCACAACTAATCAACTAGGAGTCCGCCAGATCTGGTCAGGACTCGAGCGTTGAAAACTCTTGCACAATACAGCATACTTATATGAAGCCAGAACAAGGCTTTGAGATTATCAAACTTTGTTTTCTCGATGGCCTTGTTCACTAGGCTTTCGGTTCTACTTCTCGTCTTGTGTGTGGCTACTCGCCCTTCTTACGGTAGCGTGGACGAAGACTTCGATAAATTTGGGAAGAGTTGGCTGAGTTATCTGCACCAACCTCAAGCTGATGGATCTTACAAGATAGGCCTCAATAGTGAAGGGGGTAAGCGTTTGGCCGAGTGACCTACAGGCTTGCATGACCTGACCTCTTAGCCGCAGACACTCATGTGCACTTTTCTGAGTGATCATGCTGATGAAAGTTTTTTCATGCAATGGTGGAAACTCGCAGCTGTGAGAGGTAGATGAGTCTGGGGTGTTCAAGCTAAAACCTTTGTATTCTGCAGTCGAGGAGTGAATAAGCACAATTCTCTTGACATGGGCGGCTTAATGTTGACGAGGGTAGTAGGGAGTGTACTGTGAGTTTTTTTCTGCTGTCTGAGCTGGTGATTTGTTAGAGAAAAGGTGTTGCCTTTCAAGTGCTCGGGAAGCGCACAGATATGCTCGAACTTTTTTGGATTCGCCTAATTACTCAACTTCTTATGTAAAGTGCAGGTGCTTACTTGACGTCAAAAGAGAGGTATTTTCATGGCAGTATCAGTGCTAGCTTGAAGCTGCCCTGTGGCTTTTCAGCTGGAGTTGTGTCCAGCTTTTATGTAAGCTAACAGACCTATCAATACCTGGTGCCCATCTTTTAGTGAAAAGCAGTGTTTAAGTACAGTTTCACCACATATTGTGAGCAGTTCTTTTTACAGCTGTCACAAAAGTGCTTTTTATGAGGAATATTGTGAACAGATATTTATACAGTTGTCACAAAAGTGCTTCTTATGAGTGAGGAGTCTTTTTAAAAGTTGTGCATTTAAGTTATTGTCTGGTTGTGCAAATTCAAACATTATGTGGGCTGGTGAAATTATGAAATCTGGTTGAAAGTGTTGTACTATACGACATCATTGGCTGCTGTGATTGTTGCCTGCATAAAGGTCTGATACTGTTTGGCACTCATTTACAAACTTTTGTCTTGTACATGCTGATTCACCTTCTGTTAGCAACAATCTGCTGTGGAGCTTTGGGTAGTATCAATTGTTATGAATCCTTTGTGATGGGGTTTATTTTGGTGTGGAAGCATGTGTGTAGTATATTGAAAAGGTGTGAGTATTGTGGTATGTGTTGGCAGTTAAAGTCAGATGGTCCTGAGCTTACCAAGACTCATGATGAAATTGATATGGAGTTTCTTGGTGGCGTTACCCCAGAGGACATAGTGTTGCACACCAATTACTTTGCTCAAGTGAGTACCTTCAGCTCCTTTATCTGAGTTCTTTGCAGGCGATGTCATTTTTGTATGGAAGTTTGTCGCTCTGTTAACTCCTTGTGTACTGCTGAGTCTACTCCGCTCCCTTTTACATGAAGCAGCCATCGTACCAACAAGACTTGGCTGATGTTTGATTGTGAGTGCTTGTATGTGGTTGCAGGGTCATGGGCATCATGAGCAGCAATTCAAGCTCTGGTTTAACCCATGCACAAGCTACCACAACTATACCTTTCTCTGGAACTGGGACCGTGTCGTGTGAGTGCTCCTTTGCCACTTAGACTCTTTTATTTTTTTCTTCGTTTTTTTTCAGTAATTGAATAACCATGAGTGAGGCGTATGTGATAAATATTTAAGGCATGCTGGTACCTTGAAGATAATTGACAGATCTTAATTTCTGTTTTGATTAAAATCATAACTTGCTGGTTGTTCTGTTGTGCAGGTGGTTGGTGGATGGTATTCCTCTGAGGCAATTGGAGAGATCAACTTTTGGACGCAAGTTTTTGCAGAAGGGTTATGTATATCAACCCATGTTCCTTCATTTCACTATGTGGGATGGATCTAGTTGGGCAACTGATCACGGTAACATTAAGGTGAGTCAAAACGCTGCCTTTATGTAGACACACACAGAAGTATTGGCAGGGTTTAGAATATGATGTTGCAACATAGAGGTTTTTGAAGAATGGTGTATGTTCACAACTGATAGTTCACAGTGCGCACAAAATTTTATGAAAACAATTTTTTGGTTTTAACTGTTCATATCTCTGTTTTTGTCACAGGCGGACTTTTCTCTTGCACCTTTCCAGATGCAGATAGGCAATGTTGACTTCAGCAATTCTTGTGAATGGAAGAGACCTTTTCTTCCTTGTGCCAAGTCGTACAGTAACTCTTGGGATACAAGCCTTTCCGCATCGAAGATCGCAGAGATGAATGATTACAAGTCCAAGTATATGATCTACAACTATGAGACTTACCAAGGATAGGGGGTATTTATTGTGTGCCTGCTATGTGTACATTGTGAAGAATCTTGTTGAAGGGGGTGGATAGGGATAACTATCATCCTGAATGAGTGGGAACGCACATTCATTTTTCATGATACTTTCTTCCCTGTGAGGAAGCTAGGCAGAGGAAATTGTCACTTCCCTGTGAGGGAGTTTGGCAATGCAGATTGTCAGGCAATAAAAGAGACTGGACTTTAATGTACTGCATGTCCAGCTTAAGTTAGTATTTGTTTGCAATTTTCCATGTTCTCTAGCAGAAGGGAGGGCTGTAGAGGACAAGGAGATGGATTTGGCAATAATGTATATTAATACCATAACATATCATGTTGACAATACTTTTGATGATGTGGTTGGTTTATTCATTACTGGAATAAAAATTGCTATCTAGTATGCAGATGTGATCCTTGCTTTGTTCAGTTTTGTACATGATGTGGATCATTGGTAGGAAATGAAGATGTGAAAAACATATCAATAATGCCTTTGGAAGAAAAAGTTTTTCTTACATCAATCTTTCCAGTTGGAACTTGAACAATATATGTTGTTTCTCACTAAATGTTTTTTAAATAAAAAACACTGAACGAAATGTGTAATGATGGAAGTCTGTAAAACTTGTCTGGAGCTATGTGAGCTATAGTGCATGGGTTGAGCACATCATTATATGGCACATCTCAGACAATAATCAGAGTCATGCCTGACGCGCATCAACGCTTCCCTGGTTCCTCTTCTTGAGACTCTGGGTCCTCAGAAGGGAAAAACTTTCCTATTTGCAGGTGTTGTTTATTCAAGGCTGTCATCAGATATAAGACTGCCCCTTTAGTGCTGATTCTGGCAGACCAAAAGTAGCACTGGGAGGAACTTCGAGTCTGAACTTAGGGATCCTCGTCCCCGTTCCCTTATCCTACCCATTATTGGAACCTTGCTAATAATCCAACACTCTTTCTTCTTGTTTTAACAACTATACCTGCCAAATTGTTTCTGTCAACTTTTTCCCAAGCACCCTGCCGTCCCTACCTATATTTGAACCTTCCAACTTTCAACTCTAATCAGACTTGTGTACCATTATTTCTGGAGTTCCCAATCCTTACTCTTGAATCTGACTTTGGGATGTCACATGAGCCATATAATAAGGACAAACCCTCGCACTTCATGCACGTAACACTATCAAGCATGCACACTGCTCTCAACACCCATGTTATTTGTTTGTCACATGACTTGATGTTGCACTTCGTGATTATGTTGGTAATTTCCCGTCTTGAGAACGTCAATTTAGGCTTTTACTAACCCCAACAGTTCACGGGTGGAGCTTAGCCCTAAGATTCGCCAATAAGTGGCGTTGAATCTTCACTAGAGACATCTTCAGCTTTCTGCCCCTGCTGCGCGATCCCTTCCGCACCACCTTGGCCTTCTGACACCTGCAGAAGTGCATCACAACAATTGCACCATATTGTCAAAGCACGACATTCATCGACGCAGACAGCATCCACAATCAGCAGTACTCTGCACTCGGGGATGACTGCAACTTTTTAAGCTACCAAGCAATAGTTATATAACCGACTATGAGCTTGCAGGTGTAACATGGAGGCCTCGACCAGCACGGGACAGAACAAATTATGCCAGTCGAGCAAATCAACACGCCGCTAACCCACGCACCACACTGTTAGCAGAACCACGTCATCATTGTCAAACTAAGAAAGGCCACGATTAACCGAGAGGAGAGCAATAAACCCGAGGGAGGTGCCCGGGCATCCTGGCTCGCGTACGTCGACAGCTGGCGGCGGGGGCGGGGCCGGGAGCGGGAGCAGGGGCTCGAACTTGGGAGTCTTGACCTTGAGCAGGTACAGCGTGGCCCAGTACCAGAACAGCATGATCTGGCTCTCCTTCACGGCAGCTCTCTGCAGAGTGCTGTCGCCAAACGACAGCCGCGAGAGCACCTGCTCCCCCGTGGCTGCGTCGACGGGCCCCTTGGTCTCGAACTTGAGCCCCCGGAACTCGTTCACACACAGCCCCTCAAAGGCCCTGTTCATACACACACACACACATACACCCATGCACAAGCAGGCGCTCAAATACGCGTTGGAGTATGATTCAGAGGGAACCCAGCCGCGCGTACAGGCACAGGCACAAGGAAGGTTTCGAATGAGTAATTATTCCAGGCAGCGGGGGGGTTCCACGCAGAGATAGAAGCAGGCTGTCGGTTGAGGACAAGCTGGCTGGCCAATTTGGGGGCTCATTCCGCAGCACTGATATCGGGCATCCAATACGGCATCAAGGCCAGCACAGAGAGCAAGTTTTGCACAGGTTTATGCGTGCACCCACACAGAGCGCTTCTGTAATCAAACACGTGCGTGTGCATGCGTGTGCGAGCAGGCACTTACACAAGCCAGACGCACGTGCAGGAGGCACACACAAACACATCACACACGCGCACTCGCGCAAGCGTAGCCGTGCATGGAGGAGAGGACATCCTTCTCAGGGGGCAGTGGTTTTGCGCTAGTTGCACCTGTGCCTGTGCCTGTAGAAATAACAGCGGAGGAAAATTTGGGACCTAAAAGAGAGTGGCCACCATAGTGCTCGGTCAATCCGAAGCTCTCTGAATCCAGGTGCTGACAAAACCCGCACACGCCCCTCCTGCCGCCAGCAATCCTTCACCGCCTCGCTCCACCACTCACGCCTGAGACGCTTCTCCCCGAGGACAAAAGGCAGATAAATTCTTCCATATTCAGCACGAGCACCTCTGCAGCCTATTCAAATGCAAGAGGGCCAGGGACCCTTTTTTGTTTGGGGGG
>WELA01012745.1:0-30004 GCA_009602735.1 Mesotaenium endlicherianum
GGATGGGAAGGGGGGGAGTTTGGACACCGAGGAAAGAGGACCAGAAACAAGAAGGGTGAAATAAAAACAGAAACAACAGTGACGGAGAGCATAACAAGAACAGGACCAAGAGGAGAATGCAGGTGAGGCGCAGGAGGAGGAGGAGGAGGAGGAGGAGGAGAAGGAGGAGGAGGGGTCGCCTGGCCGCAGAGATGCGCACACACACCTGTTGTCGCGCAGGCAGTTGTCGACGTCGGGTGGCTGCCGGAGAAGCTCCTCTGCCTGCGCAAACTCTGGGGCCCACAGGGCGGCGGGGTCCTTGGGCACGCTCATCTGTACGCTGTACACGTGCGCCGACGCGCGGCCCCCCCGCAGGCGTTCCCGGACGCCTGCGCAAGCGTGGCAGCAGCAGGAAGAAGAAAAGAGTCTCAGTGAATAGGGGAAGGGGAAGTTTTGCAGCGGAGATGTGCGCCGTACACGCGGGCCGACGCGCGGCACCCCCCCGCAGGCAGGGGCCTTGCCTGCAGGCTGCGTGCAAGAGTGACATCAGAGGAGGGAAGAGGACAGGGAGAAGAGGGGAATAGGGAAGAGGGAGACGAGGCGGAAGCTTGCAGGAGGCATGCATGCATGCTTTACACGTGGGCTGATGCGCCGGGCCCCCTCAGACCTTCCCTGCAGGCTGCGTCAAAGGTGCACTGGAGACAAAACTTTTGGAGCAACGCAAATGTGCGGGGGCTGTACGCGTGGGCTGACGCGCAGCTCCCCCGCAGGCCTTTCCTGAAGGCTGCGCGCAGAAGATGCAGCCAGCAGAGAGGGTTGCTGCGGAGGCAGAGGACGGCAACGCCACCCGCCGCCCGTCGTTTCATTGCTGGTAGCATTCGCGTGTAGGTGGCTTGACGAGTTTAGCACAAACACGAACATGCACATTCAAGACACTGGCACACGCATATGCACATAGAATTAATGTGCGGACACAATTTAATTCCCGTGTGTGGCTGTGTGGCTGTGTGTCTGCATGCGCGCGAATGCATGCGTACACTCATGTGATTACACAACACACATGTGTGCACATTTACTGTGAGAGCTCTTCCCCTTTGAGAAGCACACCTGCAACCGTGGTCTGGAGGAGGAGGAAGGGGAAAGGGGGGGTGGACGACAGGGGGAGGAAACTGGACAAAGAAGGGGGGGAAAGGGTGAGGAGGGGGTGAGGGGGAAGGGGGCAGCAGAACCTGGCAGCTTATCGGCAGTGGTGAGCACAATGGAGCGCGCTGCCGGCTCCTCATTGGTCCAGCCGGCCACCAGGTACACTGGCGTGACGTCAGCTGTCCCCCGGTCCACGTACTTCTGCAGCAGCCTGCCAGGTGTCGGAGGAACATACAGCAAGCGGAGAGACAGGCTTCACTCACGCGAAGGAGATGTCCTCCCCACCTCCCAATTCATTACTTCGGAAGAGATGCCTAAAAGAAGCGCACGCACTGCCCTACTGGCCGTGCATGCACGCGGCACCACAGGACCAGGCGTAGCGATGGTCATCCACTTGACTTGGGGGATCTGCATCCAACATGCGTAACGCTCGTGTGACTCACGCTCGCATGTTCCGCGTACACGCCTGCTCAGTTCGGTGCATGCCAGCGCATGGTTTGATCAAGCATGTGGTTTGAATGGGCGCCTTGGGAAGCGAACACCCAGAGCGAGGTGTGCTTCGAGGGTTTAGCTTCATGATGCAGGGCTTAGCGCGATTCGTGCGAGCGCTGACAGGAGGGATGTGCTGATAGGAGGGATGCGCACGGGCACAGGTGCAGCCAAAAAAGAGGTGCACGTATTTGCGAGCGCAGGAACAAGGGGACACAGCAAAGGATTGCGCCGCTGGGCTAATTGGAGCGCACACGGCACCCTCACAATGCATGCGGCGCACGAGCGTGCACACACGCATGCCTGGGTGCACACACAGCACGTGAAGCACGAGAGCGCGCACATGCACCACGCACACACGCGCATACGCAAACACGTCAGGACTCGTCTCGTGCAGGCAGACGCCTCCGTCGCAGCAGGTTTCGTTGCACCGACTGAGGCACAGAGATCAGACGGGGAGACACAAGCTGAAGAGCGGGGCGGTGGCCTGGCACTCACCGCTTGGCGACGTTGACGGAGAGCCCGAACTGCCGGCTGAGCCACTTGAACGAAACCTGTCGGCCCCCACGAGCAACAAGCAGCCACCGCCGCCACCACCACCACCACCACCACCCGTAGCTTGGCCAGTCCGCACCATGCTTTCACGCGTGGACCGCCACTTGATCTGGCCTTGTCGTCTAGTCCCAGAAAGGGGACACAAGGACGGGGTCCCTCGAACCCCTCTTACCTCTAAAGAAAGGAGAGCAATGCCCAGGGCAACTTCACGGGATCAGGGAATTAGGGCTGGGCTGTCGGGGGTCAAGTAGGGTTTTAGACTTAGGGCAAGACTCCAAGGAATGGCAAGGGCGCAGGATTTATGAGGGCAGGCCTGCGGGTGGGGACCACGCTCCTTACTCGCGGGGAGCAGGGGGCGCATTGCCCTCTCATGAGGTTCGGTTGCTACAATACCAAATTGACATGACTCACCCCCCGCTGAGAGAATCTCTTGGAGAGAGCACCCAGATATCTCCGAGGGTTTCAAGGACAAGCGTGAACCTGGCTAAGCCCTCACCTCTGCTCCAAGCCCAACATACTGCGCTCTGCTCGGTTATTGAGCTTACATTGTACGTACATGAGGCCTTTCATTGTGACAGCCTCCAGCAGTCTGCAGCAGACGTGTTGTAGTATATGCGCAGGTCACAGCAGAGAGAGGGAGGGAGAGAGAGGGAGAGAGAGACAGTGCACCAGTCACCCCGCTTCCTGCCCTCGTGCTGCGGGGGACCCTCCATCGCCCCCCATAATAGGGCACAGCACTCCTTCATGCAAGAGCTGCAGCGTGCCCCAAGAATGATGAGAACACACCGGCACCCATGCCTCCTCCTCCTTCCTGTGCTTTTCCGATCCTCCACCCCTGCTGAGTTTCAGAAAGACCCAGCACGCCTTCCTGTAAGAGCTGCAATGTGTGCCCCTCCCTCCCTCCCTACCTCTCCCCCTCCTCTCTCCCCCCTCCCCTGCCGGCGCCTGTGGTTGCTCGCCAGGGCAGTGAAGGTGGAGAGAGAGCTCTCGCCTGCACGGGTAAATTTCTTATGTGTGCCCGGGAGAAGGTCACAGCTGCCCGGGGAAAATAAAGAGAAAAGAAAGCCTGGCTGCGGGGGCGTATGCAAATCAACCACCCAAACATGTTCCTGCTGAAGGCCTAGCTTGCAGTGCGTTATTGCATTCACAACAGTCCTGTGATGCATGCAGCACAGCAGTACGCCTGGGCATTTCGCGGAGGAGAACTTCTGTGCAAGCATAAGCTACATGACTGTGTCCAAGCACCTCTCCTTCCCTCCCGCACCCCCCCCCACCCCCTTGCCTATGCCGAGTTTGGAACCCCCCTCCTCTTGCCCATTTGCTCCCCACTCCAACTTTACAGGGATCAGCTAGTTGAGTAGTAGGAGAAGAATGCCACACACTTGATCTTCAAGATCTTCAAAGGATTCTGACATGTTTCAAGGGCTCCAGAGAACCCTAACGTGTTACTCACTCATAGACTTTTGCTGCATATGGGTGTGAAGGACATTATGGAGGAGTTTCTGTGGCATGCCTTCATGAAAAGAATGACATGAGCTATATATTTTTCTGTTATTGTCGAATATTGAAAATAGTAGGACACGAGTGAACTCCAGCTTCTTGTGCAGGGTATGACCAAACAATCACGAATTTGCGCTGCATGAATGTCTAGAAGCGTGGGGTTCACTTAAAATGCAGCACCCATAATTGCCGAGAACACCCAAACTTGCCCATGTATTATAATGGCGGAACGTAAACATGGCTACTCTGAGCATGTCCGGTAAGAAGTAGCTAATGATCAACCTTTTAGCGTCTTCCCTCCAGATGCACAAAGTTGTCACACTGTACATATGAGCCAGCTCAAAACCATCATGTCAGAGACAGGCATGTCTGCACATATTGCAGCCTCGGGTGTTTCATATGTCATTTTTTAAACGAAGGAAATTACAAAAATGAGTTTTCATTAAAATGACTGGTCGTACCATTTTGAGCTCATCCTTCACAAGCACGTCCAGCTCATCCAACACGTGCTCGTATGCCGTCAAATCGGCCGCCATATTTATGTGGTGAGGAAGGCAACTTGTATGTATTATGTACGAGGACTAGTCTTTCTTTGCTTCAGCACCATTGTAAATTTGTTGGACAATTTGCACTGACATATGCTGAACATGGGAGTACCTCTGAAGTATGCAGCAGAGGAAACGGCATGGGAGAATTTAGAAAGGAGGCCTGTCTGCCCACTATTACTGACTCTTCTTCCTTAAACCATAACTATGATTAATGCAAGATGCGCAGACGAACGTTGCAATTACAAGAGACTTCGTATTCGAATTTGGTACTTGGATGAGTGAAGTTCTTCCTCCATTTAACAGGCGAGCTACACAATTATGCTCGTGCATAGCTACGATTCGAGGACCTAACCAGATATATATGTTGTATAAAGCGCGACAGAAGTACTCTGTTTTGGCTTTTCACGCATTCAGTTGCACGCACACGCCATCCTGAGATTGTGTCCGATTGACATCGAACTTGCAAGTACAAACCTGTGTAGCCCGGGTGATATCTGGGTGAAGCCCAGCCCAGCCCAGCCCAGCCCAGCCCGAACTGGCCCGAGCAGCTAGGCCCGAACTGGCAACAACTGGTCCGTACAGGACCCGTAGCATATTCGTGCACATTCGGGTGCATTCAGGTATCGGAAGTGACTGAAGACTAATGACGACTCGTGACGACCAATAGGTATTAGGGACCCGTTCGTTGTCAACATCTAAGGAAAGGTGCCTGAAGTTGTTCTGAAGCTGACGTTTAGTACGAAGGCGGCGGAACACTTAGAACACTTGGACGTTATTTTCTTGAAATAAGCGGCTCGAATCAGCTAAGTCGTACGTGAGAAATTACGTTGTCCCATATTGGGGAAGGAGTGGATGCTAGTGGAAGCCTATGGGTCAACTAAGAGCAACTGCGCAAGGTGGCGCGAGGTGGGCGCGAGGGGCAAAAGGAGGGGCTGCCAGTGTTGCAAATAGCTGCAAAACGAGCCTTATCTCAATAGTGCCACTTGTCGTAAGAGTGAGGAGGCAGTGTTCCTGAAGTGGGCCTTTAGGCCCTTTAGATTTAGTCATCGTGAGATTTATGGTTGTTAATTGTTGTCGATCGAGGAATCCGAAAGTGGCCTTCACGCCACTTCAAGCTGCCGTTACGTCGCCTTCGATGCATTCCCAAACGCCACGTGAAGTTCGTAGATGATGGCTAGAAGGTCCCTCGTGCATGCTAGATTCGTTCTGGGGACAGTCGCATAGGCAACCCTGTCGTTCAGTTCCATAGATGTTTACTTGAAACAATAATTTATATTTGAGGTAACTATAGCAACTGCCTAAAGAGTGCCTTACAAAGTCGTCTGCGATCAAATCCGCCGGTTTGAGCGACTGTCGCTTCTGTTGTAGCAGTTGGCTTTGGTTGGCACAGGCATCGTTGACGAAGAAGATTCTACACAGTGCCAGTCATGCAACCCATACTACCAATTTAGCACAATCACGTAGTAACATAAACTCATTGTTTGAAGAAGCTCCATTCGTCTTTCTCTGTCCGAGCTCATTCTTTATTGCTTTGGATTGCATTGGTCATTCTGTGACAATCGTTCCATTACCAACGACAATCTCAACAGATACGCAAGCATGGCGACTGCAGTAGAGACAGCTCCGGCTACGGATATTATGACTAGAATGAGACTTGAAGTTGCTACATTAGACGAAATGAGGTTAGAGCACATCACGGGCATCCTTGCAGACATGCATTTTCTATAGTGATGTTGATCACGCTTTGTAATTTTTGCTGGAGGGGAAGTCTTGACTTCAGCAGGAAATTGTTAGTCTGATTGGCCCTGAATCACTTGTTCTTGCAGTGCAAGTGAGAAGAATGGTTTTCTCCAGCTATACGAACGCTACCTCAGGTACCATTCTGAGCCCGAGATTTTGTGTAGCATTTTTTAACTTGAAAGGCATGACTTTGAGTGAGCCGCCATGCTGTGAACCCACACTGACGAAGTGAGCTACCCTCTTCTTCTGCAGTGATAAGAGTGACTCCATTGTGTGGGAGAAGATTCAGCCTCCCACTGACGAGGTCGTCGTCCCTTACGCTGACCTCCCTGACGTCACTGGTGAGACACAGTTACATCTCCTTGACGCCTATTGTATTCTGGTCGATTTCGGTCAGGATATCCGTACACGTCCATGTTTAAATGTGCTTCAGGGACAAGTTCTTGACTCCATATTGAACATGGTTATCGTTACACCACTTGTTGCTTGATCATTGACAACGAAACAGATGTCATCCCCCAATGATCTGCCTCTTTTCCCAAGTCTTAGCTCGATTTATGATTTGTTGCAGGCCAATCTGAGACAAAGGAGCTCCTTAACAAGCTTGCTGTCCTGAAGCTGAATGGCGGACTTGGAACCACCATGGGCTGCACAGGTCCCAAGTAAGAGACCCTCATTAACTGATTATGTCTGCTGTCAAAAGAGACCTATCTCAATGACGTTTGTTATCCCGGCTGACCTTTGTGTACGTCATACTTGAGCAGGTCAGTTATTGAAGTCCGTGATGGGCAGACTTTCTTGGACCTTATTGTCAAGCAAATTCAGGTGGGAAATATCTTGCCTTCTTTATCATGTCTGAAATGTGGTACTTCTTATACCAGATCACACATAGCATAGGAATTTGTGGATATTATCTCGGGGTCTTAACAATGGAAAACATCTTCCACATTTTGAAGAAATTCAAGGAGAAAGAAAGAGCAAAGGCACAGAAGGGGAGCGGCTGTTCGTAAAACATGTTGTATTTAAAGTGGTATAGTGATAAAATTGCATGCATGATACAGTCCCCCCCCCCCCCCAAAAAAAACACGCACGCGCCTGAACTACTAATTTATAATTGTGGCTGAAGACTAACAATGTTTTTTGTTGCATCCTGGCACTACCTGAAGAATAGCAAAAAGCATGGAACTTTACTTATTGTGAATAAAAAGCAAATGCAAAGACCTTATTAGCTGTTACTTGTCCTGTTTTGATGTCTGCAGGGCCTCAACGAGTCATATGGCTCAAACGTGCCTTTGGTGCTCATGGACTCCTTCAACACACACGATGACACTATAGAGGTAGAGTCTAACACCGGCCAAATGGCTTCTTCTGAAGCCAAAGTGCAAGTATGCAGGGCTAAGAAGCACCCTTTGGACGGATGGTGATGAAAGTTGTTATTACAACTTTCTCTGGATATGTGCTGAAACATCTACGGACCTTGACATTTGCAGATTGTCAGGAGATATGACAATGCAGGCATTGACATCAAGTTTTTCAACCAGGTATGGCTAAGAGCTAGATTTCCTTCTTTGTCAATGCTTGACGTTTATGTGTGAAAATATGCCAAACTGTAAAGTTCCTGCCACTTGCCTGTTCAGGTATCATGAGCAAAATATATATTAATACTGGGAGCTGATGAGAAGCAGAGGAGAAGTACCAGTCCAGAATGTCAGTATACGGCCCTTCATCAGCTGTTTGAGCTAGGTGGAAACTGATAGAACACAAGACAAGGAAGTTATTGGTAACACACACCACTTTATACTAGGAGAGGCTCTGATCAAGCTTTCAGGTGGATATGTTGTACGCAGAGCAAGTACCCCAGAGTAGTGACTGAGGATAGCACCCCTTGGCCTGCCAAGGGCAAGAAGGACAAGGCTGCCTGGTAAGACTGTGCTGCACTGGATGACTTCCAACATTTTATGCATGTTGGTATTTGAATTTGCATTTTCTTTCGCCAGAATATGACTCATATTACAAATAAACAGTGGTGCCGTACACTTTGTCAAGCATTTATGTGGCTTGCTTTGTCTCATGCACGAGTGAAATGATCATAGTTATGTGTCAACTTGTTCAGGTACCCTCCCGGCCATGGAGATGTCTTTCCTGCTCTTGTCAACAGCGGTGTCCTTGATGAGCTTATCAGCCAGGTTAGCTATTCTGCTCCATCCAACCACACCCTCCCTGCCTTGGACCTGTCGGTGGTGCTTACAGTGGAACGTAAAACTGGGGTTAAAGCTTCTTGGATGATTTTACATGCAGCCAACACTTTATGACAGTCAAGCCTAAAGTGGCAGAAGACCTTATCATTTGCACCGGAGGCAGACCACTTGTAACCAACTAGTTCCACTTCATTGACGGAGTTGCAAAACGACGTCATAACCTGGAGTTCAGCATATTTAAGAGATAATAGTTGGCCTAGCTGTTGGTATCACATTTAAAGTCTGTCCTTCACGCAAAATACAGCCACCTTCCTTACCTTCGCTTTTTGGAGACCTTGTCTTGAGAGATGAAACAGAAGGGCAGACTAGTCAGGTTGGTGTACACAGCCAGGATATTTTGCTTAGCAAAGTACATTCTTGACAGTGAGCTGATGGGAAGCAGTCTCCTCCTGGTGCGTGTTGTCCGCCTTCCTCTTACAGGGCAAGGAGTATGTGTTCATTGCCAATGCTGACAACCTGGGAGCGACCGTGGACCTTAAGATTCTGCAGACTCTTGTAAAGAACGGCAACGAATACTGTATGGAGGTGAGTTACAAGGCTCATACTGTCACTTGTGGTCATTGTCGGCACTCTTCTCTAGAGCTGGTAGTACATAGGACTTGAAACAAGAATGCATATAGAAAACCGCATAGTATCAAGTACAAGTAACTTTCTAGTAATATGTGTACCAAACACTTGTGTTGACGAGAACACATGTCCAGGGAGTAATCTTTGGACAACGGATTGCGAGGCTGATCATAGTCCTGTTTCACTTTAGTAGTGAAGACTCTTCTGAATGAAGCCTTTAGCACGCTTAGCTGAGAAACATTATGGGAGTTGTTTCTGAAGAGTCGTATTCAGATCATTCCCCATGGCGAAGTAGAATCGCGGGCCTATTTACAGTTTTTCTTTTCACCTCCAGGATATTAATTTGCATGCGAAAGGGGCTTCAAGAGGCAAAAAACGCTGCTAATCATGCTACCTTGATTTTGGTTCAACCTCGCCTTCAGCTCAAGCACAAATGCTGGAGGATCTCGCACACCACTGGACCCTGACAATCTTGTACTTGGTATAACGATGGGATGTAGTCTTGTGCCCTCCGTCTCTGACTTGCTCTTTTGCTTGCTGACTGTCTTTCTTTGTGTCCAGGTGACTCCCAAGACTCTTGCAGATGTGAAGGGCGGCACCTTGATCAACTACGAGGGCCGTCTCCAGGTGCTCAGTCCACCCTAGCCATTCACTTGCTCGTGGAAGGGGATGGAGTATTGTCATATGTGGTACATAGGTGGGAGTATGTTCATTGACACTCGGCTTCTGGAGCAGGCTGCTGCTAGACGCGCTTCAGCGCGTCATTGTAGACTTGGATTAAGTTATGCACACTGCTTGCTACGCGGCTGCTTGGAGCCAGAAAGGGCGGTTGGCATGTACAGTGTGCTTGTGTTCTGCGAGCGGTCGGGTAACCATTCGTCAATCCAGTACTACAGCAACAGCCGCGTGCACCATTTTAGCGTCACATCTTAAATAATCTGCACTCATTATCATTCGTTGGACCCATTTGGCCAGTCCAGGGAGGTGTCGAATTGGCCAGGCCAGGGATGTTCTTTGATCGGGGCCAAAAGGGTTCACCTACGCCCGCACGTAATTTGTGTGGCTTTGTAGCATCTGAGCTTTAAGTTACTGACTGCCGTTGGGAGGTGGGATTTTGGTGTTCGTGTTTGGATTGCTCTCCCGCCATTATGCTGCAGCTTCTGGAGATTGCTCAAGTGCAGCCAGAACATGTACGTATTTTCTAGCGCCTCCCCTTTGGTCCATGCGCGTGGCTCACAACCATCCTAGTGTGCAAACATACCTGGTTAGGACTACTTAGCCTGCCATGCGTTTCGCACAAAGGGCATGTAGCTGAGATGGCTTCTGTGACGTACTCATTGAAGGGAATGCACCATCGGTCTCTCAGCGTGCAATGTGCCGAAGTCGTCTCTTTTTACTCCTACGTAGTATATATGCTCCTCCCACGTATATTGCTTTTGCAGTTCCTGTCCCCTCTCTATTGCTCATGTGTGCAAGTTGATTGTGCGCGTGGGCTCCAGGTGGAGGAGTTCAAGTCCATCGACAAGTTCAAGATCTTCAACACCAACAACATGTGAGTGTCCTGTAGCCAGGAGCTACTTGAGAGCTACGTGCTCTTCCGTATCCGTCGTGTCTATCCATTAATGGGCATTGCATACTCTTCACAACCCAATCCCGCGAGTGCCGAATAAGCTGACTGCTTAATGCTCTCTTTGTATCTGTCATGAGTGCTGAACATGCTCTCTGCTGTTTATGTGCTCAGGTGGGTTAATCTGAAGGCTATCAAGCGACTGGTGGCTGCGGAGGCTTTGAAGATGGAGATCATCCCCAACCCTAAAGTAAGCAGAGCGAGGCCGGCAATCAAACTCGTATTACTTGAAAAGAGGCAAAGCTTCGTGCACAAAGAAAGGGAGCAGGGGGGAGGAGGGGGGCTAAGAGGGCATGCAGATGTCAGTTGGTCAAGCAAACTTGACAGGTCTCTGGATAAGCACATCCGCCAGCTGTTTTGAAAACATTTATCTGAAATCTTGCTTCAAGCTCAGGCTGGGGTGTAGCCCGTAAGGGAGGAGCAGGGCGATGTTGGGTGTCTTCGTCTTTTTATTGAACTTTTGGGGCCGGTGTGATACGCCTTGGATGGCCTCCTTCAACACTTCCATCCAGTGTCACTTCAGAGCACCTTGCATGGGAGCATGCCGTATGAATACGTCATTATCCATAATCTTATTATTCCTTCAAACGGCAAGAGGCCTGTCCCCCTAGTCCACGCCACTCTATAATAGGGGAAAGCACCTCAGGATTCCCTGTATGTGCAGAAGTTTGTCGAGTGTGCAAGCTCTCAGGCTGCTTAAATGATCAATCTAAGCTTGTACGTTGTAACTTCGGGCAATGCGCAGGAGGTCGATGACGTGAAGGTGCTCCAGCTGGAGACGGCTGCTGGCGCTGCCATCAGGGTGAGGATCCTCTACTTCTCGGATTGCAGTGTCAGCTGTCCCCTACATTATCTGTTCTGCATTACCTGTCCAGAAAATCTCTCTGATGCCCAGGCCTGTTTACAGTCCCAAGTCCTTGAGACCTAGTCCCAGCACGATCTCATCGACATGGAGAACGACTTGTTCAGCCCAGTTTCATGCCTGTCCCCCCCGCCAGATGCATACCTTTTAGCAACTCAAGGCCCACGCAGTCTCGTTCTTAGACCCCGGTCCTAGGTCTCAGCTCAGGTTTTGAAGTGTAATTTCTCCCTGACAGAAATCGCCTACTCCCTCCTCTGGGAGTTTTCCAGTCTTCATATTACGTTTTCGTTGGCTGCAGTTCTTTGACAAGGCCATTGGAGTGAACGTGCCGCGCTCGAGATTCTTGCCCGTCAAGTCGTGCTCAGACTTGCTACTAGTGCAGGTACAGTCCACCCCCCCCNCCCCCTTCATGCATTTTTCCTCTTCACATACCACTGGACTCTAATTGGCCCAATTGCGCCTCGACCTCGTAGCAGACCACGTACGAGCAATGACTGGGACATTTGCATAGGGCAGATGACATGATCTGCTGACGTGTTGCTACTTCCGAGAGGGTACAATTGGCACATGCTCATGTCTGCTTAGCACATGTGGGCCTGCAGTCATTCACTATGACCCGGTAGATTTCCGTGATGAACTGCCCTTGGCATGTAGGTGCCTTTCCTCCAGCTGTAGCTCGTTGTGCTGGCCTTGATCTTCGCGCGTGCTACTGTAACACTTGTGCAGTCAAAAAAACACTCGATCAGTCAAACGTGACACTTTTTCTACAGTCAAAATCAGACACTTCCTGTGTATGAAGTTCAGCTGTTAATTTCAAAATGCTCCCCAAAGCCACACCCCCACAACAGTGCGCGGTGGCTGCAGCATGTGCACTTGCTGCTCTTCTCCGCCACTCTGAACGGGCCGTGTGAAGCTTCAGGCTTCGGTCTTCAGACTTGCGACTCTCCCGCTTTCTGGTGGCTGATTGCATCTGCTGTGGGCTGGGCGTGGATGGGGCACTGGGTGATGCTTGCAGTCGGACTTGTACACCGTGGAGAAGGGGGCCGTGACGCGCAACCCCGTCCGCAAGAACCCCAGCAACCCCATCATCGAGCTCAGCTCCGAGTTCAAGAAGGTGCAGAACACTTGCCATGGTGTGCCTCTGCCTGCTGGACCACCTTTTCAACTTCTCTCTGGGATGTTTTTCACTTGCAAGAAACGAGTACTTGGTCTGGGGTGGGGGGTGGGGGGTGAGGGTGTGTGCGTGGGGGTGGCTACTTGCCCCCCTCTAGTGATCCAGTGTCAGGCTTTATCTAGCTGCAGCTTTGGAGCTAGCTGCCAGTAAAAGAGGTGCTTACAAAGTGCCTCCTCTTATTGCGGCCATGGAATGGCGTGGGAGCATATCCTACGTCCAACCATTGGGGATGGAAGTGGTGTCTGCAATCTCTGGCTGTAGTGAACCCCGTTTCTCTTCGGACATGTCCAGAAACTGGTGGCGTACCTATACACGCACACGAGTCCACTCTCTTTCAGCTTATCAGGGGCAAGTAGATGGCAACACTGGCTCGACACCTGCCAAGCTACGCCTGACCCTTTCCTTTTTTGTGTTCCTGGTTTTTAGATCAAGCTTATGGAGGGTGTTGTAGTAAAACCTGTAGAGCCTCATGAGGTGTGTATGAACATGATGATGCACCATCACAAATACTCGTGGGCACATATTTGTGTACTGACACTGTGTATGACGTGAGAAACATGATACGATCTGCTTTAAAAGCGAGTGACAAAGGCAAGCCTCATTCCACTAGGACTCCATAACGCTTGTTAATCCGCCGTGTAGGCAGGGAAGTACCAGTGCAAGGTCTGTGTGAGTATTCTCTCTCTCTCTCTCTCTCGTACTTGCTTCAGCACTACTGCAGATGCACCTTTTATATCCTCACACTCTACGGTTCTCCTCCCCCCCTCCTCTGGACACACTTATCAGGTCTCTGACTTCCAGAAGAGGTTCACGACCATCCCCAGCATCATCGATCTCGAGCATCTGAAGGTCTCCGGCGACGTGTACTTTGGCAGCAACGTCGTCCTCAAGGTGAGACAGAAATATCGCAGCTCCTTTTGATCTTGCTCAGCTCGTTTTCTCTGTCAACCACGTCATCTGCCCGCCCTCTGCCAGCCTTGAAGCCAAGTTCTACCTGTTGCTTAAGATTGTACTCCCAGCAGTGCCTTGTCTTCTGCACGCTTAGAAATGTCACACTCGAAAGAACAGCGAATGTCTGAAGCGAAGAGAACAAGCATGCATAAGGAGCCTGGTTGCCCGCCTACCGAGTACATGTCGCCTTGGTAGACTTTTCTTGCTGCAGCAAATTTGGCAGCTAGGCAGACTCTACCTATCACAGCGGCGCTGCCTTGCGGCTGGGTGCCCCTCAGCTACTTTTGTGCACAAAGGCTATCAAAGACGGATTGCTGTGTACGTGCGCGTATGCATGTGCGTGTGCATGGGGCATGGGCATGTGGGCTACGTATGCTTGTGCTATTTGGAGGGATGGGATCAGCAGCGTGTTGTCAAAAGTAAAAGGCTCATCCAAACAGTCGTTCTACTTGCTACGAAGGTCAAGGCTTACAAGGCTTATGGGGGGGATTGCGGGTTTTGTGCTGAAACAGAACAAGGTGACCATCGAGGCCCCAAAGGGCGACAAGATCGAGATCCCCGATGGCGCCGTCCTCGAGTAAACTAAAGCTGTAAGATATTGTGTAATAATTTGACATACTCTCTCTCCTGCTGCATTACTTCATGCCATACGTTGCCTCCCCCCATCGGGTACCTGTGATGACAAGGAGGGCATGAGGGTACAGGGGCTGCGTGTGAGGCTTCTCATGTAAGACATGCCTTGTAGAGGGAAAGTCACAGCAGAGGTAGAGGCAATTGTCTTGTAAGGGGAGCTTACCCTTGACTCTTGCCGGGGAATATTAAGCGAAGTGGGGAGGCCACTTCGCGCGCATTATGACGCTGTGCGTGCTGCCTTTTTGACCCTTTCCTGGAAGGTTGGTGACCGCGCCGGTCCAACATATCTTCCCACTTTGGTGCTGTCTTGGTGTATTTTAGTGCGGAGCTTGTTTGTAGATGTCAATTACTTAGCTGTTAGATGCTCCTTGGTTGGGGCTTGGGTTGATATTAATGCTAAGTGTTGTTCTATATGCTGAGTATACCTAGCTAAAATCTTGCTATGTCCCCCGTGTCCCTTTACAGGTACACATATATCTGGAAAACATGTAGTTGCAGAGCCTTACGCCTGTGGCAAGCTTGACTGCCGTCAGCGAATTTAAAAGTTCAGAATTGCTCTTAGAATTTCCCACTGTTGTGTAGCAATAAACCAGGCATGTCATTCAATTAGGATGTGTGGCAAGCACACACCGTGATAAGTGGCACGCTTTGGTGGCCTGCAAGTTTTGCTGGTGAAGTCAGCGGCAGTGCATTTTTGCCATATTGATGGAATGCTTTTACATCCATGAACTATATGATGGATCCTTGGCAAGTTGTGCATTTGCATCTGCAGTGCACGATAAACACCAAACGGTCAGTTCAGGCGAAACCTTGTGGAACACGTACTCTGAAGGCAATGAGCTTTCCAACTCAATATGTCATCAGACGTAATAAATATGCCTTGTCTAAGACAGCAGAGTGAACTTCCAGCATTTCTACCATTTTTTGGTAGAAAGAACCGGAGGTTCAATTGTTTCACTCAGAAAATCAGCTCAATAAGATACAATTAGCCTAGCGTTGCCCGCGATGACCTTAGGATAGTCCTCGGAAAACGAATTTTACAGCAGTCTACAGCGGCAGTACAGTGGTCTACACTAAATCCGACATGCAGTCAACCAGGTCGTCCAATGCAGGAACTACACTCGAAGTACCGACACGAAGCAACCTATCCATGAGGGGGTCGAAACATCCGACGTCACGTAGCCAATAAGCGGCAATGGATGGCAGAAGCACGGGCAACCAGTCTGCGCGTCTTATTCACCTGCTGACACTTCGCAATTTTCGTTCGGCATTCGTAGAATACACGTGTGATGTGCTGTGCTAAAGCAGCTCCCTGCTATGCTTGCACGATGGTGCATCTCTGCATGCTGCTTCTTAACACATGTGCGCCCACGCGCTTCTGTCGGCCTTCTTTACTGCTTCCAAATGTTGAGCTTCGTTATTGGCGTACGTCCACTAAGCTCAAGCTCATGCAAGCTCGTAGTATATTTACACAGTACGATAGAGGAAGTCAGGACTAGAAGCTGGTGATCGGACGCATCGGTCGTGCTTCGTCTACGTATTAGTTACACTCGCCACCTATATTCAAATTTCTCCGGCAGAGGTCTATCGCTTACTTCGTCAGCTCGATACTAAGTATTTCCCGAGTGGTTTCGTTCAGGAGTGCCTACTTATGTGGCTGCTTTATTTATTTACTGAAAGGCTGCGCAATTGTCGTGCTTCGTCTACGTTCTTAGTTGCTTTTGCTCGTGTCTGTGGACGATATAAGTTGTCTGGACGATACTGCTTGTGTAGTATAGAGTCTAGACGTTTTTGCGTAGTATTACGCTGTTGTACATCCCAAACATAGCTTCCAGATTCGTCTTCTCCGGGATCAGAGAATTGCACAGTTCATCTTTGGGAGCTATGGGTAATGCAATGGGTAGTTTGATGGGAAAGATTACTGAAGAAACTCCGAAGTATGATGTCGTAACAAAGACCCCCGAGTTTGAGATTCGGCAGTACGCGCCTGCCCTGGTTGCAGAAGTCAAGTATAAAGGCGATGTTGTGAGAGTGAGCACCTGCAACTTTTATCCTCGTCTTTAACAAAGCCAAATGCAACATGCACTAACGATTTAAAGTTGCCCACATTTTCCAGAAGGTTTCATGCACTTATGGACATCTTTTTCTCAGAGAAGGCTATGTGACTATCTGGTCGGAGTTTAGATGATCAGCTTGGGGTTTGACGAGAAGGAAATTCAGTGGACGGGGAATTGCTCACACTAGATAGCTCTTCTCAGTTGAACCATTAAGCAAGGCATGGTCTTGTTCGTCTTCAAGTGTTCACTGAGCTGCTCAAAATCCATGACTAAAGCTTTATATTTTTTTCTTAGCTCTGGATTTTGAATTGAATCCAGCCTGCACTTCCAAAGCAGCTATTGCATGTTTCTACAATGTCCTATATCTTTGCATCAAAATTGTAGAAGTCGATGCTCCTTCTGTAACAAAGAAATGTGGGTAATATTAAAAGCTGAAGGTTCCAGTATATCTCTGGTGCTATAACGTAGAGATAATGCTGACAAAAAGGTTACCCAATGCGCCTTCAAGAGAGAAAAGGGTCCTGGGGGAAAAATTTAGTGCTGGGCATGCTCAGGATGTGCTGAGGTGGCAGCATGTAGGGAGGACTTAAGGATGGAAAATAATCTGGAACGACCGTGTTGCTGTTATGAAGTGCTCCTGAGCTCCTAGAAGTAGCCACTGAGGTCATTAATTGTAAATGATCAGATTTCCAAATTTAATAACAGCTTCCCTCTTTATTTGTAGAAGCACAAACACACACACACACGCGCGCGCGTGTGCACATGTGTGTGTGTGTGTGTGTGTGTGTGCGCATGCACATGCGTGTCTGTCTATACGTGTGTGTAGGCCAAGTAAGAGCATGTGCAATTACACCACGACGTGTCTGCCTTCGTGCATTGATCTTGGTGCTTAACCTGTCTGCCTCCATTCTGCACCTGGCTGCTGCGTGTTTGCATGCGTGGGCTGCCTTCTGCAGGAGGGGGTTGGCAAAGGCTTCATGGCGCTGGCCAATTACATCGGAGCTCTTGGCACACCCAACAATCTCAAACCGGGAGCAGACAGCAGTGCTGGTGGGGAGAAAGGCGGGGAGAAGATTGCCATGACGGCCCCTGTGATCACATCGCAAGCGTCGCAAGCGGGGGGGCAGGAGAAGGCGGAGGGCGAGAAGATAGCTATGACGGCGCCCGTCATCACTTGTGAGCTGCTCTGTTGTCCCGCTCTTCTGTCCCGGTCTTGTATCTTGCTTCGCTCTGTCCTTCGCTCTGTCCTTTGCTCTGTCCTTTGATCTGTCACTCTCATGTCGTATACTTAGTAATCTTGCATTCTGTGTGAGGCTCGATGCATGTGTGCTTGTGCGCGTGTGCACACAGGCAATATGTGGGGGAGTTTGTCATGATGTAGCTTGCAGTCGTGCAAGCTTTCCTCCGCCTTGCGGTCTGTTCCCGGAAGTTGGAAAGTGCATGACAAAGTATGTCAGCCGGTAGCTGGCAGCTCCATCTTCACCTCCTTTGTACTCATGTCTGGCAAGGAGTAAGCGAATGATAAGCCCAGCTGCGTTAACAGAAGTGAAGGTTAATAATCTCGAAGCTATTGGTAACATCACGAGAAATAAGGAATTTTGTTTTGCGGTAAGAAGCCCACAACAAGCTTATCCAGCGGAAGACCGGGGGACAGTTGGCCGACAGCTGGCCGGCATCTGGAGGACCTGGAGGGGTGCAAGGACGAGGCTCAAGACAGGCATTACCACGTTGCTCCCCCCCCCTCATCACGCTTCCTCTTTGTGCATGCATGTTCTTTTGCCCCGCCTGCCTTCCACTTTCTCCTATTTGAACGTCTCTACCTTGCCCTTGCCCCCCCCCCCCCCCCCCCCCCCCCCCCCCCCCCCCCCCCCCCCCCCCCCCCCCCCCCCCCCCCCCCCCCCCCCCCCCCCCCCCCCCCCCCNTGGCCATCCTCTCTACCTTCCATCCCCTGTCTCCGCTTGTGACCCCTTCGGCGCATGCAAGCTCTTCCTGACTAATCTGTTTGATCTCCCCACTCCCACTCGTCCTCTGTTCTCACCTTCATCGTGTATGGTTCTCTCTCCGTCGATGTTCGTGCCTTGGTGCTCTTGCAGCGGAAGCAAGCCAGCAGGAGGCAACGATGCAGTTTGTGCTCCCGTCAAAGTACACCATGGAGACGATCCCCAAGCCGACGAACCCCGACATTCACGTCAAGGAGATACCGGCAAAGAAGATGGGGGTGATGACCTTCAGCGGGAGCGTGAGCAAGAGCTTCATCGATGCCCAGGCACAGAAGCTAAAAGCCGCGCTGGAGGGGGGGGGGCACACTGTGCAAGGGGGCTACCAGGTGGCGCAATACAACCCCCCCTGGACGCTGTGGTTTCTGCGCACAAATGAGGTGATGTTCCCGGTTGAGTGAGTACTTATTGCAAGCGGTTGGAGTATTTCTGGTTGCGAAGCGTGGAAAGGTTACGAGAAGCACATATAGTCCTAGAGACCGAGCTGTCCAAGATGCCGTACTGCGCTGTATGTGTGTTAGGATATGCAAACGGACCAATTGCGTCTCGTAGTGACGAAGGGCTACACGCAAAGGGAAGTGTTGTGGTAGCATGTAGGTGGTATATCGTTATTGATGTACATTTTTGTGTTGTAATTATGAGCATAAGTATGTACTGGAATTTTTTTCGATTACGTCATAGAATGTTATTGTCTGTATATATCGAGCAAAATTTGATACTTTGCCTAAGGCTTGAACACACAAATTGAGTCATTAACTTAAGTTGAGCAACCCACTCGGGCTTGGTGAGGATTGGAAGGTTTCAACCCTATTCAATGGTTCTCAATGGTCAATCTTCGCCCTCACATTCTATCAATTCCTTTGTAGCAAATTCAGCGGGTCTGCTTCGTATCAGAGTTTCTCAATGTGTTGCCACAATTTCAACCGACTTTGATACGAAGACTTGATTCTATTTTTTAATGTTCATAAGGTGTTCGGAGGAATTGAACTCCGAACGCTTGTGTTGGCTAGGTCTGATCAGCTCTCCCATGAAGCCTCCTTCATCTCTTAATTCATAAATTGGTCTATGGCACATGTAGAAAATTGCCCGCATATTGCACCAGCCTGGACACTAGTGCTTTGTGACATGTGTATCATACAATATCACATTTTTACTTGTATATATGTATAGTGGATATCGTATAGTATAGTAGAGTAGGATATGAATAGTAAAGGCTTTTGATTAAGATAGGAGTAGGCAACTAGTACCTCTTTGCCGTTCTTCCTAAGTTGATATTATGCAACTAATGTTTAACAATGTCCACGCTACATTATACTTATGTTCTACTATATGTTGAACGCTTATAATTAAAATTTGATGTTTCTCTTATTGCTCGTTTTATCATATATGCATAGCCCTTCGTTGTCCTCTCCTCTTGAGTTGGTTTAGGAAGGGCTCTATCTGCACTTTCACAACCTTTTTCTTCAATGGTATGAAGATGTTAGTCACCTTAAAATTAGTTGTGCTTCAATACCCCTTTGGCTGCGATTGATTTTTCTAATTTTATTGGGGGGGTTATCATGTCCATGTACCATTTCTCATGATTATTTATGACACTTAGTGTGTGACACTTAGTGTGCAACGAGTATTCGTGCACGTCGCAAAATTTTTAATTTGTCAAAGCTGTCTGGTGTCATTGACGAGCCCTGTCGCGACTGCTATCCACTTGACGGTGCCGCACGCGCAGCGCAAGTCACGGCCGCCCAGGTACGGAAAGTCAGCATTGACTCACTGACCGAAGGACTGAATATGACAAAGTCGTTATCACTGTCAAAGTGGTCACGACACGTCAAAACCCACACCCAGGGATGGATGGGGATTTGGACGGAGTAGTCAACCGAAAGGCTAGGGGCCTGGAACCAGCAATGAGCTAGCCCAACAAGTGCCAAGTAAGGTACTGATCAATCGGCTATCTAAGCCAAGTACAGCAGGGATGTTGCAGAGGCGTTGTGTGCCACCTCGGCCAAGACCCTCGAGTGACTAGCCACTGCTTGAGCGTTCATCTCAAACGCTGCCAGCCGCCAGCCACATAGGCGTGATGGCCAGTTGAAAGGCTAAGCAGTCACGCGCGACAGTCACAAGGCGTGCATGCATGCTGAGTGACAACGTCTAAGCTGTTTGAGGGCTGCTAGGTAAGGACGGCATGCAAGCTTGGCGCTGTGACTAAGCACTGGCATTCTCGAGAGAGGATAATGTGTGGTTCCTGCGAAAGGCACGAGTCCTGCCTGAAGCTGCCTCATTCTTGCTCGCATCGTTGTCAAGAAAACTGAAGGAGCAGCACAGGTGCAGATGGAGCGCAAAGAAGAAGGAGTTCCCAAGGCCACAGAAGAGCCGAGACGCCACGCTTCTGCCGACTCTAGAAGATTTCATCTCAATGTATCATAGAAAGGTTAGACCTCAGGAGTTTCCAAGAGGGGATCTCGCTGGTAGAAAGTAGAGAGCTGTAGAATAGAATCTGTTAGATGATTAGCACAGATTCGGGTCAAACGCCACAAGCGTGCGAGGGTCACTTAAAATGGTGAGTGCTGTGTTAGTTTCCAAGTTCTCAGAAGTCTCAATTGTCGAATTGCTGATAGCAAGAGTAGTATTAAGAAGTAAAGCTCTCAGTGAGAACTGAGTGAGCCCAGCCAAGCAGTGAAGAATTGTTAAGGCGCGGTGTTGAGCGAAGAGCTCAGACCAGGCCAGCGTAGATGTGCAGTTTCAGAGTTTTGTAAGCTGTGACTTTGTGAAAGTTAAGCGAAAGCCTTGAAGGGCGATTTTCTCTGAATTTGGCATTGCCTGTTAAGCTGCTTAGATGTGATTTCTGCAAACTACAAACTTGTTCATTCTGTAAACCCTCAACTTGGGCGAAAGCCTGTGTGGAAGTAAGACGATTCTGTCCTACTTATGAGAACTTGGTTGATTGGTTCAGGTGAACAAGAATTCCCAAGCCAGTTGGTAAGACTGCTTTCTGGGCTCAAAGGGAACTTTGGCAATGGACGGTAATGCCGTTTGGGCTGAAAAATGCCCCAGCCATCTTTTAGAGGACTATGGATAAAGTGCTGGAGGGGCTAGATTTTGCAAAACCATACATTGATGACGTAGTGGTGTTTAGCAAGTCCATAGAGGAGCACCTTGAGCACTTGGAACAAGTGTTCCAGCGCCTGGAGAAATTCCAGATGACGATGCAGCCTAGAAAGTGCAGAGTCTTTGAGGCACATGTGCCTTACTTAAGACGTGAGATTGGGAACAATGCTATGTCCCTCAGGCTGTAAAGACTAAGGCCATTTACAAGATACCTGCACCTGTGAATGTGTCTAAGCTGAAAGCTCTGCTAGGGTTAAGCGGATACTATCGTAAATTTGTGAAGGATTATAGCAAAAATGCCAAACCCTTGACAGAACTCCTGAAAAAGGACGTACCTTTTGTGTGAATGGAAGCCCAGGAGAAGGCCACGAACGAGGTCAAGGAGCGGCTGGTAACGGCCCCAGTCTTGCAAACACCTGACTACTCCAAGCCGTTCAATCTACACACCGATTGGAGTCTACTCCAAGCCGTTCAATC
Organism: Mesotaenium endlicherianum; assembly: GCA_009602735.1. Lineage (NCBI taxonomy): Eukaryota > Viridiplantae > Streptophyta > Zygnematophyceae > Zygnematales > Mesotaeniaceae > Mesotaenium > Mesotaenium endlicherianum. The sequence continues at coordinate 21,663 of WELA01012745.1, forward strand.
TACACACCGATTGGAGTCGTGTGGGAACTGGCGCAGTACTCACTCAGGCCGAAAGTCCTAGAGAGGAGTTCGTCATTGCCTATGCCTCGCGCTCTAACAACCAAGCGGAGAGCAACTACTCATCCTACAAAGGAGAGCTACTGGCAGTGGTTTGGGTTGTTGCACATTTCAGAGAGTATCTTTGGAGAAGACCCTTCACGCTGATCACAGATCACTCGCCATTACTCTGGCTGATGAAAAATGGAGACCTCACTGGTAAATTGGCACGTTGGACTCTCAAGCTCCAGGAGTACCAAATGACAGTGATACATCGAGCAGGTATACTCAACAACGACGCCGATGGACTCAGCAGGAACCCGGACCCATTCGCAGACGACAGAACAGGAGCTCGAGAAGACGAAGATCCGAGCAGCCCAGCGGAATTGGCAGCCTGCCTGGCCAAAATGGCTGGAATGGTAGCATCAGGTGAAGCTGAGCCTCTACCCCTGTTCAGTCTAGAGATCTGGAAAGATCAAGCCACTTTTAACTGGCTGAAGACGGGAGTCCACATGGAGGGATTATTTGTGAAAGAGAAGGACCAGGTGAGCCATCGAGCTAAAAGGTTTTGCTAGAAACGCAATAACCTCTTAAAGATTGAAGAAACTGGTCAGGAAAAGTTGGTGCCAGAACCCACCAAAAGGCGAGCTATGGTGCAGGAAATGCACAAGAACACTGGACACTATGGTGTCAAGAAGACGTACAGTCTTCTGGAGCTGTCTTACTGGTGGAGGGGCATGAAGCAGCAGTGTAAGGATGTGATTGAGGCTCGCCAAAGCTGTGATCGCATCGAGGCTGGTTTTACACAGCAACATCCACACCTGCAACCTCTGCCAATCATGGGCCTAGGCTACCGGTGGAGCTGCGATCTCGCAGGTGAGCTACTGCTGTCCAAGCGAGGTAACAAGTACTTTATGGTCATGATTGAGCGTTTCTCTAAGTGGATAGAGGTTGTGCCTCTAACTGCTAAGGAGAGCTTGGGGACCGCGGAAGCGCTCCTCAACGGTGTGATTGTACGTCATGGAGCTCCAGTAGAAGTGCTGACAGACCAAGGGTCTGAGTTCCAAGGATCTTTTCAGCAACTCTTGGACAGATGCTTCATTGACCATCGCACTACGTCTAGAGACCACCCACAAGCCGATGGTCTAGCAGAACGGATGGTGCAAATCATTAAGTCTGCTTTGCGCAAATTTTGCCTTGAGCATGATAAGCGCGATTGGGATCTGGTCCTGCCATGGCTGGTTATGGGTTACAGATTTAGCAAGCAAGCTGCTTTGGCGAATTACTCGCCTTGTCAGATTCTGTTTGGCAGAAGTCTTGTTGTGCCCAGCAGCATCAAGCAGGAGATTGAGCAGGTGAAAGACGTGGACAACCTTGATGAACTGCTAAAGGTCATGGTACGCCGCAAGGCGTTATTTGAGCGCATGATGCCTGCTGCCCTGGACAATCTAAAAATTGCGCAGAAAAGAGACACGTAGCTTTACGCCAGGATGCGAGATGGGAGCTACCGCCTGCAAACGACGCAGATCCAGGGAGGAGACTACGTCTACCGCAAGCGCCAGACCAAGACCACCATCGACACCAGTTCAGGTGTAGTGATCTTACGCGTGAAACATGCGTTTGACAATGGTGTGTTGGAACTGGAAGGTTCTGATGGTAAGACCATGAGAGATCACGTGCAGAATTGCTCGCTGTGCCATTTGCCAAATATCGATTCTACGATAAAGGCTGTGCCCGAGGAATTGGTGCCAGCCACGCCTTGTGCCAGCTGCAAAGTGCTGGATGATCAAGAAGCAATGGTAACTTGCGATAAGTGTAGTGCTCGTTGGCACACCTTCTGTATTGGTGAAGAAGAGATTATGGCAGGACGGTGGCAATGTCTTGACTGCCTTCCTAAAATGAAGAAGAGATTATGGCAGGACGGTGGGAATGTCTTGACTGCCTTCCTAAAACTCCCAGCCGCAGAGCTAGAAGATAGAAGCTTTCAGCGGAAAGGCAGGGACGCCTCAGCTGAAAGGGAGGGGAGTATGGGAAACTGGGGATAACCTGACTTTTTGAAAATCTCTACTAAGTGTTGGTAGTGTGGAATGAGGAACTGGTTGAGCATGGGAAGCACTGAGTGTGGGATGCTTCACCGCATGATGCAAGTGCAGGAAGACCAGGAATGGTCAACCTCCAGCTAGTCTGCCACCGACACAAGTGCAAAGGTCGATCAACCCGGTCGATTCCCCACGCGCAGCAACGCACCGACCAAACGAACAGGGAATACTCGCACGCGAGAAAGACCGCCGACACGTCGACCAGGTTGAAGGCACACGCGCTGAGAAGCCACGCAAGTGCCAGGTGTCCGACACTATTAGGCACGACAGCCCCAGCGAGAGGCACAGATTTGAATTCACATGCGACTAGCGGCGGCAACTTAACATCACCCCGATATTTGCACCGAACGCTTCGAGACAGTTGTCAGGGTCGAGATGCGTGTACTTAAGGAAGGTATCCGGCTATACGGTGTACGCTATACTACGCGGAGTTCAGGATAAAGCCGAATAATGCAGGACGGAACTGTGGACAGTGGGCACTGGGATACACGGAGGCTCCTGGCCGAGACGCTCGTTTGAATTTTGGACGCATATAACCCTACTTTGCAGGTACACTCGGCAAACAAGTTATTGATAATTAGGTCTAGCTTTGATGCAGTGAGGTTGCAGTCAAGTCGAGACTCGAGAGTGCTCGAGAGTGCTCGGAGTCGAGACTTCATGACCCGAGGGCCGAGGAGCTTGCCGTTCGACTTTCGAATGTGGTCAATGTTGGTCCGGCAGCTGCTTGCGAGATTATGCTCCAATACGTGGAATCTGGTAGGAGGCTTGAAGGGCATCGGAATTGTACCAAGCCATGCTTGCCTCCGGTTGCCTGCTTCTTGATAGCGGCTACTCGCGAGTCGCGGCAACCCGAGTGGAGGGCACAGGGCCGTCGACTTCAGTCGAGCCTCTTGACTAACGCGTAACCACGGAGCAGGAATCAGAATGTCGAGCACGTATTCTCCCCGCAGGGTTCAACAAATGCCAACCACTGCCAACCTCAGCCACAAATGTGACGGGTAAGGCTTAGTGAGACTTAGCGTCTCCATCGCGCACCATCGCGCACTTGAAAATTGATCGCGAAGGCTCTCTTAAAAGCATATGGTGACGTCTCTGTCACGCCATCACTTATGCCGCTAGCGCACGCTAAGGAACCTTTCCACGACGCTTTACATCCCTTCGGTACGATGCTGACAATACACACAAGTATCTGGTCTTCCTTCTCCTGAAGTTCGAACTATGCTGAATATTTCCATAAAGACTTTAAATCTGATCTGTACCGCATTGTTGGGTAGTGTAGATTCGATTCTCGAATATGCTTTGGAGAATTCGGATGACAAATGTGGACTGTTTATCGAGCCAATCGCGAAAGCTCCCGGGACGAGGGGATTTGGACCACGTACTCTTCCATCATATGCCAGCCGCGTAAGCCAATGAGGGTTATGACATCGTCGCTTTTCATGCTAAAGGATGTCGAAGGATTTTTACGAGTATCGAATATCAAGCGGCTATTCTGACTTCTGTGCTGATCGGATATATGTCCACATGGTGTCATCATGATGGCTGCCTACGTCGACCTTCGATAGCTGTCGATAGCACTGCGATAAATGGATGTTGGTCAATGACGACATTCTGCGCATCCACATTTGAGCGTATCATGCACGCATAGCTGCAGCTTCTCGCCGATTCTTGCACGTCACAATCTGGAGAGACGTGTATTTACGTTGAAAGCTTGATGACATAGCACGCAAGGAGAAATCATGCTAAACCTTGACGCTGTTACGATCTACAAGTGTCAATCAGCATTAGTTCGAAGTACGACATTTGTAAAAACGACCAATCAACGACCGGCTGGCAGTATGTCAATCATGTGAAACAGGTGCAAGGGTTCTTGCGGCAGTTTCTTGAACCAGGCGGAATCTTCTGGAGCTACTGGCGGCTTGTTCGAAAAATTCTGAAGTTCAAAACGCGCAGGTTGCACATGCAGTTAAATAAAGCCGGTTAGAGAGTCGCCTGCTCATCGAGAAGTTCCCTACAGCACTCTAGAGCGGAGAAACCGTCGTTGGGACCAACTGCTATTTAGCACTTTTCCTGAAAGTCCTCGGCATCTTCTGCTGCTTTATCTTAGACCGGCGGCCTCGTTCCCGCATGCACATCCTGCAGTGAAGTCTTTCACGTAGCAGCTAAAGAATCAATAGCGTCGCGTGCAGTCACCTGCCTGCCGAGTAGTGTATGAGCTAAAAATTCCGCCAGGGTCCGTATAATACTCAGAAGTAAAGCCTGTCAATCAGGGCTGCAGCACAAGCGCTAAATTGGCTAGCATCTCTACACTGCGGCGTACTTCTCACAACCTTAACCTCAACCTATTACCTATCCTATTCACGGAAGACACTTGAGGCGAACTCGGAGCTTTGTCACTCGAAGGTAGAGGACCATGGATGAAACCCAAGCTTTAGGCCGTTACCTTGCTACTCACGGGGGGGCATGGCCGCTGGCGAACTCCATTCCGCTTGAGGAAGCCAAGAGCCTTGCTGCTCAGGTGGAACATGGGTTGGAGGGGAGAGACGGGTTTGAGCAGAAACAAGAAAAGATAAACGAAGTAGAGATTAAGCAACTGTTTGTCGTTGGCAAGTTGGCTGACTCGGTAAGAGGAGAGCTCAACGCTGGAGAAGCTTTGCCTCTGATTGCTGAGCATGGAGACGCAAAAGTATTGGACACCACGCCTTCAATCAAGAAGGTTGTGCAGGGGGGTTTGACACTTGCCCTGAAGCAATTGTCCAAGTTACCTCAGACCACCCAGCCTCCCACTTCGAACCTACTTAGAAGCAACACTGTGCACCCTTTGGGGAATACTGACTTGCGAGTAAAACTGCCCGCAGAGTCCGGCGTCTCGCAGCTTCCCACATATGGTAGTAGGAAAGCAGTTCATAAAAGTAGAGACGTAAACAGAGAATCACTGAGCGACTGGGAAGAGAGTGACCTGTGCAAGCACGAAAAGGCTAGTGACATCAGGAGAAGGACTGCCAGTATTGAAGCTCTGGCATTGGCCATGAAGGGGTGCAGGCAGAGACATGGATCTTCTGAAGACGTTCCCATTTCACCGACTGCGGTACAGCCAGTGAAAGTGGTGAAGTTCCAGGTGGCGTCAACTCCTCCTTCAGGATGGAGTGCAGTTTTTCCAAAAACTGATTTGCAGCGCGATGGTCGAGAGGCCAAGAGGAAGCTGAAGTCTGGCTTGTCAGTGCTCCTTATGGAAGCCCGAGCAAAGCAACTGGTGAGAATCCTGCCGAAGATATCTCAGATGAATTGACTTTCTCATGCAGGCTTTTTGGTCAGCTAAATATATATGATGCAACTCTTTGTGCTTGCACCTGCGTTTTTACCTTGTATTGACACGGTTAAGGGCATATTTTAACAATCCTGTTTGTTTGCTTATGCAGATTCCTGCAACGAGTGCACTCATTGACAGCTATGCGCAGCAAAAACGAATCGCTGCTTGAATTGTCTCCATTCCAATTTTTGCAATGATGAAACAGCTGCCATGAATGGAGACCTTATGTGGGCCTGAATGGCACATGTTTGGATTTGCCTGCAAGAGGAAATGAAGACAGTGATTGCCCTTTGGGTTCACGTACTCCTCTGATGGATAACCGCTCTCTCTAGAAGAAGACAGGTGTACCCTATGACCATTGTGGGCCAGTCATGCTACTGCAGGATTTTTGCTGCTGCTTTGGCTTTGGGGTCACAACGTAGTTCTGTTTGCCGGTATGGCTAGAGGTACTAAAGGTATGTACTTCTAGTTTCCAGAGACCTTTGAGGTAGAAGAGGTTATGCTTCTCAAGCAGGTCAAAGAGTCGCGTGGAGGCAGCTACACAAAAGCACATAAGACCTAGATTTTGTCATGTAGCCATGATACATGCCCGTATGGAGGATATCCAGGCTGGCTGGGCAGATAGAACAGGTCTTCCAACTCTTCCAAGGAACCATTTGCAGGGTTCTTCAGCTGAAATAGGAGCTAGGGCTAGATGTCAACCAACACAAGTTGGAGAAGGTAAGTACTGACCAGATCTAGCCATGTCTGCGTCACGAGGCAGTGTGATGGTGCCAACTTCGGTGCGCATTCCTGCAAAATTTTGGTAGCTTAGTCAGACTGGAAGACCTGAAGCAAGAAACCTGCAGAGGTTCCTCTTAGCTGCTGATTTTGGTAGTGTAGGCTCCAATTTCCCTAAGTCACACCTCTCTATATGCAGCGCATAGGCTACTGATACATACTTAGCACCAGCTTTTCAGTTACTCATCAGTATAGTAGAACTAGTGCCATCGCCAGGTATTCAGGTATTATGGAGGAAAATGAAAAAGTATAAAAGCAGCTGTATCAGGGCATGCATGTATAGTGAAAGAAAATTTTACACTAAATGACAAAAAATTGCATTCAAATTGTTTACATGGTTCGGGAATTCCCTCTACCAAAGCTACTTTCATGGTGTATGCTTCATCTCTAACATCTTGCGCGTACATCATCACTAGAATATTAATTGGTGCGGAGGATAGGTTCTCATTCAGATGTCATGCACACGGGCACTACATGCCAATCAGTACAGCTTAGTCTGTATACAAACTTCACTGAGGTCAGACTGCTTGCTGCTGCCATTCTGCCTTCTCTCAAAAAACCAGCTCCTAATTGCCATACTCTTATCCACCTAAATCCAGCCCTCTTAAGGTGATACTTCACCTATGCTTTGAGCTAGTTTACCTTGTATGCAGATGATCAAGTTGCATAATGTCTCCCTAGCTAGATACAATGATGAGAAACAGATACATCATCATTGAAATCAATGAGCACTGCTGGTCATACCCTGTTCCACCACCCAACCCCATTAAGAGAAGCTATGAATGTGGAAGAGCTCTTGACTGTCGGGATGTTCAAGCTGTGTGCACTAAAGTTGGTGATGTCAGACTGCTAATGCCATCATCTCCCCGACCGCTTCAGGCTAGCAAGCATGCACCCAGGAGATGGTGGAGGCAAGGAAAGGTGAGAACACCAAGCAGAAAGGATGTGTGAAGGCAACATGTACAACCTCCCCCACCCTCAACTCCAGAAAAAGAAAAGTCGCAACATGTATAAAACTGCAAGAGCAGAACCAAATATGTGCTGTCGCACTGGAGAAACCATGGTACACAAACAAGTATTATATGAGCACGTTTATCACGTGCTTTCTTAAAGACACATCTCTTTCATAATAACATCTCGAGGACGCTCTCGTTGCGCAGTTCTAAAAGGCGCTGACGGTCCGAGCCCCCACTCGGTCGAGAGCCTGGACCGAGTAAGTGGCCTGCAGCTTGCCCTGTTGCAAGAACGCCTCCACCATGGCCTTGCCTATCTTCTCGCCCTTGGTCCGGCTGTCCGTGACTGCGATGGCGGTGGGCCCTGCACCGCTGATGGTGCATCCAAAGGCTCCCGTCGCATGCGCTGCCACCTTGACTGCCGCCAGGCCGGGAATCAGAGGGCCCCTCCTGGGCTCCACTATCTTGTCCGAAGCTGAGACATGAACACCGAGACAAACACAGCGCAAGAGGAACGAGCCACATAAGAAAGAAAAAGGAAAAAAGAGGAGAAGAAAATGAAAGAGAACAAGGAAAAGGAAGAGAACAAGAAAAAGAAAGAGAAGAAGAATCACTACATAATTCACGAGAGCATTGAAAGGATGCGCAACGTGGCGCGCCTCGCTGGTCCCTCCCTGCTCAGCGGTAGCAAAGCCGTGTTTGTAAAATCAGAGCCAGCTCTGACCAAGTTTTCGAGGAGCTGCACTACAACGAGTGGCATCAGCACAATGCACCCATGTGACTGACTGTCTGCCTCTGCGATAGCTCACACAATCCCGCGTGCAGTGTACTCAGCTCTGCGAAAGTACAAAGCCTTCCCCTAGCCGTAAAACTTCACGCTTTTGACTAATGAGAGGCCAGTAAGTGCCGGAGAGCAGGGCAGCAACAACGGAGCTAACTACAATTTCTCGACAAAAGATGGATCTGGCAGAAAGGGCTGCCAAAGAGGGGCAAGCATCAGCACAAATTATGATGCGACTTGCATCAATTAGAAAGCAATAGGTGAGAAAGGAGGCGAGAGGAGCAAAGAGATCAAATAAAACATACGAAATAGCATCTCAACAAGCAGTAAAACCTCAAACCACAAGTAGGGGTAACTGAGGGGGGGGCAGTAGGGCAGTGGGT
>WELA01012745.1:37682-42682 GCA_009602735.1 Mesotaenium endlicherianum
TGGTTTGGGGGGAGGGAGGGGGGGGTGGCAGCAAGTGGGGGGGTAAGTGTGAAGTGTGAAAGGGAGGTGGAGGGGGAGGGGGAGAGCAGCGGGGGGGCGCACACGCTCCCTCGCTCGCTCCGCTTACCTCTTGCAAGACCTCTGCAAACGTGCGGGCGGCCTTCTTGCCCGCCTGGCGCTCCAGCGCCTTGGCCTGCCGCGTCTTCCTCTTAGGCCCGCGGGCGGCCAGCTTCCTCTGCACCACCCCTAATCGCCCGCAAGCAGGCAAGCAAGAAAGCACGCGCACAGCGAGAGGGACGGGCGCGAAAAGGGAGTGGACAAGCCTCCTCCGCACCAGCCCTACTCGCCAGCAAGCAGGCAGGCGGGCGAGCAAGCAAGCAGGCAAGCAAGCACGCGCATGCGAGAGGAATGGAGAGACACTCAGAGCCAACCCCTTGAACCACCCCTTCGGTCCCTCGCCCCCCCCTCCGAGCCCCGACCACCAGAGCGCCAAGTGGAGTCGTACACACGCCCGAGGGGGAAGGCGCACCCGTGGCGCAACGCGCATCTGCTGAGCCCTGAGAGCGCGCGCGTTTTTCTGAGGCACCAAGGGGATCCACGTGCGTGCGCTTGTCAGACTCCGGGTCCTGTCTCTGCTTGTTCAGCCCTGGTAGCTCCCCTGACTGCCCTCCTCCGACGCTCTTGCACGTTCGGAGGCAGAGGCAGTCGGCGTTTTAATGGAAGCCTGCAGGAGGAGGAGGGCTCCGAGGATGCGCACACGCTTTCTGAGAGACATGCACCTACCTACCTACTCACAGACCTACCTACCTACCTCGCACGCGCGCGCGCACCTGCGCCCTCCCGGCACACTGGGCGACACTCACTCGTTTGACAACTCGTTGGTGTGGGCTTTGAAACTTGCTACAGCTGGAGTCCCAACAACTGGGCTGGGGTGGCGACAGCTGGAATTGCCACAGCTGGGCTGGATTCGCGACAGCTGGAGTTCCTACAGCTGGGCTGGGGTTGCGACAGCTGGGCTGGAGGTTCTGCAGCTGGGGGTGGCTACAAATCAAGGTAAGCTCCGGTCAACGTTTGGTGACCTGCAGCTGCTCTCTCCCACCATCCACGAAGCAACCGCCCCCTGCTGTGTGCAGGCGCTCTTGAAAATATTTCGCTATAGAGTCGAGTGTGAGTGACCAATATGAAGGCGAGAGAAGAGCAGTAAGGCAGCTCACGGTCTTCGAGATCCTCGAACTCGAACAAGTCGTCGTCGTCGGCGGCGGCGTCGGCGGCTTCAGCCACGGTGTTGTCGTTTTCCAGCGCCTCTAGCCGTGCGCTGGCAGCCTGCCACAAGAAGAAGAAGAAGAAGGCGAAGGAGGAGGAGGAGGAGAAGGCGAGGGAGGAGGAGGAGAGATGGGGCACCGAGAGCCGATCAGCAGCAGCTTGACATGACAGGTGGCAGGGCCTTACGCCGTGCCACGTGCCACGTGCCAGACTCGGCACTCGCACGCGCCGAGTTCCGCAAGACAGGCCCCGTGTGCCTCACAGCCAGGTGGTGGCGAGTGAGCACAAGCAGGGAGGTGAATGAGAAGACGCAGGCTGCTGCAGCATGATTTGCACATTTTTCTTCATCTAAGTATTCAATAACGCAGGCAGATGAAGATGCAAGCGCACGTCCGATCAGCTGAAGCTCCTGCACGCACACTTGCTCGTGCATGCTAAGCCCTTCCATCGACGTAAGCCAAACACAAGCCCCTCTGCGAGAGCAAGCCTGCGACGCGTTGCCACGTGTCAGGAGTCAAGCACCCCAAGTGAGCACACCCTCCCTCCGGCTGCTCTGCTGCTGAAGGCTCTCCGCCCAAACCTCCATCCCAAACCTCCACCTCGAACCTGCAACGTTATGACTGCTGCCGAATCCGGCGCAGACCTGAAACCTTGAACCCGGAACCTGGTATACCCCTAGCTCCTTAGTTGCACGAGAGGTTCTGGGTTTAATACTTTCTTACTTTCTCCCCTGAGGCACTCCTAACCTGTCTATGGGACATCAGCGCCAAGTAATGAGGCCCCAAAAGCTCAGGCCAGACATCCAGACACAAAGCCTCCCTTCTCAAATAAAATCCTAAATCCCAGACCCCAAATTGCAAACCCTAGTTGACTTTAACCCTGTCATGTCGAAAGAGTGACGTCCCCTCCCGCAAGCACAAAGGACATCCATGGCTGGCACACTGACTGTACAGCCTCTGGGGGTTTTGCTGCTCGACTCACGCAGTCGGGAAACAACACAGGACACTGTGAGAACTACCTTACTCCTAGCCCTCCCCCCTCCCTCATTGCACCGACACATGACGCAAGTTCGGTGTCGCAGTCGAGAGCTGAGAGTTCCTTCTCTAGTCTGGAACTCTCCCAGAATACCTGTGGCATGCCCTCCCCCCAACTCTTGCTTCATCCGTGCCCCGTGCAAGCTACCTGACTGAGCCAGGAGTTCGCCCTTTCAGCCGATAACCTTGAGGGGAGGAAGAAGAAAGGAGGTGTCCATCGCAAGCGTGGAGAAGAGCAACATATATGCAGACGTGCGGGCATGGCTTTGCTTCCTGCACGAGCCCTTTCCACATGAATGCGGGGACGATCTGTTATCAGAGCAAAGTACATGCAGAAAAAAAAAAACTCAGGCTTGAACCGAAATGGAACCAGGTGCTCTTATCCAGGCCCGGGTAAGAGATGAGTCGATCAGCACATGTCTCTGAAAAATATTTAAACAATGAAACTGCATTGCTAGATTGCATCTACGTGGTGAAGCAGGATTCAGCCATAGTTTGTGCACTTGGTGTGTTCAAGGTGTAGCTCAGGATTGAGAGAAGACAATGTACAGCAAGCCCTGCCCTTGCTCTCATCCAAAGAGAAAGAGGGAAAGAGCAAGCGCCCTGACATCCAGATGCGATACACATACAAAGCTCACGCAGAAGCTAGAGACATTTGTACAGGGGGCTCTCAGTGCATGTGCTGGGAAAGCCCTGAAAGAATGTGCATCTCACCAATAAGTCTGAGAAACGTTGCCCACTCTGAATAGCGTTCATGACAAGAAGAGGCACGGAGTTACATAAGCATTGGTGGTCAGCGCACGGTGCAGGCTTTGCTCGGCAGAGCAGAGGTTCAAGAGGGTCCTTGGGCTCAGGTTGAGGGACCAAAGACTCCAAGTACTGCCTATGAAGCTATAGGACTTGTGCCTCGTTCTTCTTTGAACCTTCACGCTCATAAAGGGAAAGGGACTGGGGAGCTTGCTTTCTTCCCTTTCTTCCCTAGAACGCCAATTTTTTTCAATTTTCAATGCAGTATACCAAGCACCAGTCTCCCTGCAATACGTAGCATGTTTGTTATCACTGCCCCGGGCTGCTGGTTGGCCTTAGGCACAGTGGGTTGTTTGATGGGGACCACTGGTCGGGAACACTGCTAACCTGGGATCAATTTAAAAAAGAAGGAAGAGGAGGAGCGAGATGGCTCACCCTCTTCCTGGTTCCTTCATCAACCATGACCGCTACCACCTTGGGGGCCACCTTCCTGGCCCGGGTGCTTCTCCTATCACCCAGGACATCTCCGTCAAGCCCCGGTTCGTCCATCTCGCCCAAACGTCCTCGTCACCAGCCTCTTTCTGCTTGTCAACCGTTATGGTTCGTCCCCAACATCTCGTCCAGATGAGTCATATCCTGAAGAGATGGCCATACCAACTAGGCGTGTATTTCAAGTCACACCATCTGTCTCAGATCTACGAGGTAAATAAGCACTAAACTGTGCCCGAGACCTGGTGCCTTTAGGAGCTCACTCCTGGCTTTGATCGCGAGGATTCTGATGAAGTACCGGAAGTTACAATGGAAGCATGAAATTTCAAGCATGAAGTTCGAAATTGTAGTCATGAGTTTGAAGTCGATCGAAGTCGATGGAGGCATTTGCGAGTGGAAAAGGCGGGTACGCGCGTCCTGACTCATTCGAAGCAATTCGAAGTCATGTACATTATCGAGCAACCTGCAGGACGAGGGATTAGCGTGTGTAAAAGGGAGGAGGGTAGGGCTTACAGGAAACTGTTCTTTTCCCCTTTCCACCAGATTGAAGCTCCGACTCATGCGTAGTGTCCGCAGCATATGGTGGAGATGAGCCACTATTATCATCACGGAGTCAATTACGAAGGAGTTCCTCTGCCTCCTCCTGCATCATATAACCAGTCTGGCTTGTCTCCGTATCAGCAGAACACTCCTCACCCGCCACCGCATCCATCTACAACGTCAATAGCTCCTCCTCCCCCTCCTCAGCCATATGCCCCATTAGCACCCCTCCCCAGTCCCCCTCAAGCACCTCCCCCCTTGCCCCCCTCGTCTCCTCCTCTTCCTCCCTCTGCCCCTCCTCCCCCTCCGCCTCCTCTGCCTCCTCTGCCTCCTCTACCTCCTCATGCTCCCACTCCTTCCCAGACCAACCAACCTTACAATGCAGGTAAACGTCTGGACTTCAGGATTTATAACTTTTTCGTTTTATGCTCTTTGAATTCGGTTGGAAGTGAAACTTGCTCCGACAGTGTGACTCATATGTCAATAACGTCATCATCCTTGCCAGGTTCATGGCAAGTATTGCATGCCCCAATATTTTGCAGCTTTTGCACGTGATTGACTCCTCTGTGGAGCTCTTGATGGAAGCGAGGTAGAGGGCGTGTGGCTCTAGAGGGGATCAAACGAGCAAAAAAAAAGGCCACTTTAGTGCTGTCTGGGAATCCTGCACTTGAGCTGCTATGTACAACGATCATAAGATTGCCGATTCTGATGTTATATGATGCAAATTCTTTAGTTGGGCTCCGTTGTATGCACCTGAACGAGCATGTCACTGGTGCCCTAGGGTTTCAAGGTTTTATGGGCTTATTGAAGGAAAGAGTCGGCTGAATGGGCAGAGACAAAGCCCACATCTGGAGCAAGAGCGGCAGGTGTTTAAGTCCGTTTGCAGTTGAAAGGGTTGAGAAGCCGATCACTCATCTCTGGCTGAGA
>WELA01012745.1:45182-58587 GCA_009602735.1 Mesotaenium endlicherianum
CCCACCCTAAAACCCCCCTTTCCCCTCTCTTCCTTCGTCTCTTCTAGTGTACACCCTGCCGGGGGCCCAGCTCTTGCCTGAAATGTTACGGATACCCGCACGCGCGTGGATGTGTGTGTCTCTCTCTCTGTGTGTGTCATGTAGTTTACAAGCTGGTCCGCTGCTGGGTAAGCACTAACTAAAGAAGATGTTGGATAAGCAACAAAACGCGGGGCTCTGGCAGCAAGTGTGCAGTGCGGGGAGAGGCTCTTATACACCAACGTATACAAGGAATGTCATGCTTAGAATGTCGTGTGTGTTTGTGAGCGCGTAACAGGGAGCGGCAAGAGCCACCTGGCGAGGGCGCTGCGCGACGTGGAGGTGATGAACGGCGGCGCCGGCCCCCGCATCTACTCCATGGACGACTACTTCCTCACGGAGGCCGACGAACACGAGGCAAGACTCGGACCCCCGCGCTCTGACCTTCGCGCTAAACCCCGGCACTAAACCCGAGCCCTAGCCCGTGTTAAACCCCAGTGTAAAACATTAGTGCTGATCCTGAGCAGCCCCGCTGAGCCCCAGCGCTAAACCCTAGTACTAGCGCTGATCCTGAGCATCCCTCTCTTCACACCTTGGGCATCAGATTCCGAGTGCATGCGTTGTGGTCGTCGGTGACTGCACAACAGGCGCGTGTGCATGCGTGCATGCATGCACATAAATTTGGCAAGCATGTACCTGCCTGTGCGTGTGGGGCGCCATGCATGCCGACGAGAACGATGCGCTCCTCGTGTCCGTGGGAATGGAGGAAAATGAGTGATTGATGTCGGTGACCCGGGGGCGTAGCTGAAAGTTGCCAAGAAGCCGCTGGAAGTCGCTGGAAGCTCTAAACCAGAGGCTGACATGCGTTGCCCTTACTTTGAGATCTTACGTTGGTACGTCGGCGGTGGTGATTGTGTGGCGCATGCAGGAGCGGCAGAGCAGGAAGAGGCGCGGGGGCGACGCTGCGGCGACACCTGTCGGCCCCTGCTACGTCTACGACCCGGCCATGGAAGAGGTTTGGCTCTTTGCCCGGTTGTTGTCCGCAGCTACCTCATTTTGAAGATACTCACCCTCCTCCTTGCGGGCGCTACCAGAGTAGGGCAGGTGTCAGCTGGTTTCTAAGTTCCACCCATGTGTTGGCATGGTGCATTGCAGCGGCAGAGTGCCGCTGATTGTATGCTTGTGCATGCACACGCCTGTACAAATGTATGCACGTGTGCACATGTGCGTCTGTCTCTCTCTGCAAGTGCTCGTCTGTGCGCGTATGTGCCCATGTGTGCTGCTCCTGCACATGCACGCGCATGCCTGTGGGCGTGCGTGCGCGTGCGTGCGTGTATGTGTGTCTGTGTGTGTGCATACGGGCTGCGCGTGTGCCTCCAACAACCCAATCACACCGTCCCATGCAACGTGCCTTCCTAAGTGTTAGCCACGCCACGTGGCGGCGCGTGTGGGCTTGCGCATCGTGACAGGTGTACAGGGCCAGCATGCTCAAGGCCTTCCGGAAGACTCTGGACGAGGGCCGCTTCCCCTTCATCATAGGTGCCTCCCTCCTGCAGCCCACCCCCCTTGCCTCCCCTCCGCCCGTCTGCCGCGCTGCCTCCGCGGCCTGACTATTAACCAGTCAATGCGGAGTGTCCGCACGTGCTGTCTGAATGCATCCCATGCACTAGTACCTCATGCATCCTTGCCAGCTGATTGCTCTAGAACCTTTCGCACCTCACATGATGCTGCAACGCACTGCATCAATCTCCGAACCAAGCCCTCCCTCCCTCACCCTGCCTCCGGCTTGCCCTTCCCCGCCACTACCCTACCCTGCCCTTACCCCACCCCGCAGTAGCCTACTCCCCCGCTACTCTCTACCCTTCTGGATTCAGCCCCGCCCTTCCCCTACGCTAGAGGACCCTCCTATCCTACCATGAGCCCATCCCACCCTAACTTGAGCTCAGATAGAGCTGCGATTGTCAAATCCAATGAGGGCCCTTCCAGGCGGCTGCGGCAGCGCGGGTTTTGCCAACGTTAGTGGCTCACCCGAGTTTTGTTTCACTCTCATTTGCGCCATGCTGGTAGAAGGTCTGGGCTAAACGTGGTCCGCTCGGCCAGCTCGGCCCGCTCGGCCCGCTCGGCCCGCTCTGGAAAGTGGGCCCTGCCGCCCACTTCTCAGCGTGGGGGGGCGGCCGGGTGGGCGGGCGGCTGTGCCTGCCAAATCTGGCAAGCTGGGCCACACGCTTTGGCTGACAGGTGGCGTGCTGGAAGTGGCTGTAACTTTGCCGCCCGCCTCCGGATTCCTCCAGTTTCTCCCCCTGCGTGGGCTTTCTGCCTCTGTATTTGATTCTCCTATGTAATCGCCTCAGACAGACAGACAGACAAACACGCGTTTGTTAGCCCGTCCATCGTCCCAGAGACTCACACGTGGCGCGCTGTGGTGCTGCCACCTGGCTGGCTCCCCCTGCTGCTCCTCCCCTGTAAGAGAGCAGTGGATGACCGCCATGTTCAGGTCGCTCAATTTGCGCAGTTCTGGGCCTCTGCCAAGGTATACACACCCCTCTGCTGCGCACCTCCCCTCGAAAACTCTGGGGCGTACTTTCCCACGCTCGCCTCTCCCTCTCTCTGCTCGTTGCCATATCCAAGGCTCTCGTCTCTCTCTTCTCTCTGTCTCTTGAGTTTACGCATCGTCTGCCTCTTCCTCTCTCCCTCCCTCTCTTTCTCTTTTTGTGCATGTATTCTCTGCTGCAGGTTCGCGCGGCTGAGTGTCTCGGCTGTGTGTCTTGGCTGAAAGGAAATCCGAGAGTTCCTTACTGAGACTCGCTAGTCTTTGGACCCATCTGGACTGTGGGAAGGTGGGAAAATGCGACGCTTGTTCGGGACACTTATTGCTGCGTCTGCGGGAGATAGCCGGCCCATCTGCGCGCCATGTCGTTACATATGGTGGGGAAAAGGGCAGGGAAGGAGAGAAAGGGAGTCAGCCAGCCAGCCAGCCAGCCAGCCAGCTAGCCAGCCAGCCCGGGGTGCTTGTAGCAAGCATCAGCCGCTGTCTCTCGGGGAATTGGGCGATGGTGGGGGGCGAGCTGGATGGCTGTGCCTGCTGTGGTCCTTTCTGTGCGTTGTGCATTTGGGGGGGGCTGTCTTTCCACCGGGCTGCTGCCTTGGCTGCTGGTTTGTCGCCCGGCGCTCTTTTGCAATCGTGCAGCGGCCCGTTTTTGTCGATGCCCGCCTCTGCCGCGTGTCTATCCCACTGCCTGCCACCTGTCGTGGTCGTCGTTGCTTCGCCACCTCTTCTGGGGAGTGCAGTCTTGGCAGATGAGCCTGTGGTGCTCTGAGAGAAGCGCAGTTTTGACAGGAGAGAGGAAAGGGGGGGGGGGGGGGGNGGGGGGGGGGGGGGGGGGGGGGGGGGGGGGGGGGGGGGGGGGGGGGGGCAGGCATGACGCTTTAGGTTCTCTGGCTGCTTGGAGGTCAGGCAAAAATACAGGGGCCGATTTTTGGTCTAGCTCACAAACGCCTGTCAGTGCTGAAGTCTGGACAGTCATTGGCGGTGAGAGGGGACAGATGGCAGAGCCTGCTGCGCTGCGGCCAGGATGCTGAGCTGGCACTAGGCGAAAGCCCTCTGTCTGCAATTCCATCCCTTTTTGTGGCGATCTGTCCGCTGCTTGCTGCTGCTGCTGCTGCTGCACCTGCGACACCTGTGGCGGAGAGCGGCCGTGCTGACCTGTCAAGCTGCTAGACTGGAACACCTCACATCACTTGAATGTTTTGTCTACTGTTAAGCCGTGTCTTGCCACGTGGCGAAGAGGAGGCTACTCGTTTACGCACTGCCGCATAGACCCCCCGTGTCGCGCATCGCCGGGGTGTGGCTCTCCTCTTGGGCAATCTTTGTCGACAAAGTCTGACGACGTCGACAAAGTCGGCACGTACTCACGTGGCCTTGATGTTACAATGTACTTATCGAGTGAGCACTAGGAGCAGTGTATGCTACATCCCTTGTAGTATAGCATGCGTGGGGGCGTGCGTCTCGTTTGTGGGCGGACAGAGGTGTGCGCGTAGTGAGCTTTCAGTCTGTGGGGCGAAGGAAGGGGAGCAAGGGAGCCCCGCGAAGAAGGAAGGGTTGACGATTGCGCGCAAATCTCTGACCGCAGCTTGCTCTGTGCCATGTCCCTTGTCTCCTTGTCTGATCGCTCTTCTCTCTCTCTCCTCCCTCTCCTCTCTCTCCTCCCTCTCCTCTCTATCCTCCCTCTCCTCCCTCTCCACCGTCTTGTCCTCCCTCTCCACCCGCTTTTCCTCCTTCTCGCTCTCCCCCCTCCTCTTCTCATCTCCTTCCCCTTGGTCTTTTGCACCCCCACGTCTGCATCGCCTCCCTTCCTCGCCAACCTGGCATGGGCTCTCGTGGCGGCCGCTGACCTGGCAACGCTGACCCGGCACTCCTGGGCGGCACCTGGCGGTCCTGCCTCTGCTCGCCTGCATGGTTGCTGCTGCGGACGGACGACCTATCTGCCCCCTTCCCTCTCCCATCTCTCGGCGCGCTGCTCCGCTGGGCACCCCCTCCGCCAACCCTAATCTGTGCTCCTCTGTGCGCCATTGGATTGCAAAAATCTGACGCATGCGCGAGAGTTGCCTCAGAGAGCGGGCTATGAGGTGTACGTCCTGGAGCCCGCTGCCAGCGCCAACCCCTCTGTATGTGCCTCCCCCTTCCCCTCCCCTCTCCTCCCCTACCCTGCCCTTCCCTCCCTTCCCTACTCTCCCCTATCCTCCCCTTCCCTACCCTGCCCTACCCGAAACCTCAAACGCTCCCCACCTCGCTGCAGCCCTCCCTTACCCCGGAGCACAAAATGCTTTCCTCCTCTTTGCTCACCTGCCTCCGAACTTGAACCCTCTCCTTTCTTACCCTGCCCTGCCTCCTATCCTTTTGCCCTCCCCCCCTCTCTCTCTCTTGCTCCTCTTCTCTTCCCTCCCCTGTCCCCCCCTTCCCTTGCCTCTTCCACCCGCCCTTGCAGTTCCTCCTTCCTGCACCATCTATCGAGCTCAGAAGGGGCGTCAATTTTTTTGGCAAAGAATGGAAGGTTCCAGGAGGGCCGGGCTTCAAGGCCGGCCCCGGGCTGGTTCCTCGGCTCTGCGCACCTATGGCTCTCGTGGAGCACTTGCGCGCACAATGAGACACCCACTTTTGCACTCTGTCACAGGCACAGGCACAGGCACAGCGACACACAGACACACTCAGTCACTCACACACGGACGTACACGCGCCCGCCCGCGCAGGCTGCTGCCCAGATGCAGAGGAAGCGCACGCTCCTCCGCTCTCTGTCTCCCGCTGAGCGGGGGTCTCTCTGTCTGGCTGGGCGGTTGGGCAAGGAGGCTGTGGTGCGCAGGCGTGTGCGGCGAGGAATGTGCACGGCTTCAGCACGCGCCAGGTGGCGGACATGGCCGCGGTGTGGGAGCCGCTGCCCTCCCACTACCTGCAGCTCGACGTCTCCGTGCGTTCCCTTCATATCCCCTCCGGCAGTTCAGTTTTGAACAGCGCTCGTCGGCCTCCCACCAAGCAGGACCTCCAGATGCTTCAAATGACGAAGTTTTGTTGCCTTCTCTCTCCCCTCTCGACTCGAAGCCCTGATCATCTGAGTGCGTTATCCTCACACCTCCTGATGGAGAGCCCTCCGATTTCGGCATCCTACCACCACCCTGCGCCTCGCTGCTGGTGTGCGCCGACCCTAGGGGGTCCTCTAATTGAGAGGCTCTCCGTTCTGAAGTCACTCGAGCCACGTCACGTTCCCATGCCTCGCTGCTGGTGTGGGGCTGCGCGAGGGGTGCAATGCCCCTGACGGAGAACCCCTTTGTTCTGAACCCTAACTTTTTGAACTTGCCCTCTTGCACCTTGCTGCTGCCAGGCGCTGTTCCGCGAGGATGTACTCGACGCCGCTGACATCACCGAGGTAAGCAAAACATCAGCACTCCCCTCCCCCCTCCCCCGCCCCATCACTACGACCTTCGTTAGACCCGCATACCCTCCCTCCCCCCATCCCCCACCCTGCTCCTTCCTTCCTGCCAAAGATGAAAGTGTATTCGAGTCTTGCGCGTCGCAAACTCGAAATGAGAATCAGGGGCAGGCAGGCTGGTTGTAACTTAGTGGCGGTGGTCGCGCTCGGGCAGCGGGGTTCAGAGGGGGTGGGGGGGTTTTGTGCTGAAGTCGCTCGACTGAGGGTTGTTGCTTCGGAGACGTTTCGATCTTTTGGGCCAGGGCCAGGGCTTGTGGGGAGCCGGCCGGTCTTGAGGGTGGTCCCCTCCACCCTAGCCTGCTTGCGAGTGCTTGTTCACGTGCCTGTGGCCTTCTGCCGCGTAGCCTGTTTGTTATAATTAGGTTTCCCAAACGTTTATTCAATTCAGAATGGACCCCCACCTCAAAATCCAGATTGTGGGGGGCGGACAAAACATGCGTTTGGGGGGAGGGGAAAAGAAAAAAGCAGAAGAAACAAAGACGTCTTTCCCTCCACAAGACAATGTTAGAGGGCCCGATTGCTCGCTTGCTGCCTGAGGCCGTCAGCAGCCGAGGTTGGCTGCCAAGTGCTCAGTTGCATGTGCGCCTGCACCCTGACCCCAATTCCCGGGCAGCTACGGGCCATGTCCTCGCCCGAGGTTGTCCCTCACTCAAGGTGGCATCCTGTGCGTGCCGGGTAGAATAGACTGCGTTCTTGCATGTGCGTGTGCGTGTGCATGTGCGTGTGCGCGTGCGTGTGTTTGTGTATGCTTGCGCGTGCGTGTCTTGGCGCATGCTCCTTTTCATACATGTGCGGGGCTATGCGCACGTGTGCCTGTGTGCCCTCACATCTGCGCATGTCTATGAGTCTGCTGTAAGAGCCACCCTTATAACCGCCACTTTCAAACACCACAGGGAGAGCCAATTGGTGCCCCAGGTCTTCCCCTCCCTTTTCTCCCTCCCCTTCCTCTCTGCGCTGCTTGCCCATCGTCCTCCCTGTGCATGTTCCATTCCTACTAGCATATGGTTCTAAGGTGCACCCGGTCCGTTCTGTAAATTCATTGGCCAGTCTGTAGCTGTACGTGTGTGCCACAACGCTCTTACCTCTCCTCGTGCCGTGCACACTCGGCTTTGTCTGCTGGTACCTGTCTCGGGTCCGCGCGGCGCGGCGGCGACAGGTGGAGATGGACGCAGATGACATGCAGGAGGACGCGGAGGAGCACGACGCCACCTGTCGCACTGATGGGAGCCGCGCGGGAGGCCCTGTCGGCCGTCTAGAATTGGGTAAGTCCCTCATGCTCTGCTCTTGCTCTGCCCCTGCTGCTGCTGCTGCTCTGTTGATGCCCTGCTGCTGCTTTGCTGCTCCTCTGCTTCTACAGCCATCTCTCCCTTTAATGTGAAGACGCGCGTGTGTCTTCCGCATGGCAGTTGTGGCTGTCAGGGGCCTGGGGATCAAAGCCCAATCGTTTGAAATGTAATGAGACGTCTCTTCTTCTCCTCTATTCCCTACCCCCCCCCCCCTTGCTCCCTCCCTTTTCCCCTCCTTTAGAAAGTACACTCGCGTGGAGGAGTACACTCATAGCCATGATCATACAAATCTTCATATTTACATATATATACATACACATAGGTACTCATATATGTGTGCACATAATTATGCATAATTTGTTGCCTGCATGTATCCCTGCAAGAACACACAGAAGCTTTTGCACGTGATTTGCCTCCAGTTTCTGAAATATGTTCCAATTGTTATGGTTTTGCATCAGATGGTGGCGAGGACTCCGAGCCGCACAGCAAGAGATGGAAGCAGACCGTGGGCGGCCGCCAGCAAGGCGACCAGCTGGCAGCGCAGGGCAACGACAGCGAGGACGAGGGTGAGGACGAAGCAGGCGCGGGCGGCGGCGGGGGCGGCGCCCTGGCCGGTCTCATGCAGGCATACTCGTCAGACACCAGCCACAAGAGTAGGAGAAAACAACAGGGCCTTAGGGTGCGGTGGCCCGACGTGGAGGTACATTTCCCCCCCCCCTCTCTCTCTCTCTCTGTGTGTGTGTGTGTCTTGGGTCACACGTTCAAGTGCAAGAGGAGGCCCCGCTCCCGTTTTTAGACATTCGCACATGCGGCGCGCATAGCGGAATGAAATGACTGTTGTCAGGCCTTTGCAGGTAGTCCGCTGTGCCGCCTGGCTGCCCAGATTGCGCCAGGTGTCGCTGCTGGGTGACGAGCCTTTCTATCTTTGCAGCGAGCGCTCTCAGCAGGGCCGGCTGCCGCTTGCCTCGTCCATTTGTGGCCCTGCCTGCCTGATGTGCGCGCCCGACTGTTGAGGCCTCGCCAGGTGTCGCGGGTGTGCGGAGCACCGCCTGCAGCTGGGCGCTGCTGCAGTCCGCTGGTAATGGCTCTGTCCCAGGATGTAACGGCCAGGTCGGCTGAAGGGAGAAAAATAAACACTGGCACTGAATGCGTGCGTGTGGGAAATGTGCGTCTGTTGAATGTCTGAAAACATGTGCGTGCACGTGTGTGTGCGTGTGTGCGGGTGCGGGTGCGCGCGCGCGTGTCTGTGTGTGTATGTGGGGATGCATGCGTGCGTGCGTGCGTGCGTGCGCGCGCGCGGTTGTGGTGCGGGAAAGCAGGGCGAGAAGGAGAGGGAGAAGGGTGGCTTTAGCATATGGGGCCAGCTGCTGCCCCTCAGCCAGCTCGTAATCGGCCCCGGGCCCGGCTACAACGAGGTGGGCGCTCACTTACGTGGCTGCGTGGCTCTGTGTGTGTATATATACGGTGGGGACCGCGTGCATGCACGCGCGTGGATATTTTGTGGGGGTGCCTGTGTACATGTCGCGGTATGGTAGGGGTGCATATGTGTTGTGTGCAGGCGTGTGTGCGTGCGTGCGTGTGCAGGCATGCGTACGTTTCGTTTCACCTTGGTGGTCTGCCTTCCTCAAGACGATTGCCGGATGTGCGTGTGTTAAGGAAGTGGGGGCGTCTGTAACATGCAGCTGCTCTCTACCGAGCGACCTGAAGAGCAGTCGTAGGCATTGCAAGATACGCGTGTGCGCGTCTGAGCTCTTTGTCCCTTGACAGACGCGTGGGGATGCAGCTGGCGGTATGAGTCGGAAGTGCAGGTGACTCGAAAGCGACAGCGTTAACGTGCGCAATGGAGTGACTAAGTGCTGCTTGCCAGAATGAGCAGTTAGAGGTGCGCTGAAGGAGCTTATGATGCTTCATGTTCTTGCATGAACGTGGAGTACGTGTACATGCGTGGTGGCCTCGCCTGATTGCATCGCGAGGGGTGGGCGAGGCGTGGGAACAGGCGTCGAACCCGTCCGTGGGCGAGGAGCCGCCGGCGCCAGCCGGCGGGCAGCAGCAGCAGGAGGAGGGAAGAAGCGCGGGCGGGAGCGGGAGCGGGAGCGGGCGCACCTCGGAGGGGCGGCGCAAGTTTCTGGTGCAGCTGCATGCGGAGCGTGCGGGCTTCAAGGACGCGCTCCTCAAGCGCCGCCAGCGCCTCGACGGCGTCACTGACTGACCAACCGGCTGATGGCTGCCTGCCTGACTGGCTGGCTGGCAGACTCACTCGCGGCCCGCCTGACTGGCCGCTGTCGGGCCGACTGGCCGATCGGCTGGCTTACTGGCCGGCTCGCTGACTGGTGTGCTGGCGTTTTGGCCGGCAGACCGGCTGGCTGATTGGCTGACTGACCGGCTGACAACTGGCTGACAAGCGGCCGGGGCAACCGGGCGGCTGGTGACCAGCAATCGATTGTCAAGCAGGAAGAGGGACGGGGAGACAGACTGGCTGTCTAGGGACGAGAACGACCAGGAGCCGGGAAGATAGGTCCTCAGTGATGGACAGAGTGGCAGACAGGCGATTAAACAGGCTGAGGCCAGGATGCTGAGGTGAGAGAGGGACAGGTGGACGGCCCTGTCAGCGGCCGCCAGACAGGTGGAGAGGCAGGCGGGCAGGCGGACAGAGGGCAGACAAACAGATGGCACACGGAGAGACAGGCAGGCAGCACCCGCAGCTGAGGATTGCAGAGCATTGCAGAGACGGCAGGGGTGTTGCGCCTCTCTTGAACCCCAAGTGGAGGTCCAGTTGGTCCCCTTCGGTGATGCAAGTAACCGCCCTGTGAAGATCCCACCATGCGGGGCGCGGTTTGCGTCCAAATTCTCGAAGGTCACGGGTAGGTCGAGGAATTGTCGGTCAGCCAGCGGAAAGATGAGGAGAAGGGCGGTCTGAGGATGAAACAGGTTGTTGCTGTAAGGATTTGCATCAAACGTTTGGTGGCTTGGGTGGGCACAGGGGGTAGATTTGGTTGGCTGCTGCAGGGGCGGCTGTCTCATTTTCTTTTATGACGGCCTGCTCTTCTCCTCAGAGTGGCTAGTGTCTCCACTGAGGGAAGCAAAGGTGCATGAGGAGTAGGCAGGCGGGGAGGGGCTCACCTGCGCTCTTGGGTTCTGGTGTCGGGTGGTGCTCTCGCTGTCCACATTCGTGCTATGTGGGGCTTTTCTTTTCCCGCTTGGTTGGGTGGTGGTGCTTCGGACGAGGCCAGATTGGATTCAACTGTGACCAAAGCTTGAAATGCTTCCCCTCGTGTTTCTTTGAAGTAATCTTTTTGGGCGGGCCGTAAAAGCGTGAGCGGAGAGGGCTAGCATTGACCTCCAGTGTGGGCCACATGTAAGCGAGGATGGCAAGCTAATAAGGATGATGGTAGTGAAGCTCAGTAAAATTGTCAGATGAAGTATAGTGTAAACGTCACATTTGAGACCCTGTTGCAGCTTAGCTGGGTGCCATTCATTGTCGACGTCAACTGTCAATGCGGACTTTCTTATTCTTAACATCTTAAGTGTTGTACAAGCACCTGACTGTGGCAACCCGGTCGAAGTGCAGGGCATCCAAGCCGCTTGTAGTCCTTTCTAGCTTAGCATGAGAAGCAATCTTGTATTGTTCAATTAACAAGCTGGAC
This sequence comes from Mesotaenium endlicherianum, assembly GCA_009602735.1. Lineage (NCBI taxonomy): Eukaryota > Viridiplantae > Streptophyta > Zygnematophyceae > Zygnematales > Mesotaeniaceae > Mesotaenium > Mesotaenium endlicherianum. The sequence goes on from WELA01012745.1 coordinate 56,112, forward strand.
GTGCACCCCAGTGATCACAAGCACACTCCTTTGTCCATATAGTCTAGACCTGCGAATTAATTTGAAGAAATTTAAACGACGATTAGTTGATAATGGGGAGAAATGAGAAAGTTTTGTGAAGAAGGGATGTATTCAAAGCTACATGCATAAAAGACCAGCTAAAAAAGAATCACTCAGCATATTGTATTAGAACAATAACAAACTACGTCAGAGTCCCCTTATGTACAGACCATTGTTAACCAGTTGGTGCTACACGTGCTTTGAGATATTGTAATGCCCAAACAATTTCAGGTGCAACTTAGATGTCGAGCTAGGCAATCAGCCTATATGTAGTCAATGTCGCGGTTCCATCAGAGAAGGTGGACAAGTTACGACTTATGCGTCAAAAGATGTTGCATGTCAATCAAAAAGCATCACGAGGCATGCAGGGCAAGTTGGATCAAGTGACAAAGGAGTGGTAAAAGTGATGTGCAGGGTTGAACGACAAAGCGCGAGCTGCGACATTTCTTGCAGATAAGCTGGCCGTTACAAGATCTAGTAATCGCCAATTGCCTTGGCTTATGGTTCACATGCACATAATCTGACATTGTTTGCATGTGCTTGCGAATTACATTCCTCGACATGCACTACCTTCAATGTACACGCATGTGAGAGTAGCTAGCTGTCATCGTGATAGGTGCAAACTCTGGCCAAGAGCTAAAAAACCTCAGGTACATCATTTATACCCCCAATTGTTCTAGGAGAGTAAATGTTACTGTGATTCCCATCCAAGACCTTATATAAATTTGATTGCTTGCCAAGTGGTGCTCATCGATGTCAGCTGCGCTGCTGCATGAGGTGCCCCACTTTAGCTACGCAGTCAAATTAAAAAATCATATTGAAGTGATCCAAGGAGCCCCCACAGGAGCCACAAAATAGGTTAACGGGTCTCTTGATTAAGCACGTGGCAATGCTGCACACTTGATTGATGTGCACAACTACTTACATTAGTTGGCATGAGGTGTGGCAGACTTGGTGCCACTTAGATCCGCTCGCGTGGTGTGAGCCTTTGACTCCCCACACTGTGATCAACCTATAAATGTTAATTTTTGGTGAAGGAGAGGGGTCAAATACATAGTTCATATACACATACATATAGATACACATACATATAGATATACACATACACATGTATGTATGTGTATATGTATATGTACATACTAAGTAGTCACGAGTGACCTTGCTTGCATTACACGAGAGGGGACCACTCCGCAAGCAGCAGCCGACAGACCGGCAAGGAGAGCTCAACAGCTCAGCAAGGAGAGGCTAATAGCCCATGAAAGGAGACTGAGATCAGCAAGAAGAGGCTGACAGTGACAGCTCAGCAAGGAGTGGCTGAGCTGGCACCCTGCCGACGACGGAGGCGGCGGCGCTGCCGCCACGTCCACAGCCAGTAGGAGGTCACGAGCACCGTCGACGCGCCGACGTACACAAGGTACAGCACGAGGAACTTGCGCCAGCTGTTGAGCGCACGCAGGATCGCCGACGCCGATGCGGCCGTGAGCGTGTTCATGAAAAAGATCACAAAGTCATTGAAGCCCCGCACAGTCTCCTTCTCGCTGGTGCGATGCAGCGCCGCCACCTGGGCCGTGGCCCCCACGTAGGCGAGGTTCCACCCCGCGCCCAGCAGGACGGCGCCGGCGTAGAAGGCGCCGCGGCTCGTGCCGCCGCCCGCAAAGGTGGCGGTGCCGGCCAGGAGGAGCGTCATGCCGCCTGCCACCGTGGCCTCCGTGCCGATGCGCGTGATGATGCTGTGCATGAAGAACGACGGGAAGAACATCACCTGCCACGGAGTGGGCATGCACGTGCAGACGCAGACGCACACACGCACACACGCACATGCTCACGAGTGTCAGCATGGCCGCGGCGGCAACAGCAGGAGCAGGAGCGACAGCAGCAGCAGCAGCAGGAGCAAGAGCGCCAGCAAACGCATTAGCAGCAACAGCAGCAGCAATACCAGCAGCAGCTACAGGAGCAGGAAAAAACAACAGCATCAAGAGAAGCGGTAACAGAAGCTGCAGCAGGAGCCCTTGCAGCACCAGCAGGAGCACCAGAAGCACAGCAACATCTGCAAGCGAAACAGCAACAGGAGAAGCAGCAGCAGCAGCGGCAGTGGCGGCAGCAAGGAGCGCAGACAATGAGGAGGTCTGTGAGGAGCCAGGCGCGGAGAAGCACACTCTCACCACAAAGTGGGCAAGGAGGGTGTTGGAGCTGTCGTCGAATGTGAGCACTCTCTCGCTCGGCTTCGTGAAGTCAACACTCCCATCTGATGGCAGTTCGTTGACAAGAGAGAAGAGGGAGGGGAGGGGAGAAAGCAATAGACACCAGCGCACAGAAGCAGATGGCGTCAACAAGGGTAAGCAAGAGACCAGTGTGTAGTGAAAGAAGAGGGGAGGAAGAGGGGGAGAGAAAATTTTCTAGGCTCTTGAAGGGGGGG
>WELA01012745.1:64444-74829 GCA_009602735.1 Mesotaenium endlicherianum
CCCCTCCCTCCCCCCTTCCCTTCCCCTCCCACTTCCCCTGGCCCTCGTCCCCTCTGCGTTCATCCCCGGGCACCACATGCTCTCCCGCACTACTGGGGACACTGGGGAGTCTTTGCACTTGGCGAGCGTACGCGTGCTGCAGGTGAGAATGGTGTGCGATGGGATGGGGATTGCTGTCTGTGCCTGTCCCTGGCTCCGTCCCTGCCCCGGACCTGACCCCAGTCTGCCAGGTGTTCTCTGCCGATCCCACTACGCGCACATGTACCTCCCCCATATTGGCCCGCCCTGTCCACGTCGTACACCTGGCAAATGGCCCTCACAGCGCTGCCAGCTCTTTGATGTGGATCTCTCGCTTTATTCAGGGCAGCAGCCGGCGGAAAGTGCTCTTTCTTCACACCAATGCTGTCCAGCTCCGCAAATTTTGACGCCTCAGTGTGACCTGCCACCTTGCAATCACGGAGGCGGCCTCACCAGTCACCTACTTGGAGCGGATGCACATATGACTCAATGTGCATACACACCGAGGGATGAGGGATGGCAAAAAGGCTTCCGAAGAAGTAGATTGAGACGGGTAGAGCTCAATGAAAGAACATGACGAAGCGGGAAGACAGGCTTGGAACCCTCAGGGCGTCCTAGGACGAAGCCAAGTGGCACACCTATGCAAAGCAAGCGTCTGCTTGATCAAAGGAATGGGACGACGGAGCCGGCAGTGCAGATACTAATGCTACGAAGAGCATGCTGAATCATTTTACAATAAATCGTCAATCCTTACTGTCACGTGTCCCAGTCTCCTGGCGTTACGGCCAAAGCAGCGCACAACGAGTTGCACAGAGCAGCCCGGCAGCCGGGATGGGCAGTCTCCTACTGATCCGAATCATGTATTGTTTATACATTCATCCCAATCGTGGCCTTATAATGACTCTCCTTCACAGATTTGTCTGACGCTAACGTGCCACAACGCTTCTTATCGAGTCAGAAAAGTGGACCGTACGTATAGTGCCGAGTCCTAACAGCCAATATTACATCCATACTGAAGCATATAGCACTACACTATCCATTCAAAAAAAACATGTCTTACGCTATACAATTTGACCCTTAAGTGTACATACTGTTAATACCCATTAGGGCACCTCTTCACCTGTGCTAGAGGAAAGCGAAGACGTATGACGAAGGCGGTGGACAACAAGGCGTACTGCTTTTGTGTCGCTTTATGGAACTCAAGTGCAGCCAACTTGTTCCCAAGAAATGCGTACCCTATTGACCACCGTGCATATCCCCGTTGACCGACTTGCGTACCCTTGCGTCTGCCTACGCGTAGGCCGTCTAAACCCGTCAATCAACCGTCGAGCGTCCTGATTTGTTCACACCAAGCAGATCAAATCTCCGTATCCGTGACACGTGTAAGTTGCTTCTTCCTGCTGACTCTCGTTGAAAAAAGCGCCAAGAGACAGTGACCAGATCAGAAAATGGGCATTGAATGGAAGAAACTTCTGCGTACCCCAAGACATTGTCTCCACCTGTCCCATATCAAGCCATAGTGCTAAGACCATACACATGTTACGAGTTTCAATGAGTGTTAGCCAGTTTCACTTTAGAAGGTGGCGTTAAAGTTGGATTTGTCATGCAATGCCTACCACTGCCTGCCAGTGCCTGTACAAAAAGTGACCTGGTGTTACACTTATTTCCAGTCACATGTTTGACCGGCAGGTTTTACGTGGCATAAAGTAAGGGTCTTCGGAATGACATGCACACCAGATGCACACACATCACACGAAGAAGGAACAAGGGCCATGCAAGTTAAGGAAAGCGACATACATTAAGAAGATGCTCAGGGGTTGTTGGGACCGATCAGCATAACATTTTAGTGCGTTTCTGTACTTACGTTTACCTCTTGTTTCTACACCAGTACCTCAGCTCTGGGACTTACCGCAGAAGAACGTACAATCGAAGAGCCCCTCAGTCTCCTTGAGCCGATCAGCACCCAATGAGACCTCAGCTGAATTAGTGGCCCCCTGTGCCAGCATCGCAGTCATGGTGGAGGGAGTTGTAAACTTGTCCGACGAGAGCGAGGGCGATGGCAACGGGCCACTTGTCGGAAGCATAGAGGCCGAGCGGGTCAGAGCTATCGATCCCAGGCTTGCGCTGGAGCTTGAGGCTGAACGGGATTCTATCATCACGAGGCTAGAAAACGTCAACGGTGCATATCCCCTCCTCTCCCCTTTCGACGTGCTTATCATGCCAAAAGGAAGGAACCCTAAGCCCCTACTTGCATCCCAAAACCTCGATATCTGTAGAGTGACCCCAGACCCCAGATGACCCCAATATATACCCCTAGTATATATCGCCCTGAAGTATCTCATGTATACTCTCATCACCTACCTTACGCTGGCCTACTCAAAGAATGCAGGGTTTAGGGGTTTGCCTCTCTGGATTTTCTTCTAAGCTTGCCAGGTTTATGTCCTCTTCAAGTGAGTTGTGCACGTCTGTGACCCGGTGCTGGGGGTGGCTGAAGCGAGTGTCGTACTTCAAGGGCTGGATGAGGAGGGAATTGGCGGGCGGCTGTATTGGAGCAGGAGAATGAAAAACCCTAATTACACATCTCGACCTTCAACTCCCGACCTTAAGCCTAACCCCTTCAACGCCCTATCCCTCAGCTTCGGCCTTTAAAAGCCTAAACCTAAACACCGACAGAGAGAATGTGACAGCGCGCCCGCGACGATGTTAGGTCTGCAAGGAAGTAGGCCCAGAAGGCTGCTTGTTTGCAGCATGTGTGTGTGTGTGTGTGTGTGTGTGTATGTGTGTTCGCGTGTGCATGCTGTGCGGATGCCAAAGATTGTAGCATTGCAGACGAGCCAAGCCTCTAATGACACGTGACTTTCGGATGACAAAACCCTAATGAAAGCACCACACATCTGCGGATGCGACATCCTCACACCCTTCTCTTCTTGGACCTGGCCATTTGGCCCGATCCTTTCCACGTGCTTCAGGTTCTCTGAGAGAACCCGATGCCAATGGGACCCCTACTCCCATCCTACTACTTGTTGCACTTTGAGCTGAGGGCATGATACTGGAGCCTTAAACCCTTACACCCTAAAACCTGCCTGAGCGCTAAGCTTTGGAGCCTTACAATTCAAGTTGGACTTTTGAGGTTGGAAGGAACTGGAGTTCTGAACCCTAAGCCCGCAACCCCTGATCTAGGAAGACTTCAACCCGGGATATTATATCCCAGACCCTGTGTTGAGAAGGCACGCGGCTGGAACCTCATGCTTCAGGTCGTACTTTGAGACAAGGGGTTGGAGCCCTATACCCAAAACCTTTTCCCTGAGAGAGCCAGGGACTGGAGCCTTATGTATCAGTTTATGAGTCAAGATGGCCAGGGGCTGGAGCCTTGCATTTTAAACCCTAGTTTCCGAAAGCAAGGGGCTGGAGACTTGTACGCTAATCCTAGTGGACCCCCAAAGCCTCCACTTGCAGAGGAGCTGCAGGCGCTGTTTGAGGAGCAAGATCTGCTGATCAAGAGGCAAGAGGAGATCGACGCTCGCCTGCAGAGCGCCAGCACGCCCCAGCCAAGCGGGGGCGGGCGGGGAGCGCCTGCAGCTGCGGCATCGCGCCAGGCGGACAGCGCTGACAAGTGGGCCATCCCCTTCGAGTGGGACGCGCAAGTGGACGACCTCCGCAAGAACGTGTTTGGCCTGCACTCGTTCCGCAAGCACCAGCGGGAGGTGCGATTGCGAGGTGCCCGGAGTTGTTTTTTTGGGTCAAGCAAGACTCTGGAGACCCATATTGAATTTGGGTGATAATATAATGAGAGCAATGAGTAAGAGAATATGCCAACGTGCAAATAATGGACATACTCCCTATGTGCCATGTGAATGTCTTTGTGCCGTACGTCAGCCAGTTCGTTTTCTGCCGGCGACAACGCGTGTGCTTGGATATCCTATGGTTGAGACATGAACCATATATGTATACATGTACGTATATATGTATATATATATGCCTTTTTTTTAATGACGAAGGGCCAGAGATTGCCAGGTTGGACCGGCAGAGCGACCCTTTACTCATTATTTTGAACTTCATTTTTACGCACTCTTAACTCGCCTCGGGCAAGTGATCTACTCACACGTTCGGGCTGGACGCTTGCCGCCGCGATGTCGCCGTGTGGCGATCGGCGGGCGGCGGGCGGCTTGCGGGGGACGGGGGGGGGGAGGGGGACGGGGGCGGCGCAGATTATCAACGCGGTGCTGAACAAGCGCGACGTGTTTGTGATCATGCCAGCTGGCGGCGGCAAGAGCCTATGCTACCAGCTGCCGGCAGTGTTGCTGCCGGGGGTGGTGCTGGTCGTCAGCCCCCTCCTGTCGCTCATTCAGGACCAGGTGCACACGCTGCCAGCCTCCCTCCCCCTCCCCCTTCCTTCTCTCCGTCTTGTTCCAATGCCGTCACTGGTGTTTGTTTTGGTCTGACTGCTGCTTTTCATTTAGTGTTGGGGCGTAGTCAACCCTCTGTACTTGGGTTCTTACTTGAAGGTAGAAGCTTTAAGACGAAAGTCTGAAGTAAGGGTACAGATTTCACAGCAGGCTTCAGTTCGACTCCAGGGTGTGGAGTGGAGTTCCGAGCCAAAAATTGATGTCAGGGTTATGGTTGGGGTCTTGGAGAAGGAAGGGGGGGGAGAGATGCAAGTGGGAAAGGTGTTTATCTCGCCCCTGCCATTTTTTCTTTCCTACAAATGACGGCGGCCTTTTGGAATGCATCTGGTGATGTTACAAAGTCATGTCCGACAGAATCTCCCAAGAGAGCTGCAGCTGCCGACATGGTGGTGCAGTGCGATTTTTTTCTGGTTTTCGTTTGGCCGCTTTTTCTCTTGCCCATCTTCTGAGAGATTAGCAAATATGTGTGCACACGCGCACATGAGAAGCACGCACCCGCACACGCACATGCCTGTCATGCGCGTTTGTGCGTGCAGCAGCAGCAGCCACACCACAGCAGGTGCACTCCGCCCCGGGCGCACATGTGTAACGACTCGCATATGAGAGAGCACACCCTCTCGCCAGGTGTGACCGGAAGTTCGTCGGTATGCGTCGGATGGACACCTGGCGAGTGTGACTGTATGCTTGAGCATGTTGCACACAGGCATGCGTGCATACTCGTGGCATGCATGTGTGCCTGCACGTGTCCCCCCGCTACCTGCCACTCCAACCCAGACAGCACACGCCAGACACACTCTCCGGTATGCGCATCCAACATCAGCCCCCTCCATCCGCCCTGCAACAAACGCGTGCATACGTGCGTGCGTGCGTGCGTGCGGGCGGGCGGGCGGGCGAGCGTGCGTGTCTGAACGTGCAGGTGATGGGGCTGACGGCAGCTGGCATCGCTGCGAAGATGCTGACGTCGGACACGCCCAAGGACGACGAGAAGGCCATCTACCACGCGCTCGAGACAGGCGGCACAGCGGGCGGCGCGGGCGGCGGGGGGGACCGCCTGAGCCTGCTGTACGTGACGCCGGAGCGCGTGGCGAAGAGCAAGCGCTTCATGTCCAAGCTGGAGAAGTGCGCGCATGGCGGCCACCTGGCGCTCATTGCCATCGACGTGGGCCCCACCTCCCCACGCCTCGACTCTCCTCTATGCGCAGGCTCTCTTTTCTCCTCCTTTAGCATGCTAGTTGTTCTCGAGGTACCTTTGCACCACAATATGGTGCGCACGCGTTTGTGTGTACAGCTCCTCTCTGTGCGCGTGCATGGGTGCGCGCGTATGTGCGTGTGCGTTTGCATGTCTGTGTGTGCGTTTGCGTGTGCGTGTGTGCGAGAGGGATAGATAGTATGTGTGCCTGTGAGAGCAAAGGAGAGGGAGTATGTGCTTGTGTGAGAGGGAGAGAGCTTCTGTAATTTTGGATAAAAGTATTAGTCTGGCTGTTCTTATGCATGCACTGAACGTGGCACGTGTGTGAGGGGGGGGGGGCAGGAGGCGCACTGCTGCAGCCAGTGGGGGCACGACTTCCGCCCCGACTATGGCCAGCTGGCAGTGCTCAAGCGCCAGTTTGCCAGCGTGCCCATGCTGGCCCTCACTGTCAGTCTCTCTCCCTCTCTCTGCCTCTCTCTCCCCTCTCCGTGCTTCCTACGTGTGCGCGTGTACGCGTGTCTGCTGCTGCCACGTGCTGCTGCCACTGCTGCTGCTGCTGCTGTTCCTGCTGCCCCTTCTGAAGAGGCCTTGTAGCTTCTGACTGCTGTCACAACGGCTGGCCTGTTGCTTGTCAACGGAAGGCAAAACGGCGGTGCTGTTTTCCTTACGTGTGACATCATGTCGTAGTGAATGGACTGGCACATTGATGTTACCTCATGTGGAGTCACCTGTACAGCACCTGCACATACGCTTATGTGTGCGTGTTGGTGTTTGTGCGTCCCTGTGTGTGTGTGCATGCCAGTTCATCTGTTTGCACCCACCAGCTTCTCCGTGGTACGTTCACATGTGCGGGGTGCATGCACAAGGCATCGCATCTGCGAGATCAAATCTCTGCTTTGTGTCTCGCAGCCGTGGATCTCTCCCCGTTGTGGATCCCTGGGCATCGTCTGACGGACTGGTGATAATGCTGCTGCTGGTGGTGACCCTACCTTTCCTGCTTATCAGTCGTGTTTCGGGTGGTTGGAGAGAGGGTTGGATGTTTTTTTTTGGGGGGGGGACTTTGCAAGAGGCAGGCGACGGCGACAGAGAGGGTGCAGGCGGATGTGAAGGACATGCTGCACATGCGGCGCTGCCAGCTGTTTGTGTCGTCCGTCAACCGCGCCAATCTGTTTTACGAGGTTCGCTATGAGAGTGCCTGTCTCTCAGCCTGAGCCTAAATCTGACTTGCCGTCTTTGTCAGTGGAATGTGGAAGGGGGGAGGGATCTGATGCGCGTGAACTCTCCTTTTTTTGTAATATGTTTTGTTTTCCGTGCGTGTGTTACTTTTGTTCTGTGCCAGTTAGTCAGCTTGTCAGTCTGTCTGTCCGTTAAAAAAGCATGAGAGTACAGATCGGCTCAAAGGCCCTCTGTCAGTCCCAACAAGAGAGAGCGTGCGTGCGCGCGTGCGTGCGTTCGTGCGTGTGCGGCGTGTGCGTGTTCGGGCGTGTGTGCGTGTGAGTCAGGTGCGGGAAAAGAAGGGCGCAGCCAAGGACGCGATTGACGACATCGCGACGTTCATTGCGACAATGTACGCGCACGGCGAGTCCGGCATTGTCTACTGCTTCACCCGCCGCGAGTGCGAACAGGTCCTTGCCTGCTTGCTTGCCCGCCCTAATGCCTGGCTTTGCCAAGCACACGGATGCTTGCGTGCATCCTTCTGCCCTTTCGCCCTTTTGCCCTGTTGTCCAGTGTGAATAGGTCCTTACTTGCTTGCCTGCCCTCCTGCCTGACAGGGCTCAATGCTAGCGTCTACTTGCATCTTTTCCACCAGTGTGAACAGGTCCTTACTCGCCCGGCCTGCCTGACGGAGCTGGTATCTATTGTCTGCATCCACCGGCAGACACGCTGACGATGCCGGCCGGCCGGCCGGCATATTTGCTGGCCGGCGGGGTGGCAGGCCGACTGGCTTCTCCGGGCCCAGCCGCAGTCGCATCCCTTTGCATTGCCTCTAAGTTGATGAGTACCAGTGGCGCCTTGCAAGTGCTACCCTGCATGCTCGTATGCTTGCTATTTTATGTATCGTCACCGGCACGTTTTCCTTGCCGTAGTACATATTACCCCTGGAAAAAGAATCTATTCATTGTTATAATAATCATGATATGTACTGTATACCATACTTGCCTCTAATTATACGTCAGCACGCTTGACGAAAGAAGCTCAACGCCGGCCACATCTGAGCCATAGCATGCTCCTGCGTCAGCGCGATTTAAATCCTATGTTTAGAGGTTCCAGGCTTTAGGAGGTAGGCCCCCGTGCAGCAGACGATACCTGGCGGGGTCTCTCTGCTATTCGCCACACACGTGCTTCTCGACAGTTGTGCGTCGGACCATTAGTGACTCTGCAAGAGCCTCTGGCGCGAGGGCGGCTCTGGCGGGGGTGTGACAGGTGGCAGCGGATCTGAGGGAGAGGGGCATCGCCGCGGAGCACTACCATGCTGACATGGAGCCCAGCAGAAGGGCCTCCGTTCACACCAGGTGGGATCTCAGGGCTTGTTTCCAACTTTTTGGGCTTCCAAACTATTGGGACTCTTTTCCGGTTTGTTGGCCTGTTCCACAATGTCCAGGTTTTTCCCAGGCTGTTTCTGAGGGGCAGTTTCCCAGACTGGAAACCTCCCCCTGTAGAGAGCCACTCAGGGACCCTTCTGTGGAACTGAAAGTTCTGAAAATAGCACTGAAGCACGTGCACAAGAAGTTGCCACATTTCAAAGGAGTTCTGCCACATGAACGCGGGAAACATAACAAGCGTAACGACGATAATGCACGTATTGAACTTATGTTACCAAAGAGTAGCCCAGATGTGCTACATAAGTTGCTGCGAAGTGAAAAGAAGGAGTTATATCATGCCCCCCTGGCGCATGCTTGAGCCAGGCGCATGTCCGACGATGCATGTGATTGTTGAAACTTGTCACAGACCCTAGGAAAACCCCTTCTGCAGACTCGCTTTTTTTGGGGGGGGATCCTGGGGTCTCCTGCATGCCTGCCTCCTCCTTGCCTATTGGTTGATGGAAAAAAGCGTGGGCAGCGCATCGGTATTCTTTCTTCGTCAGTACGCAAGCGCGCGCCCGAGCACGCGCGACCCCACGAGCGCGTACGCGCGTGCGTGCGCATGCGCGTGTGCACGTGCCGGCACGCGTTTGCGTGTATGCGTGCGCACATGTGTGCCAGCACCAAGTGAGCAGACGGTGCCGAGGCATCTTGTGCGTGTGTTAATCTGTATGTAAGCCCTCAGAGGTTCATCCATGGCGGCACTTCAGCACAGCTTCCCCGTCGGCTCCTTTTGCAGCCCACGCTCCAGCTGGTGGCCTCATGCTCGGGCCATTCGCTTTTTTTCCTCTTCTTCTTCTCCTTCATCACGTGCTGTGCCGTGTTTTTCTGTGCTGTGCTTTGCTGGGCTTGCTTGGGGGCCCCCAGATGGAGCCGCAACAAGGTCCAGGTCATCGTCGGCACGGTACTCCACTGTTTACCACGATCTGCTCTGTCTTAAGCCAGGACATTGTGGGCATGTGTGCATGCACATCTTTGCTCATGGATGCACGCACGCATGCACGCACAAGCACGCGCGCATGCATGCATGCACGCGCGTGCAATCATGATACAATCTTGGACGTGTGTACGCCAAGCTGGCTGGCTGACTGGCTTGCTGGCTGGCTGGTCCAGTTGCTTCGTGTGCTTGTGCTTGTCTCGAATGTTCTCCCGCTCACATCTCGCGCTCCCACGCACCACCGGACTGCATGTGCACGAAGGGGGGGGTAGGCAGACTGCCATCTCTTCATCGCCCTTGTCTCAACGGCTTGTTACTTTTGCATACATGCAACGCGCGCACGTGTCCAACCAAGTAGTGATGCATCTCTTAGTACTTGTTATCCGTCTATAAATAATAAACGCGTATATTGATTGTGAACGCGTATGGATGATAAATCTGTTGTACGAAGAACTCTCTCTTTCTTGCACACACATGCGGCGTGAGAGTCAAATGTGTATGCCTGACTTTTTGCTATTGAGCAGCGTGTTGGGGGGTGCATGGAGGGGTGCGAGGAGCTTTCTGCTTGGTGATTTGGGGTCTCAAGTCCGACTATTTGGCCGTCTTGTCATATGATTCCGTTGCCAACGCAAGATCTCTATTCTCTATTTTCTGTGTGCCGTTTTTCTCTGTGTGGGCGCCAGGTGGCTTTTGGGATGGGCATCAACAAGCCCGACGGTGAGTCTCTGTTTTGTATCCCTTTCTTGTGACACCTGTGACCTGCCACGCGCTTCTCCTGCGACACTTGTCAACACAGTGGCGTACGAAAGGGCTCGAGAGGGCTAATCGACTTCGTTGATGCGGAACTTGATATTTAAGATATATATATGCACTTTCTATTGGTCAATGGTTCTGTCTCAACGACCCTAAAACTTTGAGGTATTTCATGTACTTGTTACGGTTTCATTTATTTATATTGATTACTTGCGCTGAAGGACAAGGATGTTCCGGAGGAAAGGGTGTATATGTCTGTCGTCCGTTTGCATCTTCCATCCGCCCATAGCGTGTCATTGCTCTAACATTGCCCTTGATATCATGGAAGTCGAGGGCTTCCATCACGCATGGCTCTCTGTTGAAGAAGAGACGAATACGCTCGTGACACGCCAAAATCAAGCGGGCCTTTTTTTGTTTTTTTGATCTCTTGAGGTTTTTAAATCACCCATTGTCTTGTTGATGAATGCTGCTCGCCAGTCCTCCCCCCCCCCCCAACCCCC
>WELA01012745.1:78393-93838 GCA_009602735.1 Mesotaenium endlicherianum
AAAAAAAAAAAAAAAAAAAAAAAAAACATTTGTGCCCTCCCCCTTGTGGCGATTTCGTAAGCGCATGCAATGAGTATAGTTGCAATGAACGCACTTTAACAGGAGAATAGCATCGCTTGCACAACATCGTGCATACATGCTCCGTGGGGGATTTCCAAGCACCACTCAACCTGTGCGCCGTGTGCAGCCGTAAACTGCATTGCGATGAGGACAAGTTCTTCCATACGGACCGTCAGTCCTCCCAGGGATGGCAACTCCGCGGCTTCTCTGCTGGGTTCTCCAGCCTTGCTTGTGCAATTGTCCATTGCTTTTCCTCTCTCCTTCACTTCCCCTCTCTTCTTCTCCTCTCCTTCTCTTCTTCTCTCCCGTGTCCGAACGGTGCCCAGTGACACCTTGAGAGCTGAGTCATTGCCATGGATGATGTCGTGCGACTTGCTCGGCAAAGTGCGCACAGGTGGCGACGCGGCGCTTGGCATGGTTAATAGTTATCTGGAAGACTGCGCGAGATGCAACGGCGTGCGCAAAGAGCATGCTTGTGCGTATGCCTAAGAAGTGGTGTGATGTGGTGGGGGCCGGGCGGCAGGGAAGGGTGGAGTGTCGGAGAGAGGCCATTTCTGCACACTTCGGGGAGCCCCCGCACGCCTGCTCCGGTGCGTCGCTGCCACTTTCCCATCACATCTTTTGGGCTTCACTACTTTGCGCTTTTCCTGATAGTTTGTCGTTTCATTTCAAAGTGCAGCGGCTGAAGGGCAGGCAGAGGCACTTGCTGCATGCTTTTGTGTGTGTGTGTGTGTGAGTGTGTGCGTGTGTGTGTGTGTGTAGTTACTTGCACCAGAAAGCATGGCCTTTCATTGTGAGCATTGCCCTCTCATATGGCAGTCTCACATGCCACTTGGCACCCCCTCCCTCCCCTCTTCCCCTCTCTCTCTCTCTATGTCTCTTCCCCCCCTTCCCCCTTCTCCCCCCCTCCTTCCGCCCCCCCTCTTTCTTTCCTTCCGCCCCTCCTCATTGTATGCTCTCTGCCGTGTAGCAATTGTATATCTGCGGCACTTTGCTTATACGTCTGAACACTGGTGATGATGGGATGTGTGTACGAGGCGTGGTGGGCTATTTGGGAAGGGTGGGCAACACAAACATAACAGGGCTTGATGAAGAGACGGTGCAATACAAGGACATGAAGAGGGGGGAGGGGGGAGGGGGTCAAAGCAGGAGAAGGGGCATGCAGGTGGAGCAAGCTGTTTGAATAACGCACCATAGTCTGCAGGGATCTTGTGTCCTGCTGTCAACAGCGTTAGCGTTTGGATTGAATATGGAGCAGGTGGAGGGGGGTGAACCAACGTCGAAAGGCTGCGACCAGAGACCAAGGGATACTGGGTGCTGATAATGATGATGACATTGATGCTGCTGATGCTGCTGCTGACGATGATGACGATGACGATGATGGTGATAGTGATGGGATTGGTGACGATGATGGGACGCAGATGACGGATGATGGATGATGGATGATGGATGATGGATGATGATGGTGATGATGATGCATGGATGATTGTCAATATGATGATATCAATGATCGTGGTGACGATGGTGATGATGGTGATACCGTGGCGCCAGGGATGTGCGACAACTGTGCGGATCCCAAGGCCGCAGTCGAGAAGGATGTGACAGGTGTGTGCACTCTCCCTGTCCTTTTGGCGGCGAGTGTCTATTTTTGCACGCGCGCGTGTGTGTGTGTGTTGGTGTATGCGCGTGTGCGCGTGTGCGCGTGTGCGCATGTGTGTACATGTGTCCACCTACGCGAGAGAATACATGCACAGCTTTTTTGCTTGTGCATTTGTGTGTATGTGTGTGTGTGTGTGTGTGTGTTTGCGCGCGCGCGCGCATGCCTGTTGGATGTGTCAACACTTTTCTATCCAACCTGCCCCTCTCTGGCCGTCTTGTCTCTTAGCAGCCACTGCACTCAAAGGTAGGGGGCCGAGCCACAAGCAGCTGCCCTGCCCTGCTGCTCATGCTGCACACCGCTCCTCACACAAATGTCAATGAGTCCCCTGCTGTGGTGCTGCGGATGCAGCCGTCCAACTCACAGTGCATGAACTTGCTCTTGAGCTGCTGTGTGAGTGAACCCAATCTCTAGCAGCTGAAACCAACTGTGCGCTGGCCACTTGGCAGCAGAATCGCGAACGCATCAGCACCAAGTGTGCTGCACGCATTTGGGCCACGTGGCTGACTTTGGACCCTGGCTGCTGTGTGCGCGAGCGCTCAAACGAGCGCTTGCCGCCTGTCGAGTACACAATAACTGTGCTCCCTGCCCCCTACCTCCTTCCCCCTCTGCCGCACCTCCCCGCTCCCTCAAGGTTCACATATCTGAAACAGGAGTAACATACCAAACACATGTAAGAAGAAGCTCTCCCAAGTTTTCCTATTTTGACGTTGAGAGTCAGGGCTTCTTCTCGGCTCTCTGTGATTGGTCGGTTGGGGTTGCTGCTTGCAGCGCACGCGTGTGCGGTGGTGACACTTGTCCAGCAGGCGGAGGCCAAGGACCAGAAGGTGACGATGCTGAAGGTGGCTGACCAATGGCGCGCCTTCGCCCGCCAATCTGGTCCCCCCCCCACCCTCACTTGCTGCGGTCTTTGTTTTTTGTTTTATGTATAAGATGGTCTCAGCACCGCAGACAAGGACGGATTCATAAGATGTGATCCAAATGATGTGGACGTGTATGTATATGTGTATCTATTTGTGTATATATATGTGTATATATATGTGTGTATGTGTATGAGGAGCGTACATGCATGATTGTATGGGTATCTCCCAACTACGTGTAGTCAAATCTGATCTTCCGAGGGATCTGGGGCAGAGTAGCATGCTTGCGTAGTGTTGACCTGCCTGTTGCACCGCCACGGGCGTGGACGTGTCACGTGTGTGGTGTCAGTCTCTGAGTTACAGCAGGCATGAGTTCTGCCCACGCAGGGCTTGTGGTGTTGCCAAGTGGCGGCTTGGCAGCAGCATGAGACCTCAACGTGGGTCCTGGACTGCAGATGGGGTGGAAGTAGGTCTAGGTTTGTCTGGAGGCCTGGGCCTAGGGCTGGGCCTAGTGTTAGGGCTAGCTAGGGCTAGGGATAGGGAGAGGAGACTAGGGCTGCGGCTAGGGCGTGGGCGTGGGCTAGGGGTTGGGCTTGGGACTAGGGCTAGGGCTGGGGGTCTAGGGCGTGGGGACTAGGCCTAGGGCTAGGGATAAGCGCTAGGGGCTAGAGCTAGGCCTAGAGCTAGGGGATGGGGTCAGGGCCCAGGCTCGGGCTAGGTTAGGGCTAGGGCCTGTGTGTGGGAAATTGCTAGGCCTAATCAACTCTGGGGGCAGCACACTGAGCGGGACTTCCGCCTGGGTGTGCCCTTCATCTTTTTCTTCTCAACTGGGTTGCTCGTGTTATGTGTTGTGTGCGTTGGTGTGGTGGGGTTTACGATGTGGGCTTGAAGTTTAGAACAGGATTAGGGTTAGGGTTCAGGTTAGACTTAGCGTTAGGGTTAGGATTAGCATTAGGGTCCACATTTCATATCAGTTTTGGATTTTCAAATCAGCCGCGTTGCTCCACTCGTCCCCTCTAGGCTGCACTCGAATTGGTTCTGCTTTGCTTTGCTTTGCTTCACGCGCAATCCTGACGATCAGGTCACACACTCTGTCGCTGTCGCGGTTCTGCAGATCGCCAGCTGGCAGACGAGCTGTCAAAGGATCAGGTGGAGCGGCTTGTCATCCAGCTCATCCTCTCGGCCGCCCTTGTAAGCCGCCCGGGGCCCGCCTGCCCGCAGCGTTGCCACCTGTCACTGTGCCACGCGTGGGAGGGCTGGGAAATAGATGCAAATCCAGTGCGTGCTCAGCACCCTATGGTGTTGGGATTTTGAATTGTCACATGCACCACACTGGCACGCGCGTAAACAGCAGACGTGTACTTATGCACACACTTGCACAGGGACACATTTGCACACGCTCACACAACATGGACACACTCACAGACACCTTCATTCTAACACGCACACAGCACACATGCATACACACGCGCACACAGCACACATATGCACAGGGGAAGAGGAGGGGACAGGAAGAGACAGGGAAGGGGTAGGAGAGAGGGAGGAAGGAGCGAAGCTCGTGGGCTGGCAACTTGTTTGAGCACCTTCCTGCTCTAATCTTCATTCTGGCTGCCACTTCTGCACCTTCATGTGGGGGGTGCGCGTGCAGAAGGAGGAATTTGCACACACGGCCTACTCCACCAACGCGTACGTGGCATCGGGCCCCAACGCCGCCCGCGTCCTCAAAGGTGCGGCACTTGCTTGCGCCACGTGTTGTTTCTCCTTCTCCCTCTCTCTCCCTCTGTGTATGTGTGCGTGTCTGTGTCTGTGTGTGTGTGTGCGTTGGGAGGAAAAGTAAAAGCGGGGGGAAGAAGAGGGGGGAGGAGCTTGGGGNTGTCCTTGTCTCTTTGAAATGCATCCTCCTTGGAGTTTTGGAGCCACTTTTAATACACAATCGACCACTTGTACTTACGTTATGTCAGCTCCCAAGGAAGCTGCTCTCCTCGACTACCACTTCTTACTTATGAAACACGGAGAGCAACAAGCGTCCGGCATGTCGGACGACTCCAAGAGGGCAAAAACCCCGCCTCTCAAAGTCTCCCTTTTCTCTCTCTGCGTGCGTTTGTCAGGTACGCAGAAAGTGATGATGCAGGTGGAGCACGGCGACGGGACAGGTGGCAAGCGCCAGAGCACACCACGCGGGAAGGCTCCGGGGGACCCGGCCACGGCGCCTTCTGCAGGCCCGCCAGGTGGCACCCTAACGGGTAGCATGGAGTGCATGCTTGACAGCTGGCGGCAGCAGACAGCGTCGGATCACGGCGGCATCTTCCCTCATGCGGTGCTATCGTCTCAGCACATTGCCGCCCTCTGTGCTGGCAGGCCCACAACGCTCGCTGTGGTCAGTGCTCTCTTTCTAGCTGTCCTTTGCTTGTCTATGCCTTCTCTTGTGCCCGCCTGTTGCTTGTGCTTTTTCTGCAAACGCTCTACTCGTTCGGGTACTGTGTACTGGATGTGTAAACAGCAGGTGAATGTTAAGACCCTGATATGGGAGGCAAAAACTGATTGCCTCTCTTCAAGACTCGTATTTGTGAAAGAGAATATTTAAAGGGAAGAGGTCAAGATGAACCCAAGAAAGGGGGATACATGGCCAACTGCACGAGGAGCAGGGCCAGTCTGTGCTTCTGACGTTGGATGAATCGCCTCTCCTTTTTGTTCCAATCCCGACCCAGCCTTTGCTCTCGAGCAAATCAAAGAGCGCCAGTGCCCCTACCACATCTCCCTTCAGTGCGATGATGCATTGGGACAAGCTTCTCCTGTGATCATATCAAGTCCTTGGGATTGCTTGTGCTTTGCGGCCCCCCAGCGGAGCTGTGCTAATAGTCAAAAGAGATGAGATAGCCACTCGCGCCCTTCACGTGTATCGTGCATTCACTGCCCCGCCTCTCCCTCTCCCCCTCTTTCCCCCTCCCTCCCCCCCTCCCACCCGGGAAGATAGAGCACAAGAGCGAGATAGCAAGAGAGAGGAGAAGGGGGGGGGGAGGGGAGAGGAAAGGATTCATGTCTTTCATATGTGTCGTGCATCGACCCTCCTCCATAAGACTGCTCGCCCCCTCCTTACTTCAGGCACATTCTGCCCGGTTTATCAGGTCAGCCCAGCAGGTGCCCCTCTGTGCCAGAGAAAGGCGCTTCAAGAGGGAAGTCGTGCATTGAGCATATGGGCGTTCCCTAATACCAGGGGGGGCGGCACATACCGGCGTGCTGCTGCTGCGGGTGGGCTGCCCGGTGGACCGCATTTGGGGGGGGGGGTTGCGCAGGTCGGGGAGATTCTGGGCGGCAAGAAGGCTGAGCTCTATGGGCAGCGGCTGCTGGAATTGCTCCTCACATTCTACGCCGGTGATCTGGATGGGAAGCACGGAGGGGGTCCTAGGAGTCCTCCAGCTGGCGCTGTCTCCGCCCCTAAGACTGGGAAGAGGAAGGCGCCGCCATCTGGCAGCGGCTGCGGGGACGGGGACGAGGGGTCGGCGGTGGTCACCCCTCCTTCTCGGAAGCTGCCTCCCCGCTCTGCTGCTGCTGCTGCTAGAAATGCGGTTGCAGGTGATAGGGGTGGTGGTAATTGTTGCGGAGAGGGGTCTGAGAATGGGGAGACGGCAAAGGGGAAGAAGCCTGGGGAAAAGAGGGCTAGCCGCCAGGTGGCGGCCAGGCAGGCGTCTGGAAAAGTCCCCCCTGGGACCGATAGCGAGGGTGCAGGCAGAGGTGGGGGTGGTGGTGAGAGTGAGCTTAAAATAAAAGTGGGGGGGACAGAGGGGGCGACGGAAACTGGGGCGGGTGCAGATGACAGCAAGGGGGACGCTGAAGATGACAAAGATGACGACGACGACGACGATGACGACTTTGTGTTGAGCGTGCGAGGGAAGAAGCTTCGTGCCTCATAGAGTGCTGGATGCAGGTCCTAGCGATGGTTGGTGTAGTTAGAGTGAAGGACTTCAGTCGCTTGATTATGTAAAACAGGGTGATAGTGTGGGAATCTGGTTGAGACAATGCTGTTCTTGGCGCGGTGAGCTGTAGTGTGAAAACAAATTTGGTTCTTCCATCTGCGATGGGGCCTTCGTGGAGCTGCCCTTTCCAGCTTGTTTCGATCCGCAGCAGCCCTGGAGAACCAGGTTGTGCAAGAACATTGCGCCCCGTCTCGTGCTTGCAGTTCAATCAGCACTTCTCAAGTATCAAAAGAAAGACCCCGTGAAAAGGGGCGCACTCTGTCTGCCTGACGGGGAGGAGGGCAAGGAGGGGGGGTACCATCCGTTTCACTCTCATCACTGCTAAGAGTGCACGTACGTACCTCAGTACCAGGCAGGGAGATCGAGGTTATAACTCAAGCTTAGGTGGCGAGGAGCTAGAAGGGGACGGAGTTGCAGAGCCGAGAAGCAGAAGGAGCTCGGCGGCGGCCACCATAATGTGAAAGGTGGTTCGTCCAATCTGGGGCATTATAAATTCACCTATCGATCTGTCTTAGACCAACTTGGACCTTGAGATTGACGACTGGCAGTAGGGACGCATAGTTGACGTGGTCATACGCCAGCAGTGCAGTTGTAATTGGTTGCATATGCATGAGATCTCAAGTGCGCTCGCGCACAGTTGACAGCACACACACTGCAACTGCTGATGCATGTATCCGTTGGGCTGCTAGCTGCGCGCCATCTTCTGCTGGCTTGACAATTGATCTTGGCATTAGGCCTATATAATCAAGAAAAGCAAGAAGTCAAGTACGAAGAAATCAACTGAATAAGATTTAACTCGTACGATTGCGTAGTTGCAAGTTGACCTGCTAAGTGGTCTAATGCTGGTGCTGCTATGCACATCGACTGGGAGTGAGAGTTTTATAGCTGTCGCAGGTGTAATAAATTTTTAATATATGCATCATATTCTACCAAATCCTTTAGGAGTGTGGCTGGAGACAGTTAGTTATTAATGTGGGCCCTCGCCGTATGTACGTGCATGCTCAGTCAAAGACACCACTGACAAGTATGATGGACGTACACACCTACCCTGTCGATGATTGATGTACCCTAGTCAATCTTGCATGGTTTTTACCAGGCGCGCCGCTGCACCTGCCAGCTTGACGCCTTTGCCGGCGTAGGCGGCAATGCCAGGACAGATGGCAGAGCCCTCGGCCTGCGCAGCCCTGACGGCCGACAACGCACAGGTCCCCGCAAACGGGCTTTTGGGCACCCCCTTGGCCTACAACAGCATTTATTCTTGATTCTCTTGAGTTGAAACCCCTGGCATACGCATGTGCAGTTAGTTACACAAGTTAGCTGGCACGCACCTCCAGCAGGTCCTCATCCTATAGCTATGCAGTGCATGGCAATTAAGCATGACGCGCTCATTGCTAGCTGGCATCTTCTACTCACGTCAAGTATTCCCACCGTGATTTGAATGTTTAACATGTGCTTCTGGTAAATTACCCACGTAATATTATTAAAGTGTTAACGATTCGAATGCCGGTGTGGATCAACGTACTTGCACAGAGTGCGCAAAATGCAGTTCGAGTACATGTGTTTACATCTACACAGCCGCCCGAATCAGCTCTCTCAAATCTTGCATTGCTTTGGAAAGCATTCCAGGAAGAGCAGGCCTGAAATTTGATCAATGAGAAACTCCAGATGTATTATATATATAATATCCGGTATACTGCACGTGTGTATATTACAGCTATGGTAGGACTACAAACCAGCAAGATCTAGACCCCCTATACTTGCAGCTGGCTCTTGTCTTCGCTCTTACCACTCTTACTTCCTAGCTTTTCTATTGAGCTCTAATACTTGAGTGTAAATCCTGCAGCTACATGAGTCTGCTCTATGTACAAATGCGCGTAATTCTCTACGTCCAATTTCACGTCCTCTCTCCGTCCAAACAAACTACAAAGTCTACAGCAGTGTACATGTACATAAGCTTTAGAGGCCCTTCTATTGCACACTGCCAAAAGAGGAGGCAGCTCCTTCCTATATCACTGGCAACCTGCCGCGCGGTGCTCTTCTCTAAAGTCAGCACTCAACACAAGTGGGCACCCCACCCTACATCTAAAGTCTGATCCTGATAACACAACCACCTGTCTCAAACAAACTTGTAGTACAACGAGATGTCGGCAGATTTGTTGTTCGGCATTCCTAGGATGCCAAACCAGGTGAAGTCATTGGGCGGACTCTGCGGGCCGTGCTTCAATGGCACAAGTTGACTTGGAAGCCTCCCCGGGGGAACTTCTTGCGGATTCAACAGAGGCCCTAATTGACACTGAAAAACAAAGATGCGCGCTGCTGGCTAACGGGGCAGTCAGCCAGCGCCACCTGGCAGAAGCAACCTAGCGATGGAGAGGGAGAGGGGAGGTGCACTTTCTCCTCACCCCTTCCTGAGGGTTCTGAGACACCCAAGCTGCAGACACACGGCGGCACTCAAGCCACACGACCTGTCGTCACCCCGTGGTCTTATCCTGCACCAGCTGGCTCGGCTCCAGCCCATTCACTGCAGCAGCGCAGCCAGCCGTAGCCACAGCGCCGCCGCCGGCGCTCACGCCCGACCAGCTGGCACCATCCAGCTGGCGCCGCCGCCGCTGCTGGCGCCACTGCTGGCGACGCCAAGTGGCACGTGGTCGGACGAGCCGAGGTCGCGCTGGTCCCGGCAGCCCACGGTGAGCTCCTGGCTCGACAGATGAAAGAAGCCCTGACCCTTGACCCAGGCCCACCAGGTGCTGCGCTCGACGCGCCCGCGCGCGTCGACGCTCCTGGCGAAAACAAGTGTCCGCCGCCCGACGAGCCCGTGCTCCGCGGTGTACGGCGTGTGACGCACGCTCGTCCACCATGGCCGCATGACAGGTGGCAACATGCCGGCCTCCTCCGGCTGGAACTCGCTGGGGAAGACGGACATGAGGCCGCGGCTCGGGATGTTGACGGTGCGCCACCCGCCCCGGCCATCCCCCGTGTCGTCCCGCGACGACACCAGGCAGCCCGTGAGGCCTGCTATGTCCGAGCTGCACGCCGAGTCAAGAAGGAAAAGAAAGGAGAAAGGGGTAGGCAACAAAAAATACACGCTGTCAGTTTTGGCCAGCCAGCAGCGTCGTTTAACTCCAGCGGGTTCACGAGCAATGCATCAGACGTGAATTGCAATGGCGAATAGTATCGCGGCATATATTGTACATGTTAGACAGGCGCGTTGCACGCACACAAGGTGCACACGCAGCCGTATACATACGCGCGCTGTGCAACTGGACAAAACTATCTTGGCACGCACACACACACTCACACAAAGAACGAGAAAGAAGGGGGCAGGGCAGCTCACATGCATCCCAACTTAGGGCAAATCAGGGGCAGGTGAGGGCGAGGTGCGAACGATGGAGAAGGCACACAATGCCGAGGCCAGATGGGGAGCAACAGAAACTGACAGTCGCATACTCACGAGGTCGCAACGCATGGCCACACGCTCCGGGCTTAATCATGAAATGATACCTGTGTACCCGACGGTGGAGGAGGTTGCACATGATACGAAGGCCAGATAGAGAGGAGCAAAGAGACCTGCCACCGAGTGGCAGCATCAAAAGCCCCCGACGGATTCATGCGATGCGGGGCACCAACCTGACAGTGGAGGGGGTGGCACGTATCCAGCCCCAGGGCTGGTCGGGGAGGAGCACGCTCGCAGCGTCCCACCAGACACCTGTCAGCACGTGGTGGGCCCAGCCGCCTGCGCCCTTCCCCCTGTTCTTCTGGGCGCCCGGAGCGCCGCCGCCCGTCTCGTCGTGCCGGGTGACGCCCTCGCCTGCGTCGGCGGGCTCGCCGCCGCCGGCAAAGAGCACGAGCTCCGCCTGCTCCTGGGTCCAGCCCCTGCCTGTGTTGCCTGCAAGCGTCAGACAGCTGCCGCCCGCCAGCACTTGCTGTCGCTGCTGCTGCCGCTGCTGCTGCTGCTGCTGCAGTTGCAGGGGCTGGTACTGGGAAAGAGGCAGGGGCTGCTGCTGCTGCTGCTGCAGTTGCAGGGGCTGGTACTGGGAAAGAGGCAGGGGCTGCTGCTGCTGCTGCATGAACAGGCTGAAGGCCCGAGAGGGCGAGCACCAGCTGTTGTTGCCGGAGGGAGCCGAGGTGGCGGCGGCAGGAAGGTTGCCATCGAGCTCGAGGGCGCTCAGCTGGACCACGCCGACGGGCGGCAGCCACACGCTCCAGTCCTGCGCACGCCAGCATGCTTCACACATGTAAGCTACGGCCGCCCCTCATTTGAGTAACCAAGGCAGGTTCTCAACTCTCAGCAGGAGGATGTGCAGTGGAAGAGGGACCTGGCACTTTGATACAAGTGCTGCAAATGTCATGCAGCCAGTTGGGGTGCTTTTGAGGGCAAGTAGCGGCCTACGCACAGGCGCTAGCTGACGGCCTCACGGGTCCCTCCAAACACGAGGACAACCAGCAGGTCACCGCAGATAGGGCATCTGAGCATGCCGGACCCATCTGGGCGACACGAGCGGGGCCCACATTCTGGCTCCAGACTGGAGCCGACGTCGGTACAGATAGGCGATAGTACTTTCTTGCCACTACCTTACTGTACTCTCAGGCTAAATGGGATGGGCCACGATTGGCCCACAATCTGGCACAAGGTAGGGGTACTACAGATAGAGATTGAATCCCTCCAAAGCCACGGACGAAATTCTCCTCCCCAACACAACAAAATTGCAATTCCATTGACTCTGGATGGACAAGTGCTGTCCTCCTCCTGCGAAGGGCTACTGGACAGGCATGGGCGAGGCATTGAAGGAGCGAGAAGGCAAGCCATTCCGAGAGTGAGGGCACCAATCGAGGCAAGCATTGAGACGTTACCTGGGAGTGCATGTGGCGGCCAAGTAAGAGGCCTCTGCAGCCAGCCACGTCGAGCTTCTGACAGATGGCAGCATCTCGCCCCACCTTCACCCACAGTCCGCTGTCGGCTCGGTGGGCTCTGAAATGGTGCACAAGAGCTCCCAGGGCGTCTTCTGACACGAGCCGCCCGGGCGTCTTCCAGCTGCCGGCTTGCGCTGAGCTGGAGAGCCAGGCGGGCTCAGAGTGAGCACATGGCTTGTGCCTGGTCAGGGAAGCGGCACTGCCAGCAAGAGAACTGCGACAGTTGCCGACTTCTTGTGGGATTTGGCGAGCCAAATCTCCTCCGAGACGCCCGTCTGAGAGCAGACGAAGTTCTTCTTGATATGCTGTACGCAATTTCCCGCCCCCCCCCGTAAGAAAGCTACGGTGGCTTCCCACGGAGGAATGGCCGTCGACTGCTGATACGCAAAGCCCCCTATTTCCTCTCTTCTGAAAAGCCCTTCCTTGCAAAAGGAGTCTGGAACATCTGGGCGTTTTACTGCCATGGATGGTACGTCCTGAGTTGAATGTATCAGATGCACGTAGATTCAAAGCAATTTGAATTGCCAATTTGCCAGAAAAGACGTCCGAGCAAGGTAAAGATAAAATTCCTGCTTGTTGCATTTCTGGTTACGCTATCGACTTTAGCCGGTAGTGGAAATTCGGAGTCATGAGCACGTAGGGCTGATTGCACAATGTAGCAGACGATGACTCGGTGCACTTTTAAATAATTGTCACAGGTTACTGAGTGCTCAGCGAAATATGATGAAGCTAATTCTCAGACGAATTTGAGGTAACCTCTTAATACAGGGCAACGGTAGGGGTGTTCGACGCAAGCCTCTAGCTTCGAAGTTCAGATGGGATTGAAGTTCGGTTGGATGCGTCCCACTCACATCTGTTGCTGATATTTGTAGAGAAAACGAAGAAAATGACTATAATCCACCTGCGGAATCTTTTCCGGACTTGCATTACCTTCAACCCACCTTTCTCGCGTGCTCTCACGTTGTATCGCGTCATCTATCGCGCGCTTTCATTTGAGAATCCTGACTGCCTTGTCAGCTTCTTGCAACAACATAAGGCCAAATGGCAACTACCATGAGCCGTAGAATGCAGATTCAGAAAAATAGATAGATATGAATGGATATAGATGCAAATGAAGGAATCTTTTGTCGGCAGCTCGCATGCAGCTAACTGGGCAATGAATAGAGCAGTGTGCATTGTGGTGCTAAGTCGTGCGAAGGCTGGCGAAGGCCACCAGTGACTTGGTGCCAGCTTGTCAACGGAAAAGCTGAACGAGGCCAGAAGGGGCAGAGATGGGCAGAGAGGTGCAGAGTGGTGCAGAGTGTAAAATCTGGTTTTGTGGCCATCTGAACTTTGACCTAAAGAGGCCAAAGGCGGGCCCAGCCAAGTTCACCAATCGCAATGCTCCATCCTAAGCACTCATTTATGGCCTGACGCGGTTGGGCGCGGTTTGGCGCAGTCGACTGCAGTCGACAGCAGACGAATACGAAGCATGAGTCATATCGAGTGCTCAATGCAGCTCCGAAGTGGCTCGAAGTGTTGGAGTTAATGGCCCCAGCTGTCACCATCAACAGTTCAACCATCAAGTCGACGACTCGTCAGCCGGGGACCATCAAAGAAGCGGTCACTCATTTTCCCCGTACCTTACTATTGGAGCGGGATCCAGTATTATTGTCGTCAGTAAGGCGCCCCTCACGTAACTCTTGTGAGGGGGAATTCAGTAAGGGCCCTCGCTCGTGTGAGCGCTGGCCCGTACGCGTTCGAAATCGGAGATTTGCCACGCGAAAGAGTTCGTCGTGAACGCTTTCTCTGTGCGGCCCCAGCGCGGCCCGCCCTTTCTCGACCGCCATAAATTAGGGCTTGGCCATTTACTTATTCCTATTCGCTTTCGCTGAGGGAGTGCGTCCTTAGGGCGCTTATCGTGAGCGGCCATGGCGAGGAGGAGCGAGGCGAGGCCTCGCCTGGGCCGCGAGGTAGCCCGCCATGGGGTCGTGGGAGAGGGCGCTCTTCCTCCCTAGAAGGGTTTGTGGGGTGGAAAGGTCGGGAGCGCCTGCTGCTGGGCAGCCATGGCCGCTCGTCGTTGCAGGCGCCCATGGCCGCCTGCCAGTTATGAGGGTGTTAGAGAGAGAGAGGGGTTAAGGGGGAGGAGGCATGGTGGAGGGAGGGAGGGAGGGAGGGTCGTTAGCGTCGACTTCGAGCGTCGACGGCGTTCGCGCTGTTTTGAAGCCTTAATTTGTCGCGATCGTTTGGCGGGTCTGTGAGGGGATGATAACATTGAACGAGTGTGTGTATCCCACACAAGATTGTGTTAAGCCTGCTAGCGGCCGTATGACAATTGATATGTGAACGAAGTTTGCATGGGCAAATCAGAAATTGCTCACAATAATAACCAACCTACTATAAATCAAATATTAGTCAACAAAACATCATGTTTATTAGATAGTGTGTTGTGTCAAATATGCTTTGCTTTCGCAAAAATGGCAACCCTTTTACCGCAGATATTGTCTCTGGTCGTTTTAGGTACAAAGTATCGTACTGCTTTTGCTTGAGTTCTTCTCATAGAGCTATGGGATGAAAACTCCACAAGAAAGACAAGATGTTCACAATAGAAATGAAACCAGATTAGAGGTTGATGTAGTGCAATTACCGGAACAGTGGGTACGCAAAACAACAAAGCGAAATATAATCGAAGCATACAATAAAATACTGCAAAAAATAACAGGTCCGACAAAAGTCAAGCAAGCTTACGTTCCCATGCATCAAGCTGTTGATGTGACTCTTATCTTCATTCACGCCGCCCTAAAATTTGTCCGCCCACCCAACGCAAAATTTTGTGGGTACGCCACAAATTGACCAGTGGTCGTTGGCGAATGAGGAGGAATACAGTGCCCTACTCTATTGTCATCTTATGCTTCACATTTAATCCACACCCCTTGTAAATATATTGCTATTCTGTAAGTTGCGCATTAATCGTTGGCCCAAGGTTTTACGGATTATCGCCCACGCCAAATGTCACGCATTTGAAAATCTTGCATTTAGGGCACAACTGGACTCCAACCTGTGCATCCACAGCAATGAATTTTGTGGAAAACAACATGCTCAGTCACTCTCTTCTCAAACAGAGGGGCGTGACGGGCTTGACTGCCGTGGCCGTCGTATCTTTACCAACGAGACAGTACACATGCCTCTGGCAAGCACAACCTTCTCACCACAAAGATTTCCATGCTTGCAGCTGAGGGAATGAATGGAGGCGAAGCAACAACCGGAATGTTCATCGAAGCGTACTCGTGCATTTGCGTGTGGAATCGGAGCCCAAGATTCCCATCTACAAAACGACAACAGCACATGGACTCCTAGTCGTGGATCACAGCCCATCCTTACTCTTTGAAATAGGTGAGTCTAGGGAAGGAGAGTTGGGGCGTAGGGTTAAAGGTGGAAGGGGTAGGGGTTGGACTTCAAGGTACAGAAGGTGCTCTGAAGGGAGGTCTTAGGGTAGGAGGGTTAGGTCGTAGAGTTTAAGGTGGAAGGGCTAGAGGCTGGGTTTGGGGTTCCAGGTGAAGTAGGCACTCTGATCACCCTCCTCTACGTGGCTCGAGTCTATGATGCACGTTGTTGTCTCAAACATCTCAAGGGGAAAAACTTGAGAGCAGAGAAATATGTACAGCAGTGCTTGCAGAAGAGTAACCCGGTCCATGACGCTCCCAACTCTTCCCCCTGAACTCTCGAAGCGTGGGTGCAGAAGATCCCGGCACGCTTGGGGCTTGAGGGACAAGCTTTGCATTGCAGGTTGAGGCAGAGGCAGGCCCCCTCTCTTTTTCCCGGCCCCCGCACAGCAAGCGGGCATGGACCAACACTGGCAGGCACCGTGCAACGGGGCGCCGTCCCAGCACCGGGGGGGGCAAGAACCTCCTCAGCCCAGCCGTCAGAGCAGGCGTGCGTGGACCATCACTGGCAGGCACCACCCCACTCCGGCACCGTCACAACACTTGGGGTGGGGTGGGGGG
>WELA01012745.1:112816-138362 GCA_009602735.1 Mesotaenium endlicherianum
ACACACACACACACACACACGCGCGCGGACAGACAGATACAGGAAAACTGAAACTTGGTATCTGTCATTTGCAAGTGAATGATCTTTTTCTCTGGCTCGTTGTATCGAGGGGGAACTCAAGACTTTACTTAGTGCACTCAGAGTCTGAAGTGCTGGAGCGCCATCAGGCAGAAGGACGCAGTCGCTCACCTTCACCAAGCGTGCCCCCAGCTTGTGTGCTGTCAGGATCTGCAGCCCGTGCACACACGCACACGCGCGCGCGCACGCACACACGCACGAACACACACACACATTACATGCTGCAGTACAACGGAAGTAGACCCAGACATCAGAAGGCAGCTGTGCACTCACTCAGCACTGACACTCGCAAACGTTCGGAAGCGCATGTAGGTGAGGGGGGGGAGGAGGGGAAGGGGAGAAGGGGCGGGGGAGAGGAGAAAATGATCTTTCCGAAGAAGAACGCCCTCCAGGTGCTTGCTTGAGGGTCTCCGCAGGGCCAGCCTGTCAGCACAAGAGGTGACTCCAAAAACACACCAACGGATCACCTGATGTGGGGACACAGGATGACCTCAGCGAAACTCAGACCCTCTTTCTGGAGCCCGTAAGCCCCAGAATCAATAAATTTTCCCCCGCTTGCCAGCAGGGCCAAGAGGAGAAAGGAGGCGGCATGCGATGGGGCCTTTGGATCCTATGGCCACGAGAAGGCCACCGGCAATCATACAGGTTTGTGTTCGGCGGGAATAAGGAAGTTAGCTCGTGAGATGGTGACATGGTGGAATGGGTTCCTCTAACGCTTTCAGACGCGTGGAGAGAGAGTGGGTGCATGGAGTGGAGAGTGCAAGGGGGCCCTGGGGACAGGAGCGTCGCATTGCGCCAGCTGTTGCGGGGGGCCTTAGTACACCCCATGCACCACAGCGTGGTGGGAAGGGGCAAGCAGGAGCGCGGGCAAGGGGAAGACTGGGAGGAGCACGGGGAGGAGGACTTGGGGGAGGAGGAGCGGCACAGCGAGAGGGAAACGCAGGAGGAGCAGGGCGAGGAGGCGGAGGAGGAGGTGGACGAGGAGGCGGAGGAGGACGAGAAGGTGCAGCAGGAGCAAAAGCGGCCTGACGAAGGGGTGGAGCATGCATCGGAGGGCGCAAGGCAGCCAGGCAAAGGAGGAAGAGAGGGAGAGAGGAAGAGGGAGAGGGAGGAGCCGGCAGCAGACCTCCGTGGGAGTCATGGCACCGGGAATGTATAGCGCCCGCCCGCCGCCAAACTCCCTCACCAGGTCCTGCAGCACCGCCAGCAGCAGCCGCAGGAGCAGCAGGAGCAGCAGCAGGAGCAGCAGGAGCAGGAGCACCAGAAGTACCCATCTCCCGCCCCCGCCTGGCACCCCCCATTCCACCTCTCATGCACTGCCTCCCTTTCCCTCTCTTTCCTCATTAACTGGCCCTACTGGTGTGCCCGTCTGCTCCTGAGCTTGAGCCTGAGCCTGAGCCCGAGCCTGAGCTGGAGCCTGAGACCGAGCTAGTTGCAGCGCTCTGTCTATCTCCCTCTCTGGCAATCTCCATCATCCTGTGGGCTGGATATAATCTCAGAGCCTCGTTCAGCGCATGTGTGGCCTCCTGCTGCTTCGTCCTTCTTATCTTGCGCCCTTCTGGCCTCGTCACCTCCTCTCTTGCCCCCAGCTCTTGCAGCCCAGGGCTCCACTGGCCCCCCTCCTTGAGCCCCTCGCCTCAACTGCTCCTGCCGTCAGCTGGCCCCCCTTAAGCTCTTGCTGCGATGCATCAAGCTCTAGTCGATGTCATGGTGTCCCCTGCCTGCTTGTCTGCCCGCCCGCCTGACTGTCTTCCGACCTGCCTGCCCGCCCTCCTGCCTTTCTGGCTGCCTCAGGCTCGGACGTCTCCGACTCAAAGAAGAGGGCGTGCGTGCGCCGCTGCGACAACTTTGCCTCCACCCTCTCTCCCCTTGCCGCGGGGCACGTCCCCCCCAACAGAACCTGCCCAGGCGGCGACAGGGCCAGGGGCAGAGACTGGGGCTGGGAGGATGCTGCGCCGCGTCGTTGCTTTGAGGATTGGGAGGAGGGGCGAGGAGTGGGGCCGGGCGGGCTGCTGATGTTTGAGAGCGCTGGCACCAACGAGCATGCTGCTGCTGCCCCTGCCCTGGTGCCGCCCAGCGGCCCCCCTCCCAAGGGCTCGGCT
The DNA here is from genome assembly GCA_009602735.1 of Mesotaenium endlicherianum. Lineage (NCBI taxonomy): Eukaryota > Viridiplantae > Streptophyta > Zygnematophyceae > Zygnematales > Mesotaeniaceae > Mesotaenium > Mesotaenium endlicherianum. The sequence goes on from WELA01012745.1 coordinate 114,997, forward strand.
GCCGCCCAGGTCTGCAGTCTCGTCTCATCGCTTCCCCTGCTCTTTATCGCATGCTTGCGCTTGTTTGTCTGCATGATACACACGGAGAGAGGAGGGAGGAAGAAAGAGGTCTACAATTGCCGCTGCCCTCAGTGGGGGCTGCCGTCGCGCGATTTCAGCCCCAGATGCAGCATCTCTGTCTTTGCGTCTGTGTCCGTAGCTCAGCTTTCTCTTCTCCCTCAACCCCCCCACTCCCCACTCCCCCTCTCCTCCTCCCCCTCCTACTCCCCCTCCCCCTCCCCCGAAGCCTCTCCTTACACATACCTCTTCTTGTCTGTCACTGCCCCAGTGTCGCCCTTGCGCGCCCTTTCTCTGCCTGCCCATCCGTCTCCTGCTGCCAGCAGCTCGTCAGTCTGTCTCTACACCTCTTTCTCTCCGCCTGCGTGCCTGTGTCACCCTGCCTGCCTGTTTGCCTGTTTGCCTGTCTGCACGTACACCTCCCGGCCTGTGTGCCTGGTGCCCCTCCCTGCCTGTCAGCCCCCCCTGACGTGTGTGCTATCGGCGTTGGCGGGGATCCCGCTGGGGGGGGGGGGGAGGGTGTGCACTTGGGGGCGCGCAGCGAGAGCGCACTGGCAAGCTGGCGATGGGCGACCTGGCGCAGCACTTCCACCTGCCCATCAACGCGGCTGCCAAGGCGCTGGGCATCTGCCCCACGGTGCTCAAGAAGGTGTGCCGCCGCAACGGCATGCGCCGCTGGCCGCATCGCAAGGTAGGGAGTTTGTTGCTCGTCCCATCGTTTGCTCGCTCGCTCTCTCTCTCTCTCTCCCTCTCTTTCTCTCTCTCTCTCTGTGTGTGTGTGTGTGTGTGTGTTCGCTATTGCACGTTGTTTACAAGTCACTTCTTTGATCTGTAAGCCCAGTGTGGGCAACTGCGAGTGGGGCGCAGATAAAGAGCATCGAGCGCATCATCACCACGTTGGAGCAGACGGTGGCCGAGTCCGCGGGCGAGGCTGACGCCAGCATCTTGACGGAGATTGCGTCGCTCAAGGAGGAGAAGGCGCAGCTGTGCGCGGGCTTCTTTGGCGACTTGTAGCATCGAGCGGTTGTCCTGTAGGGGGCTTTCAGGTAGAGTCAATGAGTTGGAGATGGCCCCCACATGTCTAGGTCCCATTTGGCATTCTTTATTAAATTCTTTCTGTCATTATAAAATCCAGGGAGGAAAATGAAAAACAGACGTAGCTATAGGCGATGTACAGGAATCTGGTGTAAGGTGGAAAGGAATGGCGTGTACAAACTTGAGAGCTGTGGCAGGGGTCACATGGCCGCTAGAGGTAATACGACCAGTAGTAAGCTTCGATGGAGAGGTTGGTGACCTATTCACACTTGCTAGACCACACGACCACCGTCGTGCAGAGAGACTGAAGCATGCAGATGACACAATCGATTTGCAGACAGGGGAGCACCTTGCTGCTCAGGAAGATGTAGGACCCAGGAGTATGAGAGTGAAGCGATGATTTACACATGTGAGTGACTGCACAACGTCAACAAACACACACTAAGCCTGTTTGAAGGGTTGGCTGCCTAGCATCACTGTACACATTTCCTGTGCGTGAATGGAGCTGTGAGCTTGACATCCCTCTTGATTGATCATACTGATTCAGCTTGATTATATCAAGTAGATAGGCAGGACTACTCTCGAGATCTGATTATATCAAGTATGACAGCATACTCGCTGTCAGAAGTAAATTTGAGGTTCAGTGATCCACGCAGTAGTTCATCTATCTAGCTAGCTGCAGTCCAGCCATTAAAAAGAAACAGACATAAATCTCATAGTTGACAAACGAGCGAACAGTAGACGCTAACATTTAGTGTTTTCCATCAGATCTCCAAGAATCTTCATCTGCGATAACACATGCATGCCCTTCTCCTGTAATCTTTCTGAGCACTATGTGAGTGCCCAGTTGTTTCCTTCAGCTATCACGAAGTAGCTAAACAACCTGCCATGCGCTGTCCATAAATACGTGTTTTCTGATTGTCTCTCTTTACTGAGAAATCTAGAGGACATTTTCGAAGCTAGCTAGCCTTGTCTAGTTCTTCCTCTGGACAGTGTAGGTGTAAATTAGGGTAGGCTGGGTGATGGTCTCTGGCTTTGTGACGTCGACGGCATACAAGCGGACGATAGCCTGCAACCACATGAATAACACATAGGCACTTGAGAAGTTGATGCAGCAAACACGCAAACACTGTGACTATCCTTGTCCACCACACTGACACCCACCGAGAGATCGTATGCACAAATGAACAGCACCACACAAACTCCATTCGGTACGTGCGCAGCGCTCCCCTGACATTTGTAATGGACGTCCCTTGATTCAGTAATGGAAGGAGTGGTGAAACTGTTTGTTTGTTCTCAGTAACAAAAAGTGCCAGCGGGTGCCATCTACCCTTCCCCAACTAATTAACAGTTTATTCAGGCAAAACAAAAAAAAAAACAGCTCAACCCTCCATGCAAAATCTCACTTCAAAGATTGCAGGGGGGAAAGGCGATACCAAAATTTCCCAGGGCCCTAAGGTCAGTAGAAAAATACAGAGCTACGTACATCCGGCCTCCACATAAAGAATGCCCTTTACTTAGCCTCTCAGTACTCTCCAGCTTAGACCACGCAAGGAAGACCACTCGATGCTTTTGGCAAGATGGACGAAAAAAGAGGACCTATACTCGTTTTGAACCCGCCCATGTGCATACCCATGCTCTTCTGCATTTCTCTTTTCTCTAGGCAACGGTGTCCCGATGAACAAGTGCGGACACTGAGCCCTAGGCTCTCCTGTTTGTCCAGCCTTCCTGTCCATCCCTCGAGGAGAATGAGGAAAGAGGTGGACAAGAGGTGGAGAAGAGGTGTAGAGAGGAGAAGCAGGGGAGGACAAGTAAAGACATAGATGTACAGAGTCAAAAGAAGAAGGAGAAGAAGAAGAAGATCGAAAGCCAGGAGGAGGAGGAGGACAAGCGCTCACGTATTTGGAGTAGAGGGTGACGACGCCGAAGCCGGTGCCGCCATACCCAAACTTGAAGTTGTTGAAGTAGGGGCTGTCGCTGGCGGGCAGGTCGCCGGAGCTGAAGATGCCGCTGGCGCCCACCGTAAAGAAGTTGGTCCTGGGCACCGCGCTCAGCTTGTAGTGGGCCAGCGTGTGGTCGTGGCCGTTGAACCAGATCTGGGGGCTGCATGTTTCGCACGCACGCGCACACCCACACACACGCACGCACACACACGTGCACAAACGCGCACACGCAAACAGAAACGCAAACGCATGGTGCGGGAGAGGGAGAGGGACAGGTCAGCAGCTTCTCAACGTCGCGATAGCACAAACAGCCGTACATTAATCACTTGCACTCTGACGAACTTCTGCAGAAATTCTTTTGCTCTGCGAGGTGTGTGAGAGGACACTCAAGCTAAGACACGCTCAAAACTACAAAGCTCCTGCCGGACATCCTGACATGCTCGAGAGCTAAAAAAACTCGAGAGCCGCGGAGGAATCGACGGGAAGGGAAGAGGGAGAGAGGAAAGGGCAGAGCTGCCCCGCAAGACCGCCAGAAAAGAGAGAGATGAAGAGATAGAAAGAAGGGAAACTCGAGGGGAGAAGGGGCCGGAGGAGGAATAACCAGGAGGGAGGAGGGAGGAGGGAGGGCGGGGGCAAGGGGCCAAGAGGGACCTTCTGAGTAGGAGCATGGGAAATCGCGGGGGAAGGGGGGAAGGGGGGGGGCGAGAGACTTACGCGCTGCTCTTGAGGACGGGGGCAAGGAGGCTGTTGAGGGGCTCCGTGGGCTCTGTGTCGGCTCCCGAGATGAGCGGGTGGTGGCCCACGGCGATGTTCCAGAAGTTCTTGGCCCTGGCAGCCTTGAGCTTCCTCAGGCCCCAGCTCTGCATGGCCGCGCGCTGGGACTCCTGCCCTTGCGCACACGCAGAGGCACCCAAAAAATACGCGTATCAGACTCCCGGCGACGCATTTGGGGGGCACCGTGAATGCTCGTTGGGCAAAAATGGGCTCCAAATGAGCCCAAGGGTGGGCACTAAATCGGCCCAAGTGGACCTGGATAGAGTCCACAACTTCACGTACGAGCAGAACCAAGCTCAGACTTGACACTCCAGTGGGCGTTGACGTCTGCAGGCATGGACTGAAGCTGTTGCTGTGACTTGTAGACCACCGTGTGTTCGATCAAACTGGAATGCAAGCTCAAGCAAGCCCAAGTGAGGATCCACGTTGGGCTGTACAGACCCCAGAGCCTCCTGCACCTCTCGCGTCGAAAGAAGCTGCAACGAGTATCTGCATCCGCGGCCTTACCAACAGAGATGCAGGCGCGCGCGCCGCGTGCGCGGGGGCGTTGAGTGGGGGGCTGGGCAGGGAGAGCGCTGACCTGGCAGCCGTAGAGGAGCTCGGGGGTGTAGTAGGTGCTGGTGTTGTCCGTGCAGTAGTTCTTCAGCAGGGGCGAGCTGTGCCAGGCAAGCAAGCAGGAGGCCCATTGCACGCACTAGAGGTAGTGAGCGCACGGTGAAGAGTGTCCGACACACAAATACACGCACACACGCATGCACGCATGCACGCGAGGTGCGCACACGCGCTCGCATAGCCGAATAGCTTTCTGACGTCTAGAGCAACGATCCAACGTAGCCATGCAGCAAGTAGCGAGCGCGACCGGGATTGACCGGCCTGCAGCAGCTGAGCGGGCAAATATGAACTGAAAAAGGCCCAGTCAGACTAGAGCAAGCTCAGAGGAACTGCAGGTGCAGTGACACTGTTGAGCAGCCGCATCAGCAGCGCCAGCAACGGCCGCAGCAGCACCAGCAGCAGTAATATCCGCACCAGCCGCACCAGCACCAGCACCCGTCAGCGCATGCAGCACCACCAGCAGCAGCAGCAGCCGCAGCAGCAGTGGCTCCAGCCCTGCTGTAGCAAGGGCCCAGCAACTCACGTGTCAAACATGGTGAGCTGCACGTTGATGCCGGTGCCGGCAGTGGGGGGCAGCACCGAGTAGAAGCGCGAGGGCAGCACCCACTGGCCCGAGGGGTCCACCTGCGTATACTCCAGCTGCGGCACAATGCTGTGTGCGGCCACCTCCGTGTCGCGCCCGTAGTCGTGGTTGCCCAGCACGCCGTAGAACGGCACCTGATGCACGCACGCAGGCACACAGGCACACGGGGGCGCGGGAAAGCAAGCAAGCGGGCGTGTCAGTGACGCATACGGGCACGGCGCGCACATGCACTTCTTTCAGTGATGCACGCGCCAGCAATGTGCGCGTGCACATGTGGCAGCAATTCGTGCAGGCACATGTGACAACAATGCATGCGGGCATGCGCGTTCTGAGCCAGAGAAGAGGGGGAAAGTGAGTTGTAAACACAAATTGTTGACATCCGCCAGTGTATGCCTTGGCTGCGTGCTGCAAGTCTGCATCCGAGGCCTACGCTCTTAGTGGGTTGATGGTGAGAGCCCTAGATGTCTTTCAGATGTCTTTTGCTCAGTCGTCTCTAAACTTATGTTCCGCCTGCAATAGATACTTACTCAAGATTCTATACGCTGGAAATAACAATCAAAGTGAAGTATGTATGAACGCTATGAAGTATGTACGCTATGTATCGAAGTAGCTTTCCGTGAGGGACTGAGTGCATGTGACTGAGAGAGTGAGCACACAAGCACCTTCCTTCACACGGCGGCGGTCAATTTACAAAAGAAAAAAAACTCACGAGGAGGGACTTGGCATTATAGATGTCGTGGAAGGAGGTCTGGTTAAAATAAAATAAAAACTTACGCGGAGGGACTTGGCGTTGTAGATGTCGTGGAAGGAGGTCTTGAACTGCGGGTCCGTCACCCCGAGCTCCTTGTCGATCCCCAGGTTGTAGAAGTTGTCGCCATTGTTGATCACAAACTTGCACTTCAGCCTGCACACAGGGTGAGCGACACACGCAGCATGCACGCGTGCATTTGGGTGAGACCGTGATTTTATTTGTGAGGTCAGGCATTGAAGTTAAAGAGTCTCCAAGGTCCCGAGGGTACCATAGTGGACAAAAAGGGGCGCGCAAAGTACACGTTAAGAAAGTAGACTGCCAAACGTATAAGAGGCGGAGTGATTTGAAAGGAGTGGCGTTTTTTATCGGCCATGTATTATGCACTCACGTCTGGCAGATGACGCCAAGGCCCTTGCCCACGGCCGCCTGCGAGTCGCGGAACAGCAGCTTGCTGGCGTTGTTCTTCTTGCTCAGCAGCGAGAAGTCACCATCTGCACATCCAAGTCGGCAGAAGTGGCCGTACATCAGAAGCGGACGCGATGAAGGGGACGCTGACAATGCAGGAGAAAGGAAAGATAGGCCGACAAAAGAATGAGATGAGGATTGGATGATGCTTGAAACAAAAAGCAATTTACTACTTGTATATATGTATATATACATATATATATATATGTATATGTGTGTATATATATGCATATATATTTATATACATGTATATATATATGTATGTGCATACGTGTGTATGCATGTACATATACATATTAAAATGTATATCCAAATATATATAAACATATACATGTATATTTGTCTACATATATAGATGTATATACATATGTAAATATAAATATATAGCAGCTGGAGTAAGCACACAGTAGTCAGGAAGCCGAAGTTAAACAGAAAAAGGGGGGTGAAGCTAAAGGGGGGTGTCAATGAGGGAAACAAAATGTGCTCAATGAGTATCATGGGTCAGCGGAGCAGATAGTTTTGCTCGAGCAGAGAGCCATGCTAACTTACCAGGCCCCCAGCCCCAGTCGCCGATGACTCCGAAGGTGAGGGAGGCCACGCTGGCGGATGCGCCGGAAGCGCAAGCCAGCAGCACAGCAGCTACCACCAGGCTGCATTCATCATGCGTGAAGAGAAGAGGGCACACAGGACATTGGCAGATTGTAATTTATAAGGCTCAGAGGTTTCATGAGGATCACAAGGAAGGTAACAGAGCAGTATTCTAAGGTCTAGCGGGAAGCCGATTAAGGAGCCTCTCATTTTAGTGCGTCTGAGCATCAGCAATGCGTCGCATGCATGTACACGGCTTAATGTTTAGGCAGGGGAGGACTCACCGAGCAGAGATAGCCATGATGGCTGCGGAATGTGCTCAAGTCCTGCCACAAGAAAGCATACATTCACCACTGAGGAGGTTGACATATATGTAGGACTAGAAACTAGGCGGCGTAGTTGTGGATGCGAGAGAGACTGTTCTGTACATGTCAGTCAAGGGGATGACTATGTTCAATCAGCCAGTAAAGCTATTGCAACATAGTGCAACACAGTTGGTCACATGACTTGTTAAAACCATAAAATTGAAGCCACGTCGTCAGGAAAAGAACCGAGATTGAGAGATCACGACAATTTACAACTTAAGAGAACTGAGGAATGAGACAGAATTACCAGTAAGTCTATGGAACTAGAAAAGCAAGCATGATCCTTAGAAGAAGGAAACTCATGACTGACAGTCCTAGCAGGAGCTCTGAGAGAAGCTAATGTGTCTAACTTACACCAAACGAGTCCATGTTTCACACACCATCAGTGGATTCTAGCTAATGAAGAAAAGCTGGGCCAAAGGTGGTCACATTGCAGATCAGACTTCATTGATTAGGTCTGCGACCCTGAAGGCGTGACTAAAAGATATTCATCCAGTGAGGAGCAAGGTTGGGAACAAGAGCCCTGCATATGTATTTCTAAAACTAGTCACGCATGGAATACTTTGATTAACGGGTCAACATCATTGAGCTGCGAATTAGTACTAATTCGGGATTTTAACGCCCTTTTGCACTTCGTTCTTACCGTGCAGGTACTTAGTATACAGTCTTAGAGTACCATCGCAACTTTGAATATCATCGTGAGCCCCTTATGCACATGCATCAACGTGAAGGTAACAATATCGACTACGACGGACTAAACAAACGTACCTCCCGAGGTCCAAGTACGAGGGTCGACGACAGGCAGAAGGGACTCGCAACAGACGCTACTGAGAAAAGCACGAGAGTGGAAGGATCACAGATTATTATACTACATACATATGATGAATTACTATCAGTGCTCATGAGGAGTTTCGGACTGTTTCGGACACTATCGAAGGTGGTCAAAAAGAATATTCCAACTCTCCATGCATTCCGACTAATGATAACTCTGGAGTGTAGACCCATCTCTCGCATTTTCGTGGCATTTCGTTCCAATAGAATGTTCCACCTTATGTGTGAGAATTGGACCATTCTCACATTCGACTTACTCTAGGCCTTCATGTAAAGTCACAAATATACATGTGACCGAGTCAATGTTTGTAGAAAATCAAAATTTATGTCGGAGAGAGTCTGTTTCGAAATAATCTTGTCCAAGTGGCAGTTGTCAGTAACTCCAAGTAGCATATTCGAGTTTGTTGGGTAGTACTGGGCTGTTTCTTTCTAATGTATCGCGCTTTGTTATACCGTTGTCAGGAGTGACCCTTCGACTTTGAGCATCTATAATGCGAAAATAAAGGTTCTGATCGAAATGCAGATCGTGGTTTGTAAAGCACAAGCAAGCATATGTACGAGATATACGAGAAGCAAATAGAAGACCGTCGTGGTGTATAGTGGTCCTTTACGAGTTGTATGATAATAAATAAAACCCTGCCAAAAGCACACACAAACTGTCCGATAATTGAAACTTCAATTGGATAAGATGTATCTAATCCTAAAATATGCAAACGTTTTAATACTAATATGCAATTATGCAGCCCGAATCCAGGAGCCAAATTAGCACAACCTTTTCTGGCAGGTATGACCTCCAGCTGCCAACGCCGTCAACCGGTGGTCAATTCACAAACAGAGCACGGTACCGACTGACACCGACATAATGGTTCTGCATATATTTCAAGCTACTACTATACTAGTACCATTGAATTTGACCTTTGAAGGGTCAATGTGAGCTTGTCAATATTCCACGGCCACAAATGAACCTTAAAGATGAACTGCGAGTGGGCCCAGACTAGGCCTGTCCCAGAGATCTCTGACAGAACATCGAGAATGACCGAATAAAGTAGAAAATAAAAACAAAAACAGACTAGAGTTCCTCCCGGCACCCGCGGGTAGTACCGACTGCCGAGCCCGCAGAAGTGTAGAATAGCTAGGGAGTGGACTCATGGGGGGGTAACTGTCTTACAGGAATCCGGGTGACATAGCGCCCGAAATTCAACGAATTCTAATAGGGACCTGAAATTTAAACATCACTTTTCAAAAGGGAATCAGCTGTCTAAAATTGAGCATCTTCGTGAAACTAGTGATCTGCGCCAGATCTGCGCACTTATTGCGAAAACAATCAATATTTTGGAAACGTTGTGACAGTTAGCACACCATGATCTGCGCACTTATACTAAACAGCTGTCTATCTCATTCATGCCCTTTATGCATCGAATTCAATTCTTGTGAGGGGGCCGACAATTTCCCCTCACGGACGCCCCCGAACGATGACGACAAATCGAAACGTGCACGACAAAATTAGAAACGTCGATGACATCGACGGCGACCGTCGCCGTCGAAACACGATCGGGAAAAATCAACAAAACCAACAAAATGAACCATCGCGAAAACAAGGCGGGGCCAAGCAAGAAGAGGGGCCCCGCCATGTCCGACAACCGCAAAGACGCGGGAGGGTCAACCCAACTCACCTCGGCCGGTCCGCCCCCCCCGCTCCCCTCCCGCCGGCGGCCATGGCCCGTCAGTCCTCGTCAGGCGTCCCTGCACAAACACACAAAAGAATAAAGTGACGATGCCGACCTCACAACGAGCACTTATACTGTCGGCCCGGCGCAAATCGAACCCTACATCGACGTCGACGAAAGGTTCTCGAAGGATCCCGAACACGCCGAAACGACAAGGAAGCCCGACGCGCACATGCGAATCCCTTACTAATTTCCCCCTCACAAGAGTTACGTGAGGGGCGCCTTACTGACGACAACAAATTACACTACATTCTGGATCGATACCCAATTTCAACATTGTAAGGAGGCGAAGAAATGCCACCCACCAAGCGACCCCAAACGACACCGTGCAGCGACAAAATCGAAACGACTAAATGACAAAAGGCAGGCATCGACGCCATAAACCCACGAAGCACGAATTTGCTAAGTGAATAGAAAGTTTACCGCAAAGCAGCCGTCTCTCTGAACATCACAAGATTTACTACAGGGCATCTGTTTGTAGCAGAAGAGAGCATCAAGCAACAGTTCGTAAAAAGCGTGCATCCCTATGTCAGGGACAGTAGGAAGAAGCACGCCTTTAAAAAGAAACTCGCTGGAGGCGGCACCACAGCCTCTCTTCCTCTCCCAGCCTCTCTCCTCTCCTTTCGGCCATGGCGGCCTTCAACGTACTGCCCAGCCCCATCCCCCATCCTTCCCACTGCTTTTCTGCAAAAGAAGCACGCTTTCGTGAGAGCGCCCACACCCGCGACCTCGTTATCACTGTTGTAACACGCCTAGTGAGTGCAAGAGGAGGCGAATTCAGGCCAAGCCTCGCCACACTTCTGACAGGCCAAATTCGTGTGACGAAAAATGAGGTAAGGGTATGGCGCAGCTCCACTTATGGGGCGTTGCTTTCAATTCGTCAATAGTGAAATGTCACTTACAGCCGCCCGTACCTGCATCGCCGCCTTCCAGCCTCTACTTTGTATCTGCATCGATACAATCCTGACTTGGAGGCGCTCGTCCTGCCTTCCAGCCGCCCGGAGCTCGCACAATTTCGTCGCGAGAGGTCGACTTCAGTCGCTCGCAAAATGTACTGTCGTCCGACTCGCACGCGTTCGCGAGGAGTCGCTCAGGGTCGCGTCAAGGTCGCGTCATGGTCGCGCTGAGCCAAACTCGGCCCGTCGCAGGGCCCCGCGACGGATCGCACGCAGACCACAAACTGCTGGATGATACTCAAATCGAAGCCGGGACAAGTACTGCTATGATAAAAGTAGCGATCCGGATTCAATCCGGACAATTATAGCGCCAGTTCCCCCATAATCATGGGGTGACAACTCTTATGAGAAAAAGGCGCAGAACTGTGACTTTTTTTCATTGCGGCAAAAATCAAAGTGTCGACTAAATTTAGCCCTAGGATTTGCGCAAAAAATCAATAAAACGCGGGTCTTTGCGGCACGGCTTGCAAGTTTGGCGAAAAAAATCAATAGTAGGCACATTCTTGTGAAAGTTAGCACCCCATGCCCATAATAGTGGTATAGCTGTGGCAGGGAGCAGTAGGGGATGGGAGCTGGATGGGAGCCTGGAGGGAACTTTGACAGAGCCCATGGTTTCTGGTATCCATCGACAGGAGTCCGTACGGAATCTGGCGAAACAGCCGAAAGGACTTGAGGGGTCCGGTCAGTAGTGGTCGTGACTCACTCGTGACAGGGGTTGCTTGGTCTTATGGGAGAGCCTGCATGTATGGAGACCATGGGAGACTGGAAACCACTGGAGACCAGCATCAGAATTCTGAGACTTCGCAATTAATGACATGGCTGCTGAACGACTATGATGGACGTTCGAAGTGAAGGAGCACTAAAGTCGACACCTTCGGCAGCGTTTCGTATTGATTTTAACGATGCATTCGTTTTTGACATTTCCATGACTGTCTGACTGAGGTGACACTGCAGTTCAAACATCACAGTAGTAATTGCCCGCAATTTTTCTTGCAGTCATCAGTGTGTGATTGATATGGAGAGTCATGTCAAACACGTTCGTCAGGAGAAAGTAGACCATGCAGTAGGGAAGAAAGAAACGAGGGGTGAGAACGTGTACTTTTGTGACAATGGCTGACTTACATGCATGATTAATATGTATCGCGTGCCTGCTGGGATTCAGCCAATGAGACACTTGTTGATTTTATCACGTAGAGTTGGTCGCTACGGAGTGTAACCTTTTCATAACGTGTTCTGAAGGAGAGTAATCTTCCTCAGTTGGTTTTGCTCATGGCTTGAATTATGCAGTTGAACATATATTTGAAAACTATAACAATAGTGAAGCTATGCCCTGGAAGTGTACGTCGGTAAGTGCTTTTTCATTTCTTACGATTCCTTTAGTTCTTTGGTTTTGAATTGAATATATATACAGCAGTAGAGCATACTTTCTTCAGCAGTAGAGCATACTTTCTTCAAGGTGATTACAGGCCCAGCAAGTTCGTTGCATTTGAATACCTGAAGCCAGACATTGGTTCCATACAATCTAAGAAAGTTTCGTTAGGCGGAGATAGTCTCTGAGAAAGTAGTATGATATCATCTGTGGTAACTTCGGTGGTAGCACAAGCCAGTACTCTGCTTACAGACACTATAAATTCAATTCTGTCTCGAGCTAGCTCAGGAGGGGGGCTCTTTTTTCTTTTCATAGTGACCTATCTGGCTTGGCATTTCATCCACTATGGAGACAATGGAACTGGGCCTTTCATCTGGCCAGTTGTCGGTTGCTTCCCAGAAATGCTTGCCAACCTTGACCGCATCTTGGACTACTCTGTTGACATGCTTAAGGTAAGCGTCTTCATAGTATGTGCGGGTCATAATAGTTATGCTTTTGGAAGCAGCTAGTCTAGGCATTTACTATGAAGCACAGTGCACAAATAGTGAGTTCCCCTTACTTTGACCGGTTATAGTTGTTGACGACTTTTACTAGTGGTCCAATATGACTTTGGTATGAAAACTGAAGTGCTACTCTGACTCCTGTGCAATCTGACTACTTTGTCCTATGAGACTTGTACTGTTCAGCGTAAGTTTCTTTCATGACAATGGTCATCCACATTAGTTACCCAAGTATCAATTGGCATCACAGACCTTCTGTAAAATGACATAATATTCGAGGTCTAACATTGTCCTTAAACTCGCCCCATATGGCCCCTCGTTTCCCTCTAGTGTCTCAGATATTGTTTTCTGCATGTTCCAGCCATGTCTGCCACATATGGATGAGCAAGCACTGACTTGCACTTTTTCATTTGCAGAAGCAAAAAACGCCAACTTTTCGGTCCTTTGCGTTGGGGATAGACGAGATTGTGACGGGTGATCCCAAAAATCTGGAGTATGTCTTGAAGACAAATTTTTCTAACTACCCGAAGGGGCCTGACTATCAGGTCAATACTGCGATCTTTTTTCATCATAGCAACTCTTGGCCAAGGCTTCGTTCCAAGCAGTAACCATGATTTTTTTCATGACCTTCAAATTTTTCCTCCTGAATTTCTCAAGAAGTTGGAAAGGTGCATAACAGTGCTTTTGTGTTCATGATGTTATCAGGGCATAGATATTATCTATGCTACTCAAACTTGCATCATTCTTGGTCTGCATGCCAGGGAGTGCTGTATTATGCATTTGTACATGAAATCTGCATGTAAGAGTAAGAAGCCAAGCACAAAGTCCGTGATTTCTCTTCAGCTTTCCCATCAACTTCCATCGGCATGAACAATATACCTTTTGGACTCTCTATCTTCTTGTTAACCAGAAAGGATGTAGCTTGTCATTTAAGACAAAAAATCAGCTTGCTAATTTCCCCTAACAGCAGGCCTGACATGAAGGAGCACTTTCGGTCATCAGCAATTGCCATCAGATGAGTCAGGCTTACAGAAGCCACTGGCACCACTTATTTTTCTTCACGTATGGTTTTATTATGCACTGTTCTAAATATTTCATATGTGTGTACAGTGTCTGTTGTATCTGAAAAAACATTACATGTCCCATACATGTGTCAAGACACTTATGAATACTTCACCATCCCTCCTCCACTAAAACGAAAAGGAGAAATTTGCAACCCTCACCTATTGATTCTCGTTATTGTCCTTATTTATTAATTTGTCTACAGAGAAACTTCAGGGATCTGCTTGGGCATGGCATCTTCAACAGCGACGATGACATCTGGCGCACCCAGAGAAAGACAGCAAGCCTCGAGTTCTCTGCACGCTCTTTGCGAGACCTCGTCGTGCGGTCGGCTCGAGAGGAAGTAAGCCAACGTTTGCTGCCTGTCATGCGTAAGGTGCGATGCGGCCATTCTCAAAACCACTTGTACTTGGTTGCTGCACTCATGTATGCATTTGATGGTTTCTTATGTGCTCAAGTTTCTAGCAATGCATTTGAGTCAAAGATCGTTACATGACATCGCAATCTGTTGAGGGTCCTACTTCCTTCACTAAGATCGAGTTTTGGCATGGTTTTAGTTGAACATGTTTGGCGTGCGTATCCTATATGTGTTGCAAAGTTGGACACTAAAATGAACGTTACCCCCCAACTTCCACTTTGCGTGTTCCCATCTTCACTGTCTGAAGTATCCCATTTTTCTGCATCCCGCGTTTGAAATTTGAAGCAAACACTGGAGGCTACTTCTTTAATAGATGTCGATGTGCATTCTAGTAAAATTGCCAAATTTCATTAGAACGAAACGAACATTCTTGATTTCAGCATGAGGTGCACAAGAGAGTAAGGTGTGAAAGTGCAAGGACTGTAAAAACAATCCCTTCAAACTTACGCCATGGCTTGTTGGAGGAACATGAAAAAGTACACTGTTGAAGTTGGTAGTCAATTGTATGCCAGAAAAGTAAAGACAATCAACAATCTGACATCTACAGCTCCTTCTTTCAGGCCTGCCTCTCTACGTTCTTCCCCTTTTCTCGTTTTGGTCTTCTGAAATTTCTGATGCTTCCTGTTAAGCTATTCCCTTGTATCCTCTCTATGCACCTTCTTGCCCTTCTCCTTTATTGCTTTGTTTTCATGTCGTTCGTTCTCCCTCTTCCTCTTCGCCTCCTCCTGCTGGGTTGCACACCAGGCTGCTGCGGGCGGAACTGCTCTCGACATGCAGGACATATTTCTGCGCTTCACGTTTGACAACATCAGCCGCGTCGGATTTGGCGCCGATCCAGGGTGCCTCGACATAGACCTTCCGGAAGTGCCCTTTGCCACCGCATTTGATAACGCCACCAAGGTGAGGGTAGGTAGGGGTCATGGTCTAGAATGAGTGCTGCTGTTGCTGAGGGTGGGAATGCTGGTTGTGATGGTGTTTTGCTGTGGCCTCTGAGTTCCCTGCCACTTTTGGCATTGCGGTTGCCAGCTCTCCTGACAAATTTGCACGCTTCACGCTTCTTCCAGTGTGTCTGACCCTGTCTGGATGATGGGTGGTGGATGTTGTTGCTCGCAGGCAACCATGCTGCGCAACTTTCTGCCCCTGCCCATCCTCAATCTGGTCACCAGATTCCAGCTTGGCGCAGAAAAGGGCCTCCACCAGTCCTGTCAGGTTTGGACCCCTTGCCCCCCTCCCCCCTGTTAAATCCCTCTGCTAGCTGTATTATCGACCTCTGTTGTCTGTACGTTGCCAAATTGAAACTTGAGACTACTTGAAGTTGTGCTTTCACTCTAGGCATCTGATAGACAATGATTCCAGCACGCTTGGGCTTGAGCTGCATGGAGGTCATTAAATCTATATGCTATTGGTGTATGACTGCTCACTTGCTCCTGCTGCACGCTCAAGGTTGCAATACTGAGTCGAGTCAACTACACGCGAGGGCCTCAGTCGTCAGTGAAGTGTAATTGGTTGTCTAGAATTGTCAAAGTTGTCACAAAGCGTGTTCACAAATGCCCTAATTGTAATGTGGAGAAAGAGTCTGTTCCTCCCACCCTCTCATTTGCACTCATACACAAGCATTCTTTAAGTTTTGTTTATGTTTGGGGCGCTTTTAGTCACTGAACAAACCGCTTGCGTTTTGGAATGCCTACTTACTGGAAGCTGTGGGTGGCCAATACACAACATGTATATTTTGCACAGACTGTAATTTGTTGGATGTAACCGTGGGCCCAGGACCTTGTAGCTGAGTGAGCTTTCGACTGTTTAGAAGCAGTTGTATGGGTGACACTTTTTGAGTCTCTTTGGGCTTTTTTGCACTATGTTTGTATTGCACAAATAAATTACCACTTAATGTACCAGTTGCCGGTCTCGAGAAGGTTGTTAGAATCGATGGGCACTGCGGACTCGGCTGGGACTGCCACCGCTGGCGCTGTCGCTCGGCTTCCGCTAGCTGTCCCCCACCTGGCTGTCCTCCTGCGTTCTGGCAGAACTGCTCACTGAGCAACAGTGTGAACTTCTTGGCAGTAATGTTGACTTGAGTGGCACAACTATCTCCTCCCGTGCTGCTGCACTCCATGCTGGAGCGCTAGGCTCACATGCTGCATGGGTGCTCTCACATACATGGGCTGCAAACGTATGCTGCCTGAGTGGTCTCACACCTGTGCGCTGCACTCATATGCTTCTTGGGTGCACTCGCATGCAGCACGAATGTGCTCGCATGCTGCCTGGGTGCACTCACACGCTGCATGGATGTGCTCAGATGCCGACCTGCACTCACATGCTGCATGGATGCGTGTATGCGTGCGCACGTGCAGGTCATCAACGAGTTCACAGGCAGCGTCATCACGCAGCGCAGGGCCCAGCTGGCTGCCAAGAAGGAGAGGCAGAGCCAGAGCGCTGCTGGTGGGACAAGTGTAAACTCGGTGCAGCCTAAAGGGACGGCGCAAGCAGCCCTGGTGGCGGGCGATGGGCACTCGGATATCTTGTCCAGGTTCGTAATACTCTTTCACCATTGAAAGCTCTGTCATCTTCCTCTCTCTCTCTCTCTCTATCTTTCTATCTATCTTTATATATATGTACACACACATGCACAGGCACATAGGCATGCACACACCCACTCACATCTGTAGAAACATGCATAGCCTGTGCAGGTTCATGCTGCTCCAGGAGGTCAACGGCGAGACCTATAGCGACGAGTTCCTCCGCGACGCCTGCACCAACTTCATCCTCGCTGGCAGGGACACGTCTGCCGTTGCGCTGAGCTGGTTCTTCTGGCTGCTGGCCACCCACCCCCACGTTGAAACCAAGATCATGTGGGAGATCAACAACATCCTTGAGAGGCGGAAAGCAGGTACAATCTCAAGTGCGGTAGTAGGACTGCAATTGTGACCTGGTGCTCGCCTGGCGTGTGCCTACTCTTGGTTGTTAGATGGTTTTAGACACGTGTTTGCTGCATCGTGACACTTTATAAAAGAGGAATGAAGTGGGAAGTCTTCTCTGAAGCCCACGTCTGAGCCTCTGTCTCTCTCTCTCTCTCTCTCTCTCTCTCTCTCTCTCTCTCTCTCTCTCTCTCTCCTTTGTGTTTGTGGATGCGTTTGCATGCAGAGGGAACAGACGTGGGGGATGAGGAGACGTTCTCCTTTGAGGAGCTGCGCAGCATGACATACCTGCACGCCGCGCTCTCTGAGACTCTGCGCCTCTACCCCTCTGTCCCAGCCGACACCAAGTACGTGGCCCTGCACCCCCCTCTTCTTCCCCCTCACGATGGATGCTTGCTCTCAGCCGTGCTGGATGCTCTCCAAGGGCTATCCTCTTACTTTGGAATTTCAGTATCTCTTTGTAGCTTTAGTACGTGCAAAAACAACAGCACACATTTCTGGGCTCCGGCTGAGATGGCAGATTGCCATTGTCTTATTTGCTGGGCCCCCTTTTTGAGGTGCACATGTGGCAGAATGTGCGAGCCGCGCTGTTATCTAAATAGTCCCGTTTGCACTCCTTTTCAGTCCACAGACTTGGAGTAGGAAGCAATGCTACGTCGAGACGGTGACACCTGCCCTGTTGACCTCCAATGTCACTTGCGCAGGTATGCTGTGGCCGATGATGTGCTTCCGGATGGCACCGTCGTAAAGAAGGGGTGGCGAGTGTCTTATATCATCTACGCCATGGGCCGGCTGGAGTCTATCTGGGGCCCTGACGCGCGCGAGTTCAAGCCGGAGCGTTGGATTGCTGCCAACGGCTCGTACCGCAACGAGTCGCCCTTCAAGTTCCCCGCCTTCAACGCTGGCCCCCGCCTGTGCCTTGGCCGCGACATGGCCTACCTCACCGTACGTCTTCCTTTTCAATTTCATGCCTCACCCGCTTGGATGCGCTTCCCCAGCTTGCATGCTGTCAAGGTGTGCATATCCAGTGTATGTCCTGCACATCTCATTTGCTCGCGTATGGACGTGGTCAGCGAGCTGCTGAACGCTTGCTTGGCCGGCGACCATTTCCTGGGCTGGAGGGCAACACATTTTGAAAGTCAGGCATAAGCAATTGCTCTATCTATTCATGATAAGCTTTACATGTAGATGCCTTCATAGAAAATTTATCAAAGCGTAACAATTTTGCTCTACAATCAGAGCATTGGATTTGCTATCGTATGTTGGGTAGTGATAGGAGATGCTGTCTTGCTGCCCATGCTGATGTGCGCGATGGAAATTATATGCTGTTTCTTCCAGGGGGGGTGTCACTAATGCTTGTATCAGCCCAGATTCATTGTTTGAACATGCGCTGTGTGAACATGGGCTGCGTGAACATGTGTGCGTGTGTTTTGTCTGCTGTTTAGTATGTCATTTTATTGACTGCTCCACACACACACACACATAAACACACAACAATGTAGATGCACATACATATATGAAGCGATAATTAGGTCCATTAAATGCCTCTGGTGTTTGCTTCTGAATTTTGTGCAGATGAAGTCGGTTGCGTCATCAATTCTGCGCAACTTCCACTTGGAGCTCGTCCCAGGCCACAAGGTTGACTACCAGCTGTCGCTCACGCTCTTCCTCAAGCACGGCCTCCTCATGACTCTGCGGCCTCGCCCCAAATCGGCCTAGCAGGAAAAGCAGCTGCTAAGGCTGGGTAAAAGGCCTCCATAACTTGTATGAGAATGACAATGTGCTTGATATATTCTTTTTGTAATTCATGTTGTCGTATGTCTTTGATTGACCCATTGAGCTCTATGTGGAACATTTCTCTGTCGTGAAGTGGGTCCTCCACGTCAATTAGCCAATGAGAAAACTGAACCTCTCGACTCAGCATGTTAAGGTGTATATCACCAGGGAATTATGAGTTCATTTGCATAGAATTTTAAGAAAGGTCAAAATAGCTTCTTGTCAATGTTTTCATTACTTTTTTTATCATAGTAGTATTTAGGGAGACTGGAACTTTTAAGAGGACGTCCTAGAGTATGCAAGACAATGCTTCCTCCAAATCAATTGTACGACTGTCGGTCATATGCTAATGATCCGTTTTTTTGGTCCGAGGACTTCACCTCCAGTCATCCAATCTCATGAATTTTTTTCAGATCTTAGCACCTTCACCTCCAATCAATAGGGAGTTCATCAAAATATTGCAGCTGGTGGGAGCTCATTCGACTGGCCCAAGGGTCTCAGTATTTGAAACAGCTTCATTGTTCACTTGCAAGGATGCAACAGGTCATTGTGTCATCTCTTTGTAACATTGTTAAATTTGGCTATAGCAATATGATGCTCGTCTTCTCATGCATGCTTGAGCGTGCTCCACAAAAAGGATAGTTCTCGGCCCAGGAAGGTGAAATCCACTTATGTATTTTAAACATATCTGAAATTTTGAATACCTGTTCTATGTTCAATTTACTAAGACTCGTGCGGTCTTGAACGTGCATGGGTTCTTCACAAATTTACTACCACAATCCTATGCAATGCAAGAAGTTCAAATATGGGGCATAGGCTGACAACAAGTACTAGCTTCTATGCAAACGGAGAGGCCAAATAAGAAGAAAACGAGATCTAAGCTCTATGAAGGCATGGAGATGTATAGTACATAGTGGTGCATTTTAACTTTGTCCTAAACTTTGAGCGAGCAATGAAGGAACCGATTTTTGGTCGATTTTTCGGTCCAATTTGTGGTGTAAATGGCAAGATTGGTCGATTAAGTCCATATTGGACGTACCGGGTGTAAATCTGGCGTCACATCGTAAATATGGAGATTTAATTTAGAATAAATTAAATCTGAGTTTGAGATTTCAGCAGAACGAAATGAAAATGAGGCGGGCACAACATAGATAACTCCTCTTTTCTACTTCGCTCAGACCTGTGTCCTCACTCTCTTCTATATAAGCAGCAATCATGCATGCTAATAGCATGCAGAAAATAAAAGACAAGCAGAGTGCATATGAAAGTAGTGAGTTGCCAAAGTTCTTGTCTAAAATTGTAGTTGCTGCTTTCTTCGCTCCTAGCCTGAACCTCGGTAACATCTTACCAGTGCCTTCTTTCCTGCATGGCACTTGAAATTCAGCAAGAAGCGGCTTTATTTGCTAGTGGCAACGAGAACATGGACGACCCCATGAACAAATCTGATGTCGCTCAACAGGAGGCAGATGCCAAAAAATTGGCAAGTCTGCTCAAGGCTAAAACTCCTGTAAGTCAATTGACCGGTGCAACTCAGCAAGTTAATGCACTGTCCAATGAGAATTTGCAGGCCCTGATTTCTCAAGTCAAGTCTGCTGTTGTTAAAGATCTTGCTAAGAAGCGCAAGCTTTGCCCTGCTCCTACCTCTCGCCAGCCTGCTGCTCAGCCTGCAAGTCAACAACCTACCCAGTTTGAGCAACTGATGCTGGCTATGATGGAGAAGAAAAATTCTGAGTCTGAAATTCTATCCAGAGAAGTTCAAAGATTGAAGAGAGCCCAGGAAGTTTCTACCATGGGCACTCTGTCAGAAGGTAACTAGGTTTAGATGGCAAACTGCAAGGACCTGATAGAGATATTCTATAACATGAAGACTGCCAATGACTAGAAGAACTCTGAAGAGGTGGACAAACTGCTTGATGAAGGTTTATCAATTGTGGCTTATCGTGAAAATTAGATTATGATTGCCCACCAGCCTAGTTATAGGATACATATTTGGAAAATACGTAAAACGAATACGTTTTGCGAAAATATGTGTCAAAAGCGAGATTACGTGTGTATTACGTTTTTCCAAGATTCTCGAAAAAATGGCAGGGCTTATAACTTTCAAATTGCTTGGAAACTTTGAGCGCGATTGGTCGCGAATTGAAGAGAACTCAATTTGCTACAATATGAAAGAGGTGAAAGGAAAAAACTCATTGTTACATTTTCAAAGCGCCAAAGATTCATTTTTACCTCGTCAAAACGCGCATTTTGCGTAATCTGAAATTACGGCGAAATACGTGGTGTTTTACGTCACTCACGGACCATCACGCGCAAATCCATAACTAGGCTCACCAGCATGGCTGTCCGATTGTAAATGAGGTATTGAAGGAGCATGCTGATAAGGAGAGATTGAGTATTACTGTATTAGAGCGCAAGTGTCAGTTGAAGGCTCATAAGAGTAAGAAAGCTAAGGAAGGTGCAGCAGAAATTAGGCAGGATCAGTCTAGGAAGCCTAGGAGGAGTGAGGTCAACTATACCAAGCCTAATTGCTTTCTGTGTGGAGTAGAGGGTCATATATCCACTTATTGTCCCAAGAAGTCAGAGACTGCTAACACACAACAGAGCTCAGGTGCTAAGGCTCCTGCAGGAGTAGTCAATTTTGAGAGTGGTCAGTAGAATAAAGAAGTCAAGATGAATTATACCTGCTATGACCAAAGGCAGATGATTGGCAAAAGGCTAGATGGAGAGCTATTGTGACGTTATGGCTGAAATAGCCAAAAAGATGGGGGAAAAAAAATCTTAGTAATTCTTAGCTGTAAAATTTCTTCTTGATGTTACATGCAATATTGCTATGAGAACATTGATTGTTAGATTAGATTCTTGGATGTGCATGCTAGTTACTCATATAATTTTGCAAATAATGCATGTTAGACTCTTTAGTGTCTGAATGTAAGGTCATAGGTTTATAAAGTGCATTTTTGAGTTTCATGAAAGTATGTTTTGATTGTATAGTAGTGTAGAGTGCATTTTTGGGTCATTTTGATAAAAAGTTCATCGAATTTGGTCAAATATTGAGAGAGTTATGGATTTCCGACGTTTAATTAGTTTTGAGGTCGGTTGACGACTGTTTAGAATGAACTCGAACCTTCACGTAAGTTCGGCTGACGCGGAGTGCCGACTAGGTCGATTTACCTAGAAGTTTCGATTTAGCCTAGCGCGTCTAAGATAGAATATTCTAGTAATGTCGATGCATGTATGTGGACGTCAATTCGGCCCGACACGTCAGATTAGACTGATCTGGCTTACTCACGAATATTCTGGAAAGGACGATTTGACGAACACTTCCGTAGCTTCCGCCTAGGGAGGAGCACTTAGGCAGAAAAATATAAATAGGCATAACTTCTTTGTTTCTTATCAGTTTTCACTTCTGTAAATTCCTACGGGTTTGTAATGACAAGGCCTTTCATCCTACATCATTTTTGAGGAGTTTCTTGTTACTCAAAATGTTGAGTAATTTTCTTGAGCTTTCTTAGTGACATGCCGCTGCACTCTTTAGTATGATTGCAACTAGTTCCTTTCCTCGTGAGTTACTACGCTTCCACTAGGGCACTCTGCCCCTTTCATCTGGTATCGGAGCTGGGCTAGTTTGCATATTATATTATGGAGTCGCAGCCGACAGTTGGAGGAGGCAAACATGTAGAGCATGTTGAGCGCGCTGGGCAGCAGGCAGCACCAATGATGACCAGAGAGCAACAAGAAATGCAGGCGATGCTGAGGCAAATGGCGAATGCAATTGGAGGAGAAGTCTACACCCAATTTCAACAAAATATGCGTGCGGAGGTGGAGAGAATGGTGCGAGTTGTTATGGGGAACGCCGCTTCGACGAGTTCGGCACCTGCACCTGTTGTGCCAGCGATTCATGTTAACCCAGTGGTGCAACCAGTTATTCCACCCGCATCAGGAGTGCGTGCGCCTAAGCCTGAATTTTATACTGGAGAGCGTGGATCGCCGCCTGTTCATCAATGGATTTTTGGAGTGAAGAAGTTTATGGAGTATTCTGCGCTCACGCCCGACAGGCAAGTTGCCTTTGTCATAACTTTACTGCAGAAGAGTGCTGGAGCTTGGTATGAGCGACAGGAGCAGCTGTCTGGAGTCCCTGCTACTGTTGATCAGCTCTTTGAAGGCTTGAAGAGGCAATTTCAACCTATTGCACCCGAGGCTACCGCTCGAGATCTATTGGTGCGCCTTCGTCAACGAGGAAGCATTCAAGAGTATGTATCGCGCTTCAACGAGCTGGTGCTTCAATGTCCATCCATGCACGAGTCAGAGATGATGGACAAGTTCAAGAGGGGACTCAAGCCAACTGTGGCCAAGGAAGTGGCGCTCAAGGACCCTACCAGTCTTGGAGAAATGATGGCATTGGCAATGAGGGTCGACGCTGTGNGAGGGTCGACGCTGTGGAGTACAGTCAGAGGCAGTGGGGCAGCCACACCTTTGGAGGATATCGACACTTTGGATCTCAAGCGCCAAGCACGAGTGGACAAGGCCCAATACCTATGGAGTTGGGACTTGTGCAGTACCAGCGCAGGCAGCAAAATTTCAAGCCGAGAGGACCCTGCTATAATTGCGGCAAGCTTGGACATCTGGCTCGAGACTGTCA
>WELA01012745.1:139651-154684 GCA_009602735.1 Mesotaenium endlicherianum
AATGGAGACAGCGAAACAGGTGGAGGTAGATACGACCACAAGTAACTGTCTTCTGTCGAGCCTGCAAGTTAAGAAGCTATGCAGGGCGAATCAGGTGAAGGAGATGTACCTTGTTTCGATGGCCCTGGCCAGGTCATCAGACGGAGCAAGCGTGAATCCTAACAGCCTGGGCTAATGTACATCGCCGGAGGAGCAAGTAGTGGTGTTTGATCCCCTTGCTCAGAAGGAGCAGAGCCCAACTGCTCAAGAGAAGGAGCCTGCTGAGATGCCTGCCCAAATTAAGGCGCTGTTGGAGGAGTTCAAGTGCGTATTTCCTGAGGAGCTACCTGCAGGATTACCTCCACAGAGAGCTATGGAGCACAAGATGGAGTTGGAACCGGGGAGCAAGCCACAATTGAGACCCGCCTATCGACAATCGTTTTCAGAGTTGGATGAGTTGAAGAAGCAGCTGACAGAGTTGTTGGAGAAGGGATTCATCCGACCCAGCGAGTCTCCATTTGCAGCGCCAGTCTTATTTGTGAAGAAGAAGGAGGGGACTATGAGGATGTGTGTCGACTACCGGGCACTCAACAAGGTCACTATCAAGAACAGGTACCCACTTCCACGAGTGGACGAGTTGATTGACAGGCTTGTCGGGGCGAAGTATTTCTCGAAGATCGATTTGAGGAGTGGCTATCACCAGGTACGGATTGCGGAAGGAGACGTTCAGAAGACTGCTTTCAGAACTCGCTATGGTTTGTTCGAGTTCACAGTCATGCCTTTTGGGTTGACTAATGCACCTGCTACATTCATGGGACTCATGAATAGTATCTTCAGACCCTACTTGGACCAGTTTGTGGTGGTATTTTTGGACGACATCCTGATCTATTCCAAGACCTTGGAGGAGTATGTGGAGCATCTGAGGAAGGTGTTGGGGGTCTTGAGAGATCAAAAGCTGTATGGGAAGATGAGCAAGTGCGACTTCTGTCTCAATGAAGTCGAATTTCTTGGACACATAGCGGGAGCTGAAGGAGTCAAGGTGGAGCAGAAGAAGGTGCAAGCAGTCAGAGATTGGCCGGTACCTGCTGATATTCATCAACTCAGGAGTTTCCTCGGCATGGCGAATTATTATCGACGCTTCATTGAAGGATTTGCCAAGGTGTGTGCACCGCTGACAGACATGTTGAAGAAGCAAGAGAAGTGGCTATGGGGTGACAAGGAGCAGCAAGCCTTTGAGAAGATTAAGGAGCTGTTAACACAGGCACCTGTGTTGGCAATTGCCAGTCCAGAGCTTCCTTTCACCATCATCACGGACGCATCAAACTTTGCAGTGGGGGCCATTCTTCTCCAGGACCAGGGCAAAGGATTGCAGCCTGTGGCATATGAGAGCAGGAAGTTGAGCCCTGCTGAGCAAAACTATGCAGCACAGAAGCGGGAGATGTTGGCTATTATCCAGGCTTTGAGGATTTGGCGATGTTATGTGGACGGGCTGAAGGTGTTCATCAAGACCGACCACAAGAGCTTGGAGAAGTTTATGACGCAGCCAATATTGACACCAAGACAGGCAAGGTGGATGGATTTTCTGCAACAGTTCGACCACAAGATTGAGTATTTACCTGGAAAGATCAACCCTGCAGATGCTTTATTCAGAAGGTGTGACCTTGCAGCTGTCTCAGTCATCAAGGAGAGTATGGACTTCAAGGAGAAGCTTCAAAGAGGTTATGAGGAGGACCCAGAGTTTGCTGATGGTGGAGCAGCTGAGTCCAACTCGAGTATGCAGAAGAAGGACGGCATATGGTATTATGGTGATTCCAAGAGAGTGGTGGTACTTGACATCAAGGAGCTACAAGACCAACTACTTGCGGAGCATCGTGATTGCTTATATGCTGGACACTTTGGAAGCGAGAAGACAACAAGCGTGCTGAAGCGAGAGTACTATTGGAGAAATATGGACAAGGATATTGAGGAGAGGATCAGGAGTTGCGATGCGTGCCAGAGAAACAAGACACCAAATCAAAAGAAGGGTGGTACATTGCCGTCCCTGCCTATTCCAAAGTATCCTTGGGAGCAGATTGCTATCACGTCGTTATCAGTGAGTGGTCAAGGGCACGATGCAGTTTGGGTTGTGTCTGACCGGCTCAGCAAGATGGCTCACTTCATTCCCATGAAGGAGACTTATACGGCAGCAGATGTGGCACGGCTATTCTTTGATCATATTTTTAGGCTACATGGGTTGCCGAAGGTGATTGTTTCAGATCGAGATCCAAGGTTTACTAGCAACTTTTGGCGGTCATTGTTTACTTTGATGGGGACCAAGCTGAGTATGAGCACTTCCTATCACCCTCAGACAGACGGGCAGAGTGAGAGGCTCAACAGAACTCTGCAAGAGGTGCTCAGGAGTTTCACTATGGAGGACCCTTCAGAGTGGGACAAGAAGCTGCCAGGATTGGAGTTTGCCTACAACAACAGCATGCAGGGATCGACCAAGCAGTCACCATTCGCTATGGTTTATGGGAGAGAAGTATATCATCCAGGGAACATCTTGTTGGAGAAGGCCAAGGAGACTCAGGTTCCTACTACACAAGCTTTTATGGAGCAGATGGCCAAGACTTGGGATATGGCGAAGACGTGTATTCGGAAGGCACAGGAAGAGCAGGTCAAGCGTGCTAACAAGCACAGGAGGGAAGTGACATTCCATGTGGGCGACAAAGTACTCTTGTCCATAGAGAACCTACCTTTCACATGCAAGAGGAAACTGCGGGCACGGTTTACAGGTCCCTTTGTAGTGCTCAAGCAGGTGAATCCAGTGGCCTACAAGTTGGAACTTCCTTCAGGCTGGTGTATCTATGACGTGTTCCATGTCAGTTGTCTGCGGCCATACGTTGACCCAAATGAAGGACATCCAGGACGACTACCTACACCGCCACCACCGGTCGAGATCGATGATGTATTGGAGTATGAAGTGGAGGCGATTGTCGGCGATCGACGAGTCAAGCGAGGTCAACGATTTGTCCAAGAGTATCTGGTCAAGTGGAAAGGCTACCATGCGGACGACAACACTTGGGAGCCAGAGGCCAACTTGACTCATTGTAAGAGTAAGTTGAGACGTTATCTGCAGAATGCGTCGAGGACGTCGCATCTTGAGGAGGGGTTGATGTAAGGTCATAGGTTTATAAAGTGCACCTTTGAGTTTCACGAAAGTATGTTTTGATTGTATAGTAGTGTAGAGTGCATGTTTTTGGTCATTTTGATATAAGGTTCATCGAATTTGGTCAAGTATTGAGAGAGTTATGGATTTCCGAAGTTTAATTAGTTTTGAGGTCGGTTGACGACTGTCCTTAATTCGCGGTGAGCGCGACCGTCGGATTGACCGACAGCGTCGAGCGATCTGGCCCGTTAGAATGAACTCGAACCTTCACGTAAGTTCGGCTGACGCGGAGTGCCGACTAGGTCGATTTACCTAGAAGTTTCGGTTTAGCCTAGCGCGTCTAAGATAGAATATTCTAGTAATGTCGATGCATGTATGTGGACGTCAATTCGGCCCGACACGTCAGATTAGACTGATCTGGCTTACTCACGAATATTCTGGAAGGGACGATTTGACGAACACTTAGGAAATTCCGTAGCTTCCTCCTAGGGAGGAGCACTTAGGCAGAAAAATATAAATAGGCATAACTTCTTTGTTTCTTATCAGTTTTCACTTCTGTAAATTTCTACGAGTTTGTAATGACAAGGTCTTTCATCCTACATCATTTGTGAGCAGTTTCTTGTTACTCAATATGTTGAGTAATTTTTTTAAGCTTTCTTAGTGACATGTCGCTGCACTCTTTAGTATGATTGCAACTAGTTCCTTTCCTCGTGTGTAGTGATTTGAGTTATTATATATTAGTTTGCATATATTTTAATGTTTTCAAATATATTTGGAGTAGTATTGTGTGGAGTCAAGTGTGAATAGGTACTCTAGTAACTTGGTTCATGTCCTTTGAACCTTCCAAGGCATTTTCGAAGTTAGAGGAAAGACCTAGAAGAACTCCATGTGGCAAAAGTCAAATGTGCCATTTTTAGGTCAAAAGGACATGTGTACATTATTCTAGAAAGAGGTGGCAAGTTTTGGGATGTGTTGGGTGCCAACACATCAACATACACTTTCCTAGAACTTACTTATGTAGCAAGTATATAAACAAGAGCTAGAACATAGAAAGATATTCCAGAATCACTCTTGTACTTGCCAAAATCTAGAAATATATTAACTTTCAAGAAGCCATCTCTCTTTCAAGAAGCTACCACTTGTGTTCAAAGATCCTTGTCTTTAAATAGATGAAGTATTATGTTTCACTAAGTACTTTATCTATCTGTTTCACTACATCGTGTGTTACTACGCTTCCACTAGGGCACTTTGCCCCTTTCATTGAAGAAGTAATCCAAGGATTACTTGAAGATGAGGGAAAAAGTTGTACAAGTACAACTTAGAAGGAAGAAACAGCACAAGTGCTGCTGGGGCTAAGGCTCTTAACCAACATGGGTTGGGGTGTGTTCTTTTTTTGGGACTGAATTTTGTTAAGCAAAGTCAGATGAGGAGATGTGGGATGATCTTCGAAAGGAGATGATGGGCACAAAAGCTGAAGTGAAGCAGATGAAAAAGGAGGGGGCAAAGCAACCACTTTCCAACATGGAAAGAAGGTTAGCTATGCATATTCTCTTCTTGAGAAAATGGTGTTCCTGCCAATTGGTTCTTTTCATAATCACAAGAGGCTACAAGTTGCAATTGTCGCAAAAAAGCAAACCTGCATCTCCCTGTAACTTCCCTAACCACAAAGGTGTTAGCAAGCATATTCAATTTGCAAAAGAAGCTGTTAGAGAACTGTTAAAAACCAACTCAGCCATAATATGGGAAACAGACATACCTCCTAGATGTGTGAGTCCCCTGAATGTGGCTAAAGGGAGGAAGTTACGGCTCATTCTGGACTTAAGGGAGGTCAATAAATGGCTGATAAAAATAAAATTTAAATATGAGGGATTGGATAAACTAGTGTGTCAGGACGGGGACTTCTTGTTTGGCATAGACTTAAAGTCGGGGTACCATTTCATTCCCATATATCCAGAGCATTGGGAGTACGTGGGGTTCCAGCTAGACAATACTTACTTTGTATTCACTACCCTGCCTTTTGGCCTAGCCACAGCTCCATACATCTTCACCAGGGTGATGAAAGGACTAGTGGGAAAATGGAGAAAGGAGGGAGTCAGGATCCTACCACATCGAGATGACATCCTAGTAGCTTGCTCCTCAAGGGAAGAACACACAAGGCAGAATGAGATGATATCGATTGATTTTGAGCAAGCTGGAGTAGTAGTAAACAAATCAAAAGCTCAACTGGAAGCCACAAAAGTCATAAAATTCTTGGGGGTCATCTTGGATACAACATCTCTGTGGGTGTACATAGACAAGGAGAGGAGAGATAATCCGATGAGAAATATAGCACAGGCCAGGGAGGAGGCATAGAAGAAAGGGCATATGAGGGCAAGTGAATTGGCTAAGATAGCAAGGCAGATAATTTCAATGAAAATTGCCTTTGGAGCCATGATTGGTACCTACACCAGGTTCATGTCCTCTTCTATAGCTGAGGTTGAAGAGTGGGATAGCCCAATCATCTGAAATGATAGAAGAGCTAGCACTCTGGCAAGAGTCCTTTGAGAAATTCAATGGGGCTCTAATGAAGTTACACCTAGCACCTCATTTTATTATGTGGGTAGATGCATCTGACGATGGCGAGGGAGGGGCTCTATTAGAAATCCTCTCCAAACAGAAGTGGCAGATGAAGGGAAAATTAGCTTGAGAATTGCTAGATACTTCGTCTACAAAAAGAGAGTTGGAGGGACTCTTAGCAGCTTTGCACCACTGTGTTCACATAACAAGGGGGAAGCAGATTTTGGTGAGAGCTGATAACCAGGCCCTATACTACATTCTGAAAAGGGGAGGATCAGCAAAACAGGTTATCTAAGAGAGCACTAGATTGATATTCAACCTGGCTAGAGATAATTGCTTGGGCATTGTGGTGGAGTGGCTCCCAAGGGAACTTAACACAGAAGTTGATTACCTCTCTGAAATTAGAGAGAAGATTGATTTTGGCTTAAAAAGGAAAGTCTTCCAAGAGGTAGACAGGTGATGGGAGCCTCACTTAATTGACAGGTTTGCAGCCCCTGAGAATTCCAAGACTAAGAGATTCAACTCCAGATTCCTATATCTTGGATATGAAGAAGTGGATGCATTCACTTAACACTAGGCTGAGGAGATGAACTACTGTTTCCCTCCTCCCTAGAAGGTGATGGCAGTGATAATGCATGCATGGAGCTGTAAAGCCAGGGGCACTGTTATCCAAGGTGGGAATTTGCAGCTTGGTGGCCTGCTTTTTATCTACCTTCAGGGCACTGAGTGCCCCAAATAAAAGAGGAATGGGTCCTAGGACACAGCAGATTTGTGCTCTGCCCTGGGACTGACTCTAAGGCATTCTCAGGAAAGGGTATCCCTTGGTTTGAAGTATTTGCATTGAGAATAGCACCATAAGTGGAGGGGTGTGCAGAGTCTATCATCTCCAGTGACCCCGAGCTATTGCTGCTAAGGAGTAAAAGGATAGAGATCTCCTTTGACTCCCTGAGCAAGAACTTAAGAAAGAGTTACAACACTTATTGGCTAAGATTTTAGGCTTGGTGTCAGAAGAAAGGGTTGCAATACCTGCCTGCTTCAGAGGAAGCAGCCTCTCTCTATATGCTACACCTATACTTCTGCCTGTAACTGTTTTTGTCTTCAACCTGTCAGCAGCAACTATTGGCACTATGCACAGGCTGGTCAAACAGCCAAATCCTTTAGCTAGTAAGAAGATGACTATGATCAGAGAGGCTGCTAACAGGAATCTAGCCAGACCCAAGAACACAAAAATGCTTATAGCCCCCTCTAAGATCTCAGAGATCCTGCATTGGTATGCCAGAAATGATGCCTCCTTGCTGGAGCTCATGACGGCAGTGATCATAGTACTAATGTACTATGAACTATTGAGATTCTCTGATCTGGCAAGACTCCAGATACAGGAAACTGAGATGGAGGTGGTAGCAGGCACAAGAATCCTCTGGCTATGACTAAGCAGAGCAAAAAATGATCAACAAGGAGAGGGCAGATGGGTGCCAATCTTCCATACCAAGAGCAGGTGGTATCCTGTACTCTTGTTCAGCAGGCTCATGCAGAAGGCCCCTATCTACAAACCTGGAGATTGCATCATTTAAGATGTCAACAAGCAAGGTGAGCTAGCAGGGAAAGCTCCCTCATTCCAGCTGATCAGAAGTTGGTGTCTGGAGTGTTTCAAGCATGTCAATCTATCAGCTGCAGAAGTAAGCACACACTCACTGAGGAAGGGAGCGCTACGGCTGCTCCTAACGTGGGAGTCCCTGATAGAATTTTGAATGAGATGGGTAGATGAAAATGTGATAAATTGAAGTTAGCATACATTGTAGACCTCCATGGGGCTAGCTTAGCAGCTGCTAACATCATTGACTTACCTGACACGCCAGAGCAGGGTAGTATTTCTCAGACTCAGCTCTCTCAAGCATTCAAGAGAAAGCTAACCTCACAGATAGCTAGAAAATAGCTAATCAGTGCTGATAATATTAAAGATTGCAACATTTGTTGTGAGTCTGTACCACTTCTCAGTTGCATAAAACATGCATACTTCTTATCATATGAAGCCTTACAGCAGCAACCTATCCTACTTAACCTTTCCCTACCCTCCCCTAGCTGAGTGTGTGCTATTTATGCACTTCCTCTCAGCATCCTTTGCTATCTTCAATAAAAACCATATTTGTAGTGATTTGAGTTATTATATATTAGCTTGCATATATTTTAATGTTTTCAAATATATTTGGAGTAGTATTGTGTGGATTCAAGTGCGAATAGGTACTCTAGTGACTTGGTTCATGTCCTTTGAACCTTCTAAGGCATTTTCGAAGTTAGGGGAAAGACCTAGAAGAACTCCACGTGGCAAAAGTCAAATGTGCCATTTTTAGGTCAAAAGGACATGTGTACATTATTCTAGAAAGAGGTGGCAAGTTTTGGGATGTGTTGGGTGCCAACACATCAACATACACCTTCCTAGAAATTACTTATGTAGCAAGTATATAAACAAGAGCTAGAACATAGAAAGACATTCCAGAATCACTCTTGTACTTGCCAAAATCCAGAGATATATTAACTTTCAAGAAGCCATCTCTCTTTCAAGAAGCTACCACTTGTGTTCAAAGATTCTTGTCTTGAATAGNTGTGTTCAAAGATTCTTGTCTTGAATAGATAAAGTATTATATTTCACTAAGTACTTTATCTATCTGTTTCACTACAATGTTTCTCTATCTCTTCTATATGTCTTCTATTTTATACTTTATATATATATAATTTCTCTATATCATATATTTTCTTCTTTCATAATCTATATGTATTATATAGTACATATATCTCTATAATCTTTAAATATATCATTTTTTTTTTTTTCATAGAGAGATGATTGAAATTTCAAAATGAAAATTTAGTTTAGAACAAATTAAATCTCAATTTGAGATTTTAGCAGAACAAAAATGAGGCGGGCATATAATGCCCGTCACAACATAGATAACTCCTCTTTTCTACTTTGCTCAGATCTAATTGTGTCTTCACTCTCTTCTACATAAGCAGCAATCATGCATGCTAGTAGCAGGCACAAGATAAGAGACAAGCAGAGTGCATATGACATCCCTCCCATCCCACTCTCACAATAGAAACACAGACAAAACTAAGCTTTGTGTGCAACTGACTACATACCAATGCATGAAAAAACATGAAGTATGGTAGGAGCTCAACTTGTTCTTTGTATGTAAGCATTGCTGGGATGCCTGAAGGCACTATCATTTGGGGCAAGTGGATGAATACAGTGTTGACTCCCGAGGGAGTCTGTGGAGATCGGCCAAGGGCCTGCATTGGATTAAGCCAAGAGCCAGGAGTTTTACAGACCTCCAAGGAGGATAATTCAAGAGGCCCAATGCTAAGTTTCATATTCCTTTGGTTTATTTTGCTAGCTGCCCAGTTGACAGTTGGAATTCATGTACAAGTAGCTACCTTATTCAGATGATTGCATAACTATTTGGAACTAGAATAAACTTAAGACAGCAGTACCTTCAACATGGAGGTCATAGAGTAACAGTCTAATGCTTTAGAGCACATAGACTCAGATCTCTGATAGCAATGCAAGAAGCCAAGTGGGGATATAGAAGCACTAGATGCATGAGAGCTTTTTATGACATGTCAAGCTGACCAGATGATCAACTGACTAGATGCATCAGCTATAAAAGCTACTATAGTAGCCAAGTTAGAAAGCGGACTTAAGATGAAATAGCAAGAAAAATGGTGTAGTAGCCAAAGCTATGCAGAAATAACATAGCATAGTAAGATGAAGAAGGGAGCCAGAGAGAAGAAGAGCTATCAACAGCCCTTCATTTCTCTACTCCATAGACTCACTCAGCACTCCCACTTTCTCTCAGCATTCTTGTCTATCTTCCATAAAAGCCATATTTCTCTATCTCTTCCATATATCTTCTATTCTATACTTTATATAATATAATCTCTTTATGTGTTATATATGTATTATATAGTAAATATATCTCTATTATCTTTAAACATATCATTTTCATAGAGAGATGATTGAAATCTCAAATGGTGGTTTAAGTGTATTTTGCCCAATTTTAAACGCGTCTCTTCTCGCCCACATGGTCTAGGGTTGACATCGGACAATTTGGAGTGATCTGGGGTTGACGGAGTGACGGCCTGCGTTACCGGGGCCGGTAATGTACAAGTGTGATGCCCGGAAACGCCGTATGCATCTAAATAATTGCTGTAAGAAATCAAGCCCATATTTGCTTAATATACCCTTTGGTCCGTTTGCTCCGCTTCGTTTTAATCACTACCCGGCATCTACAATACGATCAAAATCTCGAATTCTTAGACCATGTTTTCTTGTGTTTTCCAGCCAGCTAGTGACGGGTTTCAACTTTTTCCTCAAATATTCTTTTCTTCCAAAGTCGTACCTTGACGTTCGATACCAATCAGGAAGCCAGATTCAGGAATAATGTTGTTATCATGAGAACCTATACCTCTACGTAAACACGACAATAGACGAGACAAAAAAACATCGCTTGCAGACGCTGCCATGATAGGCTGCGACAGGCTGCGACCTGCTTGGAGTCGGGACTCGGGAGTCGGGAGCAGTGGGCCTGGATTGGCCTGAATGGACCTCAGAGTTCGCAAAGTTGTTGAGGGGCCAGGAGGGGCCCCCGACTCAGGCCCGACTGCTCCCAGCAGCTCCCAGGTTTGATAACTCCAAGGTTGCACCCATGTTGTTGCACCCAATGCATCACTCACACACTCTAACATGCTTCTAGACACATGGAGCAGTGTGCGACGGCATGCCAGGAAGGCACTGCTATGCCGACAGGAGAATTTTTGCGCCAACGTCGCATGATAGATCAGGAGGCGGAGCTGTGACGCTCTAAACCGGGCATGTTCTACCATCTACTAAGTGGAGACGGTTCCGCGCTTGCAATAGACAGGCCCAATTCTTAAAAGGTCAGCTCTTGAACTACTGATGGCTCCCGGATGGCACTAATTCGTTAGCTTCTTCATAGATGCTGTTGGCCTTCATGCTAACTTCCGACGTAAATCTTCGTCATGGCAACGAGTTGCTCAAATGTGCTCAGTGTGATTGGTTGCCGCATGTCTGTTATCGATTAATATTCTTGCCGACCTAGTGTTGATAATATCGACATTAGCTCGCACTTGGCAATTGGTTCTGGAGTCAACTACTTGGATCACGAGTAATGACAGCCTGATAAGTAACGATTAAACATGGAAGCAGCATAACCATGTCTCCAACGTCAGAGGAAGAAGTTTGTTGAGTTAGACAAGCTTGCAAGTGCAGGTACCCTACTAACCTAGGTATTGCTCTAGCCAGGTCCCATTGCTCTAGACGAAGCTTTGAGCTGTGATAGTAGGACTTGTGATAAGCGGTGCTTATGAAGCTCAAGAAATGTACTTGTTGCATGCTCCCACTTGCATGCGAAATTATGTTGCTCAGAATAAATGCCTCTGCTACATCAAACACCTGAAACCTGAGATTTGTTGCACCACGACACTGAGGCACAAGAGTACCTGGTTCACTCTGGTTTGCTCTAAGCGTGTGCCAAATCAGCAGCTTTAGCAAGACTGGTAGTGATGGACAATGGGGTCCTTTTGAAGCATTGGAGGGGATTGGACTTATTCTGTCATCTGCTCTGAGCTCCTTAGATGTTCTGTCAGTATACTGCTGACAGGGTGTAGCAGGGAACCTCCTTGACTTACATCCTTAGCTCTTTGGAGTGCTCGTGCAGCAGAGAGTAATTCAACAGTATGTATCTCAGCTATAGCTGTAAACAATGTGAGCAAAGAACTGCAACTGGAATGTGGGGAAAAAACGTCTGGCGGCACTGGCGGCACCTAGCTAGGCATCAGTGTCAAGTGAACAGCTAGCTTCTGTGAAAAGTCGAGTCAAATGCGTCTGCAGCAGGCAGCTTATTGCTGGGTAGGGTTCACACCTAGCTAGTGTCAGCGAGGAGACCAGTCAGCTAGCTTCTGTGAGAAGTCAAGTGCGTCTGCAGAAACCAGCTTGTAGCTGGGTAGGTTTCAAAGAGGGGACATTCAGCCTGACAAGAAAAGGAGCTAGCTTTGACACTCCAGGAGCGTCTAAATGCACCTTGTCATCTGCACCTCCTTTGTCACTAGCCTCTCCCGTCACCATCACTCTGGGGAGTCAAACCCTGCGACCCTCTGTGGCCCCCTGTGACCCCTGTGACGTCTTCAAGGTCAGAGTTGCTGAAAAGCAGCTGCGATCACCCTTGTTTACATGCCACCACGATTATCTCAGTGCTCTGTGAACTCCTGTGACCCCCTCCCTCCAGTCTCATATTTTTTTTTCTTTTTTATAAACCTCGCTACTGAGGTACGCCCTTTAGATAGACCCTTATTATGACGTCACCACAGTCATGATGGTCTCAGTGCTCTGTGAAAGTCGGTAGGTACCCAAGGCGGCACATAGTGTGGTGTGGGGTTGGGCAGGATCTGCAGGTGGGGGGGGCGGGTGTGCTGCTGCACGAGCATGGCTGCTGTGAAGCAGGTATACACACGCCCATTGATTCTTCTGAAGCTCATGCCTGCCTCCTGCCAAAGACTCCCTCTCTCTCTCTCACACACACATACACAGGGTGGCTCTTTTTTTATTCCAGTGAGGGTGGGCCAGGCACCAGCAACACATAGAAATGACTAGAGCTAGGGAGTGAGCAACACACACACACACACAAGTACACGCTGTAAACTTTTTCATTGTTGCCAGTCGCGTAGGCCCGTATTTTTTTATACCAAGCAATGCAGAAAGAGCAGTGGGTAGAAGCGTCACAGGCATCACTTTTGCAAGCGAAGCTGCCTGCATGTACCTTCAACGCCCTGAGATTCACAGGAGCTACAAACAAGCGATAGCAACAAGGCTGCCACCAGTGCTAGCCTCTAGTGTCGCAGCATCTGGCCTGTTAGCAAGTAGTGTGAAAAGCGCTTTCTTTAGGGTACCCTGAGCTGCAGTATAAGCTCAGCTCTGCTCATTGCATGCATCTGTGGTGAGCTCTGTCAAGCACCAGCCAGGCCCACCGTTTCGGCCCTTGTGAGGAGAGCGAGAAGCGGAAGCTGTGGGGACAGAAGGTGGGGGGCAACGGGGTGTTTTCTTGACACTACGCTGCTTCGTCCAAATCGTTCCTTCCTCGTTCCTTCTTCCTTAGGCTACCTGCGCTGGCAGGGTGCAGAGCGTCGCCGGGCCGCTGGGCGGCAATGAGTGAGAGGAGTTAGCAGAGCAGCAGAGAGATAGCTAGCATTCCACGGTTGGCTGGGGAGTGGGAGCTAGAACTGCTTCAGCTGCTTCAGCTAATATCTAGCCCTATCTAGCTGACATGTGCTGATTGTGCTGACACGTGTCTCCCCCTGTGGTCCCTGGCGTTTGCCTGTCAAATGGCACGTGTGCAGAGCCCAGCCGTCATGAACGGCCACACAGGCGGCCACATGGCTGCCGACCTTGCCGGGGAGAGGGAGAGTATGGAGCAGCTGCAGGCCAAGTACAAGCAGGTGGGCCCCCCTCCCTCGCCTCCTCTCATCACTGGCGCGGCTGCCGGCATGGCTGGCAGCCATCGTTGCAAGCTGGCTGCCAGCTTGCCACCCACTCTGCCCCATCAGGCCAACAATGAAGGGTCCTGCTAGGGCAGTCCCAGGGGGCCTGGGTACAAGATTGTGCGTGTATGTGTTTGTTAGTGCTGTCCTGAACAAGAGCTGGGGCTAGTTGGCGGGATAGGGGATGCTAGAGCTGCAGGATTCCACCCCTGCCTGGGGTGCAGGGTCGCCTTCTGCTCCTGTCCAAGGTCACATCGGGGAAGAGGGCAGGAGAGAGGAAGAGAGTCAATATTGCGCGTACGTGTATGTGTACACCCACATGCAAATGTTTGCACCCCTGTATGAACACGCACATGTATATGGGAGTGTATACAGCACGACAAGGTGGGGCAAACACTTCTTGTTGCCAGCTGCGGCCTTACATTCCTGTGCTCTTGATGTGCAAATATGCTTGTGAACGGAGGGAGGAGAGGTGGAGAAGGGGTGGGATTGGGTTGGGTGGGGTGGGTGGTGGTGGAGGGGAGGTGGGGAAATTCGACAAGACCCGAGTACAAATTTGTCAGAGACTTAGCTGCTGCTCAGGTCCTGCTCGGTTTGACACCCAGTCCCCTATACTTGGGAAGACGACCAAAGGGGAGTTGGGGCAAGGGAGCGCGGCGCTGAAGCTGAGCTGTCGCCACATGGCGGGGTGTTGAGGCACTGTGCACAGGTGTGCGAGGAGCGGGACTCTCTGGAGGACTTGCTGCTTCAGGAGCAGATGAAGAACGACACCCCTGTGGTACCAACCACCAGCTTTTTACTGCTCCTGCTGCTCCTGCTCCTGCTCCTGCTCCTGCTCCTGCTGTTGCTGCTGCTGCTGCTGCTGCTGCCCCCTGCTTGCCACCCCACCCCACCCATACTGTCGCACCCCTCGTGATCGCCACCTTGCAGCACTCCCCACCTCGTGTACTCAGTCACGCAGCTTGCCCCTCCTCCAGTCCTCAAACGCACCTTGTTAAGCATACAATCTTATGCCCAATAGAGGCTCTTAAAAGGCTGGTGCAAGATATCTGAAGCTCGGGGAAAAGAAGAGGGAGAGGGAGCAAGAAGGTAAGATGTTCTGGCACGCCTTGGGGGGAAATGCGGAGGGGGGAATGGAGGGAGAGATATGTGGGGCCATTGGATCTTCGCTCTGCTGGCGAGCCACAACGCCGCCGGGAATTACGAGCGGTGCCACGTGTAGGTAGCTGTAAGTAGGTGCGCACAGTCCGAGGTGGCGGAAGGATTTTACAGGGTGTTGGGGATGGTGGGGCGCCAGCAGCTGCTGATGCTGATGATGATGGTGATGGTACTGCTGCACCTGCCGATGCTGCTGCTACTGCTGCTGCTGCACCTGCTGATACTGGTGCTGCCACTGGTGGTGGGGGGCGAGAGCAGGAGGCGCAGGTGGAGGAGGCGCAGCAGCGTATTCACTCGCTGGAGATGGACCTGCAGACAGCGACCGTACGCGCCGGTGCGCGCACCTGCCCTGCCCGCCTCACTCCCTTTGCTCTCTCTATCCCTCTCTCTCGCACACACACGAGCACACACACATGCGCACACACACACATACATATCTTGCTCTGTCTGCGGCACTGCTGCACAAGACGTTGCTTTCCTACCGATTTCTTTTGTTTTTCTTGGTTTCCTCTTTCCTTGTCCCATACATCCAATGGGAAGAGATCAAACGGGAGGGAGAGAAGTAGACCGAGAGGGGGAAGGGTGTGGAATTAGTGATATTGGGAGAGGAGAGAAAAGAAAAGGGGAGGGAACCGGACAAAGAATTC